>CM056050.1:472400575-472848075 GCA_029574335.1 Rana kukunoris
TAATTTAAATACAAGCCGCCTCCTTTGAATTACGCTGGGATACGCAGAGCCATTTACACTACGCCGACGCAACTTACGGAGCAAGTGCTTTTGGAATACGGCACTTGCTCTGTTAAATTGCGGCGGCGTAGGGAATCTGGCCCACGGGTTTGACTCTCCAACCTTTTCCACCCGCTCATTGAAATCTTGCGATAGTAACAAAAAAAGTTACCTGAAGACTCCTGGGATTTGTGATATGATATCCTGGTAGTTTAACGTGGGTACAGTCAAGTCATTAGTCTAGGCCAGTGGTTCTCAACCTGGGGGTTGGGACCCCCTCAGGGGTCAAATGATGATTTTCCAGTCCTCCCCCCCACTGGGCTGTTCCTGAAGCCCACACCGCTCTCCCAGCCTTTTTGACTAATCAGAACTCTCCCCAGCATTGCCACTCATCCCAATTCTCCGCCAGCACTGCCACTCACCCAGCCCCCCTCCTCCAAGGAGCAAAAGAAGTAATAAAAATAGAGAATACATGGAATATATAGGTAAAGAGCGAGATGAAAGAAAGAAAAAAGGGAGAAAGAACAAGAAAGATGGCTGGAGAGGGATGGGGGAAAAAAAAAAAATATTTAATAAAGAGAGATAAAAGAGAAAGAAAGGATAACAAAGAGAAAGAGGTGTACATCCTAAAATGTACCACAGGGGTTTTAAGACTGTATGAGTGGAAGGGATTCAGGGAGTGCAAAATGTCCATGGGTTAGGGGTGCAAATTACTTGTCTTGCCTTGGGTGCTGACAACCCACGCTACGAAAATAATTTTACTGTTAGGGGTCCCCACAACTTGGAAAATGTTATCACGGGGTCACGGCACTAGACGGTTGAGAACCACTGGTCTAGGCGAACAAAGGAGGAATTACAGCGTGAAAATTCAACTGCAGAGAATGCATTAGGGTAAAAAACCTTACGCCTTTAGAACTACTAAAGTAATACAAAAAGGGCAGCGCTAAAAATGAACAGGTCCTAAACAAGGACAATGAAGGAAAAAGTATACAACTTTTTTTAGGGTCTTAAACACATGATTATAAATATATATAAATGAGTAATAATATTCGCTCTATTAGTAAATACATATGCATTGAATGCAAAAAATGTATGAAAATTATGATGAATAAACTTTGCTCAAGTCCATTTGTGATGACTGTAATAAAAAGTGAAGTAATAATCAAAATGGGTGAGTTGTTCTTCGGTTAACACAAACTTGATAATAGAAGAAAAGCCGCCACCACTGATAGGAATTGAGGCTTACTGGATTGAATGGACCCAGCAAGGCATACGCTAAATGAGTCTAAAATCCTATTACTCATTTATACAATTTTTTATGTGTTTAGGACACTAAACAAGTTTTATACTTTTTCCTTCCTTGTCCCTGTTAAGGACCTGTTCATTTTTAGCACCGCACTTTTTGTATTACTATTTTGTCTAGCTTTTGTGCTAGCTGCTGTTTCATGCTCATGGATAGCGCAGTATTCAAAAAAAAATTTAAACCTTCTATAGCGGTTGACTTTTTAATATAAGGAAACGTACCTGTCCAGGGATCCCGTGATGTCGGCACCCCTAGCCGATTCGTCGATTGGCTTAGGGTGCATGCGCCGGCATCTTTAGGAAAGGAAACAGGAAGTGAAGCCTTGAGGCTTCACAGCTTGTTTCCTACTGTGCAAGTGTGAGTCGCACTGCGCTTTCTAAATGGTCCCATTATCTTCTGGGACCTCTGTGTGTCCCAGAAGGCAGGGGAGGAAGGTGGAGGGGCCAGAAATATCATAGATTAGAGCGGCGGTCTTATCTGAAAGTGGAAGCGGGTACCTGTCAAAAACAGGTTCCTGCCCCCCAAAATATGCCAAATGTGGCAGTGGAGTGGGGGAGACTGCGAACAAGTGGAGCTTCCCCTTTTGGGTAGAGCTCCGCTCTACTGACCCTGCTCGTGGCTGGCTGAACTTGAACATGGTGCAATTTCATGTTCAGATAGAGATGCATTCATAGGAGGCCTGAGCTCAACTATTCTTGTGACCAAGTTGCCTAGACTTTCTTTCACTTCTAATGGTAAGCCAACTTAGCCCTTCTACTATTCTCAATGTATCGCTCTTGGCAAGGCTATTAATGCATGAATCATGAATTTTTTGCTTGCAAAACTGTAAGGCCGCGTACACACGATCAAATCTGTCTGCTGGAAACGGTCTGCCAGACCGTTTCAGCAGACAGATTCGATCGTGTGTACAGGCGGGCAGACAGATTTTTCCAGCAGACAGATTTTTCCAGCAGACAGATTTTAAAGCATGCTTTAAAATCTGTCTACTGGGAATCCGTCCGTCCGACATGTCTGCTGGTTAGTACGCTGACAAGCAGACATATCTGCCCGCACATGCGTTGAATGGATTCGACGCATGCACAAGAAGTGTTTTACTTCCTGGTGCGGTGACGTGGCGGCGTCAACGTCATCGCCACGTCACCGCGCTGTCTGCCGGCGGGGATTTCGGTTTGATCGTGTGTACAGCGATCAAACCAAAACAGCCCAGCAGACAAATCTGATCAAATCGGTCTGCCAGACCGATTTGAACAGATTTATTTGCTCGTGTGTACGCGGCCTAATAGTTTTCACCATCCCCCTTCCTTTTTTTTACTGAAAAGTTTTCAGCAAACCTATAGGGAATATTGAAAACTACCCACTTACAAAGTTGTTCTGCAATCAGTAAAGCATTGTTTTCCCTCTAGCTACTGTCCAGCAAATGAGCCTGTTTGTGATCTTCACTGTGATTATTCAGATTTTTGTATATTCTTGTGAGACTTCCGCTTTTACAAAAATATATCTACATGCGCTTTGTCTTGATACAGTCAAAACTGAATGGCGTCAAAAATCTATTATGTAGGGATCCCAAAAGAAGAGGCACCACTGCTTAAGGAGAAAGAGTTTCTGTTTTTCATTTTAGAAAAGTCAGGCTACAATAATGTCCCTTCTCAGAAACAGCAATTATTTCCATAATCTTAGAGCCACACATCGCTTTCCAGCTTAGTGGGATGGCAGTGAGACGTATGAGCTAATGTAGTATAATTAACAAATAGAATAGGGGTTTTAGTTTGCATGGTCCATCGTCTCCCGCAGTGCTTAAATTTACCAAGAAAAGCCCACGATGATGCTACACACTAAACTCGGCATTGTTGAGATTTTGTTTTAGCCATACCAGAGAAAAATGTTGCCTTTAACACACGAAAACCCTGTGTTTAATTACCCAAGCAAAATTGCATAAATATGAATGAGCGCTAATGGTAGTAACTTGGCTTTGTGGTAGGCAAAACAAACTGATTTCTAAATGATTTGTAAAGAAAATGAGGAGTGAGAGCAGCTATTAGGTTTTAAACACTCTTAAATGATAATGTGGTCATCCATCCGTCAAGATGGAAAGTTGGAATCTGAGGGCTAACTACCCAAAATGCCTTGCATCTAGATCTAAATTAGCTGAGAATTTTTATTTAGGTAAGACATGCAGGTGCAGTAAAAGAATTCCGCAGATCGAGGTCTCGTTTTCCTGAAATGTATTTGGGCAGATAAATGTGTCACACAGTTTGGAAACAAAATTTCAATTTATATTTAGGGTTGTGGTTTTAGACTGATCGAAATATACAAACTATGAATTTCATTACAGTAATATGTAAAGTCTGCTGATATCAAAGTTAGTTTAATATACAGTCGATTATAAAGGTTTGCCATCACATATCCTACTATTGTAAAATTACAAATTATCTTTCAAGTAGGCCATTCCAGAGCCTTATGGGGACTGCCATTTGAGTGTATAAGTTGCCTAGTTGTATTCTGACCCCCTGGCTTTGTTTATTTTAACAGGTATACAGATCAGAAAGTCAGAATAATACCATAAGCCCTCATTTGCACACTTGTCCTTGGTTAGTTAGGGAGAGGAATAAGAATAAGTGGAAAAGTCTAGTGTTATGAATAATGTATAAATCGGTGGCATAAGTGTACACATTGGGGGTTATTTACGAAAAAGGCAACTCCACTTTGCCCATGTAGTCTGCACTTGTAGTGCAAAGTGCACTTGAAATTGCACTTGGACGTTCAATCGCTGTAGATCTGAGGGGGACATGCAAGGAGAATAAAAAAACAGCATTTTAGCTTGCATATGATTGGATGATAAAATCAGCAGAGCCTCCCCTCATTTCAGATCTACCCCTCAGATTTACAGTGACTGCACTTCCAAGTGCACATTCAGTGCAATTTCAAGTGCACTTGTAGTTTGCACTTGTAGTGCAAAGTGGATTTGTCTTTCGTTAATAACCCCCATAGTCATATTAGTTTTTAGTGCTAAAACCTCCATGCTGTAATATATTGTGCTACTAGGTAGATTAAGAAGTGGGAAGCTGAAGTTGGAGACCCCTGTGGTTTACTCCTGGCAACTATATAATATGTCTTGCCTATTTTTTTGTTGCAGGAGCATGCTTTTGATTGATACTGCGGGGTGGATTTACTAAGACCGGAGAGTGCAAAACTTTGACAAAAAAAACTGGAAACGGATTGGTTTCTATACAGAGCGGCTCCAGATTTTGCACTCTCCAATTAGAAGTGTCACAAATATACCTCTCATGCATAGTTGGCTATAGAAGGTTGTAATGCAAGAGAATAAACTGAATATTTCCCTATGTTCCACTGGGCTCATTTTTAGAACCTGCAGATGCATAAATGAACATGCTTCTTAGACTCCTTTCACACTGAGGAGTTTTTCAGGCGGTACAGTGCTAAAAATAGCGCTGCTATAACGCCTGAAAAACTCCTGCACTGCATACTCATACGAGGGTTTCTTCCATGGCTGCTGGTGGTGTAGCGCTGCGGGCTCTGTCTCCCTCCATCAGCTCGGCAGTTAGTACAGCTTTGGATTTGTTGCTGGCTACCTTACCCCTGGCTTCTAGCAGTTCCTTTAATGTCTGCCGCTTTAGCGTAGAATAATCCGTCTCCATTTACATCGGTAGTTCACATTGCACGAATTGCGCTTATCGGCTGTAAGGTTGGATCCCGTCGCTTGCCACCAAATGTAGCAGAGTACAATATTAAACTCCACGATCTCCGCTGGTAACCAGCGGAAATCCACAGTCAGCATTGACAAGTAAGGCAATGTCCCAAATCTCCCCCAGTAACCAGACGACACACAGCTCTGAGAGTCAACTGACTTTTTATTCACAGGCTTCCATATTTATATAATTCCCCATGCAAGGGGTTTCCAAACAGCCAAATAGATTTAACAGGGGTAATACAGGGAGGACCAGATGGGGAACTTAACAGTTTGGATAATTCTCCCATCAGGCATTGCTGCACAAGGGAAAAGTCGGTTGATAGCTGGGGTCTGGGGTTATGTGTTGTGGGAGTTCGGTTTAAAACTGCCGAACACTGATTGGACAACATAAAACTAAGTACTTGAATGCTAGTGGCTTACAGCTGCCAGCATATGAATTACTATGCCCACATAAGACCCAGCAGAATACATAGCATATAATACAGACAACCTTTTGACATGTAACGTCCAGCGTTCCAGAAGTGGCTAGGTTTGCCACAACGTTCAGTGCTCGTAACCTTTCCTCATAGCTAATAAAGGGTCTGGAGTATATTGGTTTTGTTGCCCTTCTTTGTACTCGCTCCATTTCCACTACATCCTTCCTGAGGACTGGTGCCCAGAACTGGACAGCATACTCTAGCTTGGTATTGATTGCCGCAACCTTCCTCTCCTAGTCTTTATGCTGCTTTATAGCGAATGATACCAAGTAAGATTTAGGTAGTTGCACAAACTGCATATAAATATACATTTAATTATTTTTGTAAATGAATGCCTACCCAAGTCATTTTATATTTGTTTTGATCACTATGGAGTTCAGCTTTAAGCCCTTGCAAACACAACTCTCCCATCTTTAGCTACATTTGTTTTCTTACAACACTTTTTAACAAGCCAAATAACAAATGAATAAGAAATCATTTATATTTTTCATGGCTATACTAAAGTACTGAAAGACGAAAGTAGATTGGTTGCCTTATGTAACAATACTTTGTCTCTCTTTGTATTATAGTGTTGATTTTGCCATTTACTCCAACTATAAAGCAATATATGCTGCTGCTATGGCATCATCATCACAGCACAGAGCAGTGCCAAAAATGGTCGCTTAGCTGTGCATATGTGGCTCAGTGTACGTTACAGAGAAAAGCGTCTATGACAGAAGAGACCACTAGGTTTTCTGTCATAAAAATCCTACCTGTCATCTATGACAGAAGAGACCACTAGGTCTTCTGTTTAAAGCAATGTTTCTCAACTCCAGTCCTCAAGCCCCCCCAACAGGTCATGTTTTCAGGATTTCCCTCAGATGAAAAGGCTGTGGGAATTACTAAGGCAGTGAAACTGATCAAATCACCTGTGCAAAATAATGGAAATCCTGAAAACCTGACCTCTTGGGGCGCCTTGAAGACTGGAGTTGAGAAACACTGGTTTAACCACTTGACTACTGGGCACTTAAACCCACTTAATAACCAGACCAATTTTCAGCTTTCGGTGCTCTCACATTTTGAATGACAATAACTCAGTCATACAACACTGTAACCAAATGAAATGTTTGTCCTTTTTTTCCCACAAATAGAGCTTTCTTTTGGTGGTATTTTATCACCTCTGCGGTTTTTATTTTTTATCGCTAAAAATGAAAAAAGAACGAAAATTTTGTAAAAAAATGAATTTTTCTTCATTTCTATTATAACATTTTGCAAAAAAGTATTTTTTCTTCATAAACTTGGCCTAAAATGTATACTGCTACATATCTTTGGTAACAAAACAAAAAAAAATTAGATATTATTTAGTCTGGGTGAAAGTTATAGGGTCTACAAGCTATGGTACCAATTACTGAAAATTGATCAATTTGATCACATCTGATGTACTGACAGCTTCTCTCATTTCTTGAGACCCTAACATGCCAGAAAAGTACAAATACCCCCCAAATGACCCCTTTTCTTTCTCGTACATCACGGGACACAGAGCGGCATATTCATTACTATATGGGTTATATGGAGTACCTTCAGGTGTGGACACTGGCAATCTCAAACAGGAAGTCCCCTCCCTATATAACCCCCTCCCCTAGAGGGAGTCCCTCAGTTTTTTCGCCAGTGTCTTAGGTGTTGGTCACGGAATAGCTTTGCTCCACATCCTTGGGATTAAGGGCGGGCTAACCGGATCTGTCCAAGGAGCCTCAGTGCCAAAGTGGACAGTACCCGGGCCCCAAACCGTGGGGTTTTGCCTATAATGCTCCTCTTTGGAGGGCTGGACCCTGGGCCCAGGACTTGGAGTTCATAAAGACCATAAGTTCCTGTTTGCCAGGGTGCTATATAGGTCCAGGACAGTGGGTACCTTCATAGGACCCCAGGGCCTGAAGGTCTACTACGCTACCCACGGAGATGGGAGAAGATTGGATCGTTTTGCTGGACAAACATCCTGCAGCATGGAGCAGGTAAGAGGGGAGCCTGCGGGACTTGGTTCGACAGCAGGCTCTCCGGGGTAACCTAAAAGGGGGGTAGCCTAAGTATGCTCTGCATTGGCAACCTTGCTCACTATGTCTGAGAAAGACAGGATGATCCCTTTTCCCCCATCACTAGGTTCCCCTGTCTAAGAATGGTGTTGCTAGCTACCTGCTGCTTTCTTCCTAGGACTGGTAAGGATCCCTATGGGGCCTTTTGGAGAGTCCTACCTGGCCGGGGGTTTGAATCTGCCGCCTGATACTGCAGTCCTGGGTCTCCAGCAGAGCGGCTCCTCCATGTTCCTCCTGCTCCGGCATACGCGCGCGCGCACGTCTTATAGACGTTTTTCGCGCCGTTCGGAGAGGAGGGCGGGGGGGGGGCGTGCCTGCAGCGTCATACAGGGGCGCGCCTTGTGCTGTTATAGATCAGCAGGCATTGTCAGTGCTCAGTCTGAGGCTGATCTCAAAGGGAGAGGACGCAGAGCGGCAGAACAGTGACTCCCGGTGGCGGAAGAGGGGTAGTACATGCTGGACTTTGCCTTGTTAAGCCAAGAAATTCCCCTTTTTGCAGCAGGTTGGAGGCTGGCAAACTAAGTTTGGGGTCACTGTATGTTTGGAAAAAAAAAAAAAAAGAAAGAGACTCATATATATGTAAAAAAAAAAAAAAAAAACATACGGGGCCCCATCAGTTTTTGGGCATTAGTGATCTATTGTCCCCTAAACTCTAGTTTTGTACTCCTGGCCACTACAGTCTGTTGTTGTTGGCGGAGTCCCTCGATTTTGTTTAATGGCTTCCAAAGGTTCGGGGTCAAAGGGTACAAAAAAGACCAAAAAACAAAGGGGTTCCCCCTCTGATTCTGATGATATGCCGATACTTTCCCCGCAACTTATTCCCATAAAGGTCGCCTTGGATGAGCCATTAGGGGGGTCTGGTGCGGAGGCTGGCCCAGATCAGCCCAGCCCTGTGTTTATCACAGAGGAGATGCTAGCTGTATCCCTAGGGGGGCTAGAAGAGAGAATAGCAGCATTGATCGCTAGAGCTATTCCTGGCAAGAAACGGGTTAGATCCCCATCACCAAGAGGTGTATCCTCAGATGCTGAGATTCTCTCTCCGGAGGAATTGGAATCGCAGGAGGATCAACTAGACCTGAACCCAGAGGGTTCAGGGATTGAGGGATCTACCTCTGAGGAACCATTTTCAGACTCCCAGACAGAGAGACTGTGGGTGCAGTCTTTGACGGACATGGTCCGCTCGGCATTTAGTTTACCATTGCCAGAGCCTCAGGTTCCTCCGGTATCCTCTCTGGGCTCTTTGAAAGCTCCGTTGAGCAACGCAGTTTTTCCGGTCCATCCTCTCTTGGAGGAATTGATCTTTCGGGATTGGGTACGGCCGGACAGGATTTTTCTGCCACCGAAGAGATTTGCGGTCATTTACCCCATGGAGGAAAAATTCTCCAAGAGGTGGAGGCTCCCAGTGGTGGATGCAGCCATCTCATGTGTGAATAAATCACTAACTTGCCCGGTGGAAAACATACATATGTTTAAAGATCCGGTTGATAAACGGTTAGAGACACTTTTAAAAGCATCCTTTGCTACGGCAGGAGCAGTGGTACAGCCAGCTGTGGCTGCAATTGGAATTTGTCAGGCGTTAAAGGACCAGACAAAAGAGATGTTAAAGGACATGCCTACCCAACAAGCAGAAGAGTTTTCTGACATTCCCAGAGCTCTGTGTTTTGCTGTAGATGCTATAAAGGATTCCATCCAGCAGGCCTCTCGTTTATCACTATTTTTGGTGCACATGAGAAGGCTCTTATGGTTGAAGAACTGGGCGGCGGAGCCCCCATGCAAAAAGCTTCTGGCAGGGTTTCCCTTCCATGGAGGACGACTCTTCGGGGAGGATCTGGATAAATACATTCAGACTATTTCAAGTGGCAAAAGTACCCTTTTACCGGTCAAAAAGACATTCCGGGGTCCTACATTTAAAAGGCAGCTCTTTCCTGTCTCAGGGCCCTCAAATTCCAGGCAGTATCGACGGCCGCCTGCACGATCCAACGTTAACAGTAGATCGCAGGGACAGGCCCCTGGGGGTAAGAGGCCATGGTATCGCAGGCCGACAAAGACAGCCCCTAAGTCTGCCTTATGAAGGGGCGCCCCCACTCTCGCGGGTGGGGGGAAGGCTTCGTTTCTTCTCAGAAGTTTGGGAAGCCAAGATCCCCGACAAATGGGTCCGGGCGTCTGTAACCGCAGGCTACAGACTGGAGTTTCTAAACTTTCCTCCACCTCATTTTCAAGAGTCAAGGCTACCAAAGGATCCAGCAAGGGAGGCCTCAATGCTGGCAGCTTTGGATCACCTGCTTTGCCAGGACATAATAATAGAGGTGCCAGCCCAAGAGCAAGGGCTAGGTTTCTATTCCAATCTCTTTGTCATACCAAAGCCCAACGGCGATGTCAGGCCAATCTTGGACCTAAAGAGGTTAAACGGTTACCTAAGGGTTCGTTCCTTCCGGATGGAATCCATCCGGTCAGCAGCCGCCGCGCTTCAGAGGGACGATTTTCTGGCTTCCATAGACATAAAGGATGCTTACCTTCATGTACCAATCTTTCAGTCGCATCAAAGGTTTTTACGCTTCGCGGTGGGGCAGCGACACTTCCAATTCAGGGCGCTCCCCTTCGGGCTGGCCACGGCCCCCCGGGTATTCACGAAGATCCTAGCCCCAGTTCTGGCCAATTTAAGGATCCAAGGGGTCACAGTCCTAGCGTACTTGGACGACCTTTTAATCATAGATCACTCACGGCCGTGTCTGCAACAGGCAGTAAACCTCACGGTTCAGTACCTCGAAGGATTCGGCTGGGTCCTAAACCGGGAAAAGTCAGCGTTCCAGCCTACAAAGCAGTTGGAATACCTTGGCATGAGGTTAGACACAGAACAGCAAAGGGTGTTCCTGCCCCTTGTAAAGATCGAGGCTATCAAGGGGTTGGTTCAGTTGGTTCTAAGCAAGAAAAAACCAACTATTCGCCTGTGTATGCGATTACTAGGCAAGCTAGTGGCCACGTTCGAGGCAGTACCATACGCTCAGATCCACACTCGCGTCCTACAGGCAGCCATTCTAGCAGCCTGGGGCAAGAGAGCACATGCCTTAGAGTCCCCTTTGACGCTATCATCAAGGGTCCGACAAAGCCTGGCCTGGTGGTTGAACCCTCAGAATCTTCTAAAGGGAAGATCCTTCAGCCCTGTTGTCTGGAAGGTAGTTACCACAGACGCCAGCCTGGCAGGCTGGGGGGCGGTCTTCGAGGGGTTCTCTCGCCAGGGAACTTGGGTAAAAACAGAGAGGCAGCTCCCCATCAATATCTTGGAGATCAGAGCTGCTCGCCTAGCCCTTCTGGCATGGACCTCCAGATTACAGGGGTTCCCGGTGAGAATCCAGTCAGACAATGCCACAGCGGTGGCATACATAAACCACCAAGGGGGAACCAGGAGTCAGGCCGCTCAGAGGGAGGTGAGCTTGATTTTTCAGTGGGTAGAGGTTCATGTACCCTGCATTTCGGCGATATTCATTCCCGGAGTGGACAACCTGCAGGCAGACTTCTTAAGTCGCCAGATTCTGTCGCCAGGGGAGTGGTCTCTGCATCCCCAGGTCTTTCAGACAATCTGCCAGAGGTGGGGAATGCCAGACGTAGATATAATGGCATCCAGGTTCAACAAGAAACTAGACAGGTTCGTGTCTCGAGCGAGGGACCCTATGGCCTGCGGAACCGATGCGTTGGTTTGCCCTTGGCATCAATTCAAACTTCTATATGCATTCCCTCCGCTACAGTTACTTCCTCGCCTGTTGCGCAGGATCAGAGTGGAGCACAAGCCGGTCATTCTAGTAGCTCCAGCTTGGCCCCGGAGGACATGGTACTCACTAGTCCTGAAGATGGCAGTGGGAGACCCTTGGACTCTTCCTCTACGACCAGACCTACTCTCACAAGGCCCGATCCTCCACCCTACATTACAACATCTAAATTTGACGGCCTGGAGGCTGAATCCCTGATTCTCAGGGGTAGAGGTCTGTCTAGGCAGGTAATTCCTACCCTGATTAGGGCTAGAAAGCCGGCCTCCAGGGTGATTTATTACAGGGTGTGGAGGAACTACGTAGGCTGGTGTGAATCCAAAAGATGGAATTCCCGCAAATATACCATTGATAGGGTGTTAAGTTTTCTCCAGCTAGGAGTGGATAAAGGCCTGGCATTAAGCACAATCAAGGGACAGATTTCAGCTCTGTCAGTGTGGTTTCAGAGGCCGCTGGCCACCCACTCGCTGGTAAAGACCTTCATACAGGGGGTCTTGCGTATTAATCCTCCTGTCAAGTCACCAATTTGTCCATGGGACTTAAATCTTGTCCTGTCCACTCTACAGAAACAACCCTTTGAGCCGTTGGCTGAGATTCCTTTAGTTTTACTGACAAGAAAGTTGGTTTTCTTGGTCGCCATAGTTTCGGCCAGGAGAGTGTCAGAATTAGCAGCCTTATCGTGTAAGGAACCATATCTCGTTCTACATAAGGACAGGGCAGTTCTCCGGCCCCATCCTTCCTTTCTACCAAAGGTTATATCCAATTTTCACTTGAACCAGGATTTGGTACTTCCATCCTTCTTTCCGAAACCCACATCTAGAAAGGAGGGGTTGCTGCATACCTTGGATATTGTCCGGGCCATGAAGGCCTATCTTAAAGCTACAGAAAAGATCCGGAAAACAGATGTGTTGTTCGTTCTACCAGATGGCCCCAAGAAGGGGCAGGCAGCTGCAAAATCCACCATCTCGAGATGGATTAGACAATTAATCATTCAGGCCTACGGTTTGAAGAGGTTGCCTCCTCCTTTGTCGGTAAAGGCCCATTCTACCAGGGCCATGGGCGCCTCCTGGGCAGCACACCATCAGATCTCTATGGCTCAGATATGCAAGGCGGCGACGTGGTCATCAGTCCACACGTTTACAAAGTTTTATCAACTAGACGTGAGAAGGAATGCGGATTCTGCCTTTGGACAGGCAGTACTACAGGCTGCAGTTTAAGATCCTCGGGATCAGGGGCACCCTTGGTTGTAAAAAATAAAAAAAAAAATATAAAAAAAAAAAAAAAAAGTTTTTTCTTGACTAAGTTGGAATTATTATTATTATTTGAGTATACCTCTAAATTGAATCCTTCTTTGGAAGATGTCTCCCTCCCCTCATTAAAGCATTGCTTTCGGACATCCCATATAGTAATGAATATGCCGCTCTGTGTCCCGTGATGTACGAGAAAGAAAAAGGGATTTTTAAATACAGCTTACCTGTAAAATCCTTTTCTTGGAGTACATCACGGGACACAGAGCTCCCACCCCTCTTTTGGGTGAACATTTTGGGAGGCATACTGCTTGCTACAAAACTGAGGGACTCCCTCTAGGGGAGGGGGTTATATAGGGAGGGGACTTCCTGTTTGAGATTGCCAGTGTCCACACCTGAAGGTACTCCATATAACCCATATAGTAATGAATATGCCGCTCTGTGTCCCGTGATGTACTCCAAGAAAAGGATTTTACAGGTAAGCTGTATTTAAAAATCCCTTTTTTGGAAAGAAGACATTCTGAGGTATTTAGAAAAAGGCATTGTGAGTTTTTTGAAGTTGTCATTTTTTCCCACAATTCTTTGCAAAATCAAGATTTTTTTTCATTTTTATTTTCTTTCCACAAAATGTTCATATTAGCAGGTTATTTCTCACACACAGCATATGCATACCACAAATTACACCCCAAAACACATTCTGCTATTCCTCCCGAGTATGGCGATACCACATGTGTGAGACTTTTACACAGCGTGGCCACATACAGAGGCCCGACATGCAGGGAGCACCATCAGGCGTTCTGGAACACCCAGACCAATTCTGACATTTCTCTCCTACATGGAAAAATCATCATTTATTTGCTAGAAAATTACATAAAACCCCAAAACATTATATATATACTTTTTTAGCAAAGACCCTAGAGAATACAATGGCGGTTGTTGCAACTTTTTATCGCGCATGGTATTTGCACAGCAATTTTTAGAAAACATTTTTTTTGGAAATAAAACAGTTTTGTGCTTTTAAAAAAAAAAAACATAAAATTTAGCCCAATGTTTTTGCATAATATGAAAGATGAAGTTACGCCAAGTAAATAGATACCCAACATGTCACCCTTCAATATTGCACACGCTCGTGGAATGGCGCCAAACTTTGCGACTTAAAAATCCCCATAGGCGACGCTTTAAATATTTTTACTGGTTACATCATTTTAGTTGGAGAAGAGGTCTAGGGCCAAAATGATTGCTCTCACTCTAACATTCGCAGCGATACCTCACATGTGTGGTTTGAACACCGTTTTCATATGTGGGCGGGACTTACGTGCACGTTCGCTTCTGTATACGAGCACGCGGGAACAGGGGTGCTTTAAGTTTTTTTTTTTTTTTATTGTTCATTTTACTTTATTTATTTTAGTTTGACACGTTTTTCCCCAAAAATAAATGTTTTGATTACTTTTATTCCTATTACAAGGAATGTAAACATCCCTTGTAATAGGAATTTAGCGTGACAGGTCCTCTTCAGTGAGATATGGGGTCAATAAGACCCCACATCTCACCTCTAGGCTGGGAAGCCTGAAAAAAAAAACTACCGCAGAGTATTGCGCAGGGAGTATTGCGCAGGGGGTACTGCAGAGTATTGTTCAGAGTTTTACGCAGGGGGTACTGCAGAGTATTGTTCAGAGTATTGCGCGGGGGTACTGCAGAGTATTGTTCAGAGTATTGCACGGGGGTACTGCAGAGTATTGTTCAGAGTATTGCGCCGGGGTATGCTGAGTATTGCGCCGGGGTATGCTGAGTATTGCGCCGGGGTATGCTGAGTATTGCGCCGGGGTACTGCTGAGTATTGCGCCGGGGTACTGCTGAGTATTGCGCCGGGGTACTGCTGAGTATTGCTGTGGGTACTGCTGAGTATTGCTGTGGGTACTGCTGAGTATTGCTGTGGGTACTGCTGAGTATTGCTGGGGGTACTGCTGAGTATTGCGCAGGGGGTTGCAGGGATGGCTGGGGGGGGTATGCACAGTATTGCTGGGGGGGTTGCAGGGATGGCTGAGCAGGGATGGATGGATCTGTGACTGCAATAGTCACAGATCCATCCACAGCGCTGCCGCCATCCGCGCTCCCCCTCTCACACTGTACCGATCGGTACAGAGAGAGGAGGGAGGAACCGGCGTCATCAAATGACGCCGGTCTGTTTACATGTGATCGCGCCATCATTGGACGGCGCGATCACGTGGTAAACCGCCGCTATCAGCGGCGATTTACCGTGGTCCGTGACCCGCCGGGTCCTCTGGACCCGTCGGTCACGGACATTCCCATGTGCGCGCCCCAGAGTTAAGCAACCACCTTGCCGCCGTTATTTTTCGGCAGGTGGTTGCTTAGTGGTTAAAGGAAGAGCGAAGGAGAGCAGGACTTTAAATGAAGTGTGTGCGGGAAAAGCTTGAAATAGTAAAGGATGATTGAAGTAGATTATGATCATTTAATACTTTCATATAATGTATCGTACATAACTATATTACATTATTGAAGAAGATCACAATTATACAGTATTACATACTTGTATAGATAGATTCAAATTCATGTCAACAAAAAGACAAAAATTATAAGGTTTAAATACATAGACTTTTATGGAAAGCTTAAAGCAGTTCAGAAAAAAAATCGGGATGTACAGACATATAATGCAATATTGGGTATTGTAGTAACATATAGTTGGAGCATGACGTTGTTAGCTCTAGGCGTTTCGCGACTTTAAGTCGCTCATCAGGAGCAAAGATGCATTGTGTTTCTGTAAAGAAAAAAGCACAATTTAGGCTGGTTCAGGGCATCTGACATTCTGGGGACTGTGAGCAAACAAAGTCCCAGTTGGTACTTACCGGGGTATTCCCATGTAGCTGGCATGGAAGTCGAGCCCAAACAGACCCCAATAGGCGTAGATCCTGCCAGGGACTGAGGCAGGGTGCTGAACGGCAGACGGCTCCCCACACACAGAGGCGCACACCCAGGATGGACAGGCAGTCAAGATAATGACTGCAAGTGAAAAGAGAGTGAAGTGCAAATTGCTGGACAAATAGTGTTTGAAAGGAAAGAAAAAAGGAAGAAAGAGGGAAAAAGGTGCATAAAGGAGAAGGAAATAGTATAAAGCTGAGTGTGTGTCAGTGAGAAAAAAAAGAATGTGGAAAATGAGAAAAAAAAAAGGGGCTACCTGTAGAGTCAATAATGATGCGTGTTTGCTGTGAAGTGCAATGAGCCGAATGCCTGAAATGGCATCAAGCAGGAAGTAATATATGGACTTGGGTCAAGAGAATGACTGCAGGTGAGAAGAAAGTGAAATGCAAATTGCTGGAGAATTAGTGTTTGAAGGAAAAAAAAAAAGGGGAAGGAATTGGTGTAAAGCTGAGTGCGTGTCAGTGAAGAAAAATAATGTGGAAAATTAGGAAAAAGTTACCTGTGGAGTCAATGATGATGCGTGTATGCTATCGCCCTCAAACAGCTGCTCCATTTTCTCCAGGACGGTAAAAAAAAGTCCTGCTAGCCGCATCTTTGGAGCAGTGAAGGAACAGTGTGTTTACCACTCCTCCACCACTGCTGCCCATTGAAATCAATTGGACAGCGCGGAGCAGCGCATTGCGGGTGGTTTTAACCCTTTCTTGGCCGCTAGCAGGGGGTAAAACCGCCCCGCTAGGGGGCAAAATGTACCGCAAATCCACCCATAGCGTCGGCGGGAAAAATAGCGGAGTTTTACTGCCGACGCTATGGGCAGCTCTGTGTGAAAGGGGTCTTAATGTGAATTTAATTCCCCTTTAACAATTTGCATGCAGTTAATATATATATATATATATATAAAAGGGGACCTATCCCATGTATTTGACATGTTTTCTAGACAGGTTGGTATGAATGTAAAAAGGTGCATATGAATATATATATGGCAAATTAAATAAAAAGAAATGCATATACTTATCGTTACAGGTGTTAACCCCATACTGGAATACAATATTTATATATATTTTGCCATAGTAGGTCTAAAGGTTTTTTTTGTTTGTTTTTTGTTAATCCCCTAATGAATAATAATAAAAATCTGTGCCTAATCCTTGCCTCCAGGAAAGTATCTCAAAATAATCATTCCCTGATCAACAGGTCCGTATTAGACTGGGTGCATCAAAGTTAAATTGTGATGAAGCCAAAAGTGCTGTTTTAAATATTTCAAGCAGGTTACGTGTATATGGGAAAAGAGCAGAATCAGGATATTGCTTAAAAGAGAAGTTTGGGTTGATTTTTTTTTTTTGCTGGTTATACATACCTCAGTAGATGCAGCATCAGGCCGATGCTGCATCTGTCACCTGGTGTCTCTGCACTGAGAATTGAGCCACCGAACACCGCCGATTGCTGGGTTCTTGCTCCTTCCTGAGCAGAGCAGTTTGCTTCTGCTCTACTTTTCCGTGCTCATTGGAGCGCTGAGGTGTCGAGGGGCGGAGAGCAGCCGTCTCAGCGGGGAGCTGAGGTTTCCATCAATCAAGGCAGCTGGCGGATCCGGACTTGGAGGTTGGGATGACGCGCTGCCTCGACTGATAGTAGTGACGTCAGCGGAGAGTGGACTTCAGTTATGCTGATTACTCTATATACATTTTATGTGTGTGTACTATCTATCTATATACACTATACTACCAAAAGTATTGGGAAACCTGCCTTTACACCCATATTAACTTTAATGACATCCCTGTCTTAGTCTGAGAGTTCAATATTGAGTTTGCCCACCCTTTGCAGCCATAACAGCATCAACTCTTCAGGAAAGGCCATCTACAAGGTTTTTGGAGTGTGTCTATGGGTATGTTTGACCATTTTTCCAGAAGCGCATTTGTGAGGATAAGCACCGGTGTTGGAGAGAAGGCCTGGCTCACAGTCTCCACTCTAATTCCTCCCAAAGGTGTTCTGTCAGGTTAAGATCAGGACTCTGTGCAAGCCAGTCAAGTTCCTCCACCCCAAACTTGCTCATCCATGTCTTTATGGACCTTGCTTTGTGCACTGGTGCGCAGTCATGTTGAAACAAGAAGGGGCTATCTCCAAACTGTTCCCACAAAGTTTGGAGCATGAAATTGCCCAAAATGTCTTGGTATACTGACGACTTAAGCGATCCCTTCACTGGAACTAAGGGGCTAAGCCCAACCCCTGAAGAACAACCCCACATCATAATCCCCCCTCCACCAAATGATTTGGTCCAGTACACAAAGCAAGGTCCATAAAGATATGGGTGAGTGAGTTTGTGCAGGCTAGTCAAGTTCTTCCACCCCAGAGTTCTGATCTCAACCAATTAGAACACCTATGGGATGAATTAGAGCAGAGACTGCAAGCCAGGCCTTGACTTCACACATGTGCTTTTGGAACAATGGTCAAATGTTCCCATAGTCACACTCCTAAATCTTGTGAAGAGCCTTCCCAGAAGAGCTGCAGCTGTTTTAGCTGCAAAGGGGGTGGGCCAACGCAATATTCAACCCCCTTAAGACTGGCATGCCAATAAAGTGCATGTGCGTGTAAAAGCAGGTGTCCCAATACTTTTTGGTAATATAGTGTATATATTAATGCGTTTTAATACAAGTGCCGGTGGTACAGAATGTGTCACTGGGATTCATTGCTATTTTTAACAAATAACAAAATACAAATTCGAAGGTGGCTAGGTGCTTTTATGTTTACTTACATGATTGTGCAGTATCAGAAATGAAGGATTAATGTTGTAAATGTCTTCCAACTGAATAGAACATACACAATCTTCTTCTTCCAGGCATACCTGTGGGATAATAATAAGGATGTTGTTGAATGGCTGGAGAAGCAGCTGATGGAGGAGGAGGGGGTCCGCTCAGTGGTTGATGAAAACATCAAGTACATTTCCAGAGACTATATTCTCAAACAAATCCGCAGGTAATATTAGGGGAATGTATTCATTTGAAATTTACATAATTAATTACTTTTAGTATTGTTCTATCCACTGAAATAGATAAATGTGACAACACTTTAGTCTAGTGTAATCTGTTCTTTTTTTTTCAAATTGTAATCCAAAAAGATACATATAAGTAAGATTTCTGTATTACATTATACACATGAAGGAAAATATTTGTATCACTTGGATTCTCAGTTTAAGAAATGAGAAGCATGGTTAGATGGCACCAAGTGAAATCGGCAGCTATGGTTGGGGCAGCAGTTCATAATTTGCCATTGTCTTCGAAGCTTAAAGCTGGACACCAGGAAAATAAAAATCCTCCTTTCCCACTGCCAAAGATAATAGTAAAAAGGACTTTTACTTCCTTGGTCCTTCAGTCCCTCCACACTATGCCTGCAACCATCTACCTGCCTTATAAAACAGACTGCATGGGTAGTTGCAATATGATGTCATCAACTACAATGCAGGCCTAATAGCTCTGCATTGTATGTGAGGAAGTCGAGGGACTGCCCTCAAGTCAGAATGTCGGGTGTCGGGGGAGTGATGGATAAGGTAGGTTAAAGTACATTCATGAGCACTTAACCATTGCACTGCAAGGTAGTTCAGCTTTTAAGTATACGTCCCTTTGAGAAGAGAAAAAAAGGTGAATATAGTAGGACTATTGTAATTTTTATTGCAGGTATTTATCTGCTGCTGCTCTATTGAAACCTACACAAGCATTTTTATTCTTTCCTGAGTGTTAATTGGGAGACTTTGCATGAATAAGCTGGCCAAACACTGTTATATTTTCTTTATTCAGCCTGCATACTGAACAAAAATAAAATTTAACAGATTTCTCTAGACACGTTATACAATACCACTGTGCCTATTGTATTTCCAATACTCGAACAATGGTTGCATCTGATTGGCTGCAGCAGCTGTTCAGCCAAAAAAATTCCCTCTGGCTCCTTCAATTGAAGTGTGTTGGGTAGAAAGAGGCTAACCGGGCTACCTACATAGCGAATTTCAGGCAGTTTATTAACTTAGTCCTAGCATTGGAACACAAAAAAAACTGTTGGCAAAAGCAGTCCATTATTTACCTGAGCAGGACATGAGATTTTTGCGGGTGTTCAATACTCTGCATTTCTGGGTGATTCTGTGCATGAACAATTTCCTACCATGGTACAACATGGTACTTCTAAAATGTCAGAAGAAATTAGGTTGTTGTAGACTGAACAATACGCAAAACCGTATCAAATACCCACTGTAATTTTCTTTTCCTGGCACCAATCCATGGCAGCATACATGTGGTAGTAGCCTTGTCTACTTCTGCCCACAGGACCTAAAGAGTTGATGCCCACACAACAGCCCACTCCCTGTACATTGCTAGGAATGAACAGGGTGTGTTTAGTATGCTGCCAGGGATTGGCACCAGGAAAGGAGAATTACTGTAAGCATTTGATTAGATTTTCCACTTTCCTGGCACCAGCATGGCAGCATATACAGTATGTGATAGACCAATAACTAGCTACTAGGATGGGAAGCTTAAACAAATCCTATCTTTTAAGAACACAGGAGTAAGCCACAGCCATCTCGCTAAAGTTAGCTATAGTGAGGGCTACCTTTTCCTTTTACAATGGCCACTACTAGAATGCACATTGGAACGCAGTGCAGCCTCACATTTCCTCTCGGATGGGCAAACACCCAACTTATATTGGAAATGTGGTGTCAACATTCCATGGATCCACTCACTTTTTTGGGAGGCAGGCTCCAGACAAGGAGGGCACTTCTGAGGAACAAAGCCCTGGCTGCATTGCTGTATCGGGGGCTACCTGGCACCCAATTTTTCACCCCCAAAAAAAAACACAGAAGGGGTTTCCTGCCTTATCAGAACCTTTAGCCTTCCACAGTTGGGGACCGCACTATAGGAGAGGCTCAACCTGTGCAGAAAACCACCAAAAGTGACAGGTAAGGGATTTGTCTCATAACACTGACTGTGAGTTCCTTGAGGGCAAAAGAGGGAATATGCTGTTGTGTGGGCACCAACTCTTTATAGCTATGCACTGGTCTTGTGGGTGGAAGTTGGAATGGCTGCTACCACATGTATGCTGCCATGTTGTGCCAGGAAAGTGTGTTTTCACTTTTGCATATTCACATAGTATTCGCATATTCACATAACTTTAAAAAGGTTCTGCCAATTTTAAATATTCTTTGATGTTCTGTTCTGGATCCTTCATCATGGAAAAAGTCCTACAGAGCTCATTTTGTTTATGAGGGGGGCTGGGCAGCTGTGTTCGCCAAAAATAACCATGTCTGTAGTGTGCAGGCTGATCTTCATTACCAGTTGTAAATAGATTTTATTATTGTCCTAACAAAGGGTTAAACATGTAGCGGCTGGGCTTCTTGCATAGTATGTTAATGAAGACAGACTTGGGACAAGCTCACTTTGACATGGTTTAAAAAACAATGCAGTCAGCCATAACATCTTCACCTGAAAAACCTCTTAGGCCGCGTACACACGATCAGACCGGTCCGATGAGAATGGTCCGACGGACCGTTTTCATCGGGTCATCGCTGAAGTGGTCCGATCGGTTCAGAACTTGGTGACGTAGAACACAACGACGTGCTGAAAAAATGAAGTTCAATGCTTCCAAGCATGCGTCGACTTGATTCTGAGCATGCGCGGGTTTTTGGTCCGATGCTTTTGCGTACTAACCATCGTTTTGGTCCGATGGTCAGGCGTCCATCGGATCAATTTTAAAGCAAGTTTTAAAACTTTGGTCCGATGGACAACGGTCCGATGGGCCGTACAGACGATCGATTTGGTCCGATGAAATTGGCCTTAGGGCCAGTTTCATCGGACCGGTCTGATCGTGTGTACACGGCCTTAAAGGTAAGAAAAATGTAAAAATGTAATTGTTTTGTGTTCCCATTCACACAGCATGCAAGACGAATGGTGGAGTTTTCTCACATTTGACGATATCCTTATTCCTTCAAAATAATCCATAAACATCCAGTAATTAAAGTGATTGATTGTAAAGGCTAACCATTATACCTTTATGCATAAAGGTAAAAAAAACTTCAGTGTGCCGCTTCCCCCTCAACCCCCCTAATACTTACCTAAGCCCAATCGCAATCCAGTGATGTGCACAAGACCCTAGGCTCTCCTGGGTCTCTCCCTCCTGATTGTCTGAGATGCAGGAGCCACTGTCAATCACAGCTAGTGAGATGGGAGCAGGGGGTGTGGCCAAGCCACGTTCTTAGTGTCCATTTTGGGAGTGAGCAAAAGAAGGTGGCTACATTCCTACATAGAGTGGGACCATGGAATAACAAACATAGCCACCCTCTAATAACAAGTCTGATCAAAGCAGCAAACAAATTTACATAAAAAAAGCCACTTTGACATTTGAAAGGAGGTTGAAGGCAATAGAAGCTACTTTTTGAGTTAGCAACACAAGTTTATTGTCACTTTAATATTACAAAATTAATTGTGTCACTTTTTAATGAAGGTGTACCAGATTATACATGCTTCTGGAGTCTATCAAATCTTGTAAAGTGTTGGGGTGGACAGATGCCCATACACAGCATTATTAAAATGGCAGGTCAGAACCAAATCTGTCAATATCTGCCATTTTTCTGATATGACAGCTTCTCTAGGATTGTTTGGATAACAAAATTGTGTTAATAAAACA
Source organism: Rana kukunoris (assembly GCA_029574335.1). Lineage (NCBI taxonomy): Eukaryota > Metazoa > Chordata > Amphibia > Anura > Ranidae > Rana > Rana kukunoris. The sequence continues at coordinate 472,422,768 of CM056050.1, forward strand.
CAATCTCTTCAACAGCATTATGAAACTTATTTACCTCATATACATCCCACCACCGTGCTTCTGCTACAGATACCTGCTGACACTGTCTGCAGTTATCGATTGCAGAGAGCAGTGAAGCGGTTCAATGATCAGCAGAATAGAGGCATTGTGGAGATGTGGGAGACAATGGCAGGTCTTGTGCTAAGGTGAGACATTATCCCTGATGTATCTAGGCACCTGTCATCTGAGATAAGAGTCTCACCTTACCTGATTGGGGAAATGGCCCTGTATAGGAACAAGGCTGAATTTAACAGAAGTTTTTCATGTTGATAAGGAAGAATGAGAAGTTCTCTGTTAGCTCAGATCAAGATATGAAAATTAGCCTAATGAAAACTGCTCTTACAGTACAGATGTTGATATTTAGCTTGCAATTATCAGGGCACCTTTCACCGGTGTACCATTTAGAAGCCAGTGAGACTTTCCCTGAATTGTCTAGTTCACTTGGGGCCATTTTTCTTTTCTTACTGGAAATTACAAGCATGTATGGCTAATAGCCATTTAGTAAATTATATCTTGTATATATGCTCTGTAGAAAGGAATCTCATTTGTATAACAAGCAGGGTCACACTTCTTCATAAGGCTGTGGTCTAGGATGACAGAGCTATGGGGGCAGCACACAGCCACACATACGTCCAAACACAAGGGTCTAAGGGTCATTGAAATTGTCAACTGGTACAGCACTTCACAAAAATGTGGAAAACCCCCAGAAAGGACCCAGAGTTGAGAATTCACATACATACAATTCAATGAGAGCACCAATCAAAAGTCTTAAGAGTCCAAGGTTTTTAATGGTAAAACTGATTCATAGCAGTGTTGGCTTTATTCTGCTACAAATCTTTTACTTTTAGCTATTACATTGAAGCAACTCCCCCAGTACCTTTAAAATGTTACTTATGTGTCACAAGTCTGACATTGAGCCCGCCCCCTTTTTTTCTTAACTCCAACATTGAAGCTTAAATGTGTATATAAAGTCAACGTTTTTATACATTTTATGAACAGAGTAATGAAGGGTTAAAACCATTGACATTAGGGACATTTCCCCTTACTTCCTGTCCTGAAGACTCAACAGGAAGTGAGAGGACACCTCTCCCATGTAATGTCCTTTTAAAAAGTCCTCATGGGGACAAGTGTCCATATTGTGAGATTTCAACTCTATTACAGTTCTGCTCAATTATTTTTTTTCCACCTTAATTCCTACAGTTAAAGACAGTTAAAGGGGATACATTTCATGAATGGGGATAAAGACAACAAGTCAAGACCTGGGAGAGATTCTAAAGCCTCGTACACGCGACCGGTTTTCCTGGCAGAAAAACTGCCAGGAGAGCATTTGGCCGGAAATCCCAGCCGTGTGTATGCTCCCTAGCAGTTTTCCCGGACGGGAAAATAGAGAACCGGCTCTCTATTTTCCCGCCGGAATTCCCAGCAGAGTGTTTCCTGCTGAGAAAACCTGACGTCTGTATGCTTACCTGAGTGTAGGAAAAAACATGCATGCTCGATAACACTTCGACACATGCGCGGTAGCATACAAAATTAGTGTGGGGTGTAGCAAGATGGCGGCGACTGAATCAAATGTGACGAGACGCCGGCTCATTGTAGTCAATGACGTCACCACGTTCTTGCCATTCAAAAGAACGGTGGTTCTTTTGAGTGGCCGTCTGTATACACGGCTTTGCAAGGCAAGCTTGCCAGGAATCCTGTCAGGAAAACCAATGTTTTTTTTTCCTGACGGGATTCCCGGCTGGTGTACAGGGCTCACCACTCTTTCTAAAAAAAAAAAGCCTGTATTAACAGTTTAACTGCAAGTGGCTTTATATGTAGAACTTTGCTTGTGAAATTTCCCACAGAAGTATAGATACTTGGTATTGTTTTCAATGTTTCTCTAATTGATGTTTAAAATGCTATGATCATGAGTTCTAATTTGCGTGGATGCTTTTGACATGCATGTAATACTCAAGTATTTGTGCTAAAAATAATACATTTTTCTGTGTTGTTTTTACAGCTTGGTTCAAGAAAACCCTGAAGTTGCTATGGATTCTATTGTTCACATGACACAACACATTTCCCCAACTCAAAGAGCTGAAATAGTTCGCATTCTCTCAACCATGGACTCCCCGCCATCTACATAGAAGTCTTTTAGGTCTCCAATTCAAAGACTCTGCACCGGATGCAAGGACTATGAAATGTAGAAAAAACAGATACATCTAATGTATAAAATGTACTGTAGAATTGTGTTTGTGTGCTGCTGAGTTATGATCAGATGTATCATACATATATGTATTCATGATAGAAGACACTGTAGGTGATATCATGAGTTCTTGACTGATATAAAAACACTAGAGAAATGACAAGTAGTAGTCTGGCGGCCAAACAGGTTTCAGTTCCTATATCTCTTTGCCATGTTGAAATATTGCTATGGGCAGTGGCGTCCATTTTTATTATACGAGCCCCAGTGTATGGAATATGTTCTGCCTTCTGATACACTGGTTGTAAAAAAAACACAGGTATACATCTTCAGTAGCTTTGAATTAGAACTGGAAACATGTTCATAGTTTACAAAAGTGAAGTGAAGTATTTATAGTATCCTTAAGAGTTGGAATCTTGTGTAGGTCAAAAATACAATGACTGTTACCGGTCAAAAAGAAATGGTCTGAAACTTTGCTTATATTGCAGGTGCGAAAATATCCTGCTATTCTTTCAATGGGGGTAATTTACTAAAACTGGGTCATGCAAAATCTGGTTTCTTTGCAGAGCTGCACCAATCAACTTCCAGGTTTAATTGCCAATCCTTAAATGAACAAGCTGAAGTTAGAGGCTGATTTGAATCTGGTGCAGCTAGGCATGGTAGCCAAAGTGCTGCAGTTTTAGTAAATTTCCCCCTATGTGTCAATTAACGAAAGCACTTGAAGGTTTTTTTTTTTTTACCTAAAATAGTTTTTATTTATATTTTATGATGTGAGTTCCTTAAATTATTTCAAGTATTCCCCTTTAAATGTACAATGTAAGATTATATAAAAAACACTGTTCTGTTTTTATCTGTTTTTTTATCAGAGAATTAGGAGGGTTGTTGGGTGTAAATCCTAAAGTACCCATGGCTGCTTCAAAGTAGCCAAATGACAGAATATATTTGTATAAGTACAAAACAATTACAAAAAATAACTATGATGAGTGGAAACAATGTAAAAATGCATTTTTGGGTACGGTACTTACTACTAAGGGCAGAGAAGGGCATTCTTTCCATTGTTTTGTTTACACTGATTATACAAACTAGCTTTTACTTATGTAAACTACTGTGTATTCTAAATTTTCACTTTTTTTACTTATGTTTGGTTACTTTAAAGTGATACTAAAGTCTTATTTTTTTTTTGTTTAAAAATAACAAACATGTTATACTCGCCTGCTTTTTGCAGTGGCTTTGCACAGAGCAGCCTGTATCCTCCTCTTCTCGGGTCCCTCTCCAGTCCTCCTGGCCCTTCCCTCTTCCCAATTCCCCCGACAGCAAGCAGCTTGCTATGGGGGCACCCAAGCGGAGCTGCTGCTCTGTGTGTCAACTCAGACACAGAGCCGCAGCTCGACCCCACTCCCTCTCTCTCATCATTGACTCACTGACTTTGATTGGCAGCAGAAGAAGCCAATGGCTGTGTTTTAGCCAATTACAAGGATGAGTTCCTGGACTTTGAGGCTCTCGTGCAATTCACTGGATTGAGAGGGAGCTCCGGTAAGTATTAGGGGGGCTGCTGCATACCTTCTGCCTTTAGAACCACTTTAAGGTACTTTAAAACATGAAAATTACATAATAAAATGTTTGCCATACCATATTTTAATTACATATATAGATTGTTCCTCTGGAGGCTTGTTGCCTGTCTCCACAATCACTTGGCCTTCCTACTTAAAATATGAGATGATGGAGTGCATTGTCTCAATGAAAGCTTTGTGATAGAGTTGAAGGAGAGGAACGATAAAGCTGCCTATAAGCAATAGAGGATGATCATGCATGCAATGCTGCTATCATTATTGCTTGTCTATTACATAAATAAGAGCACTCAGCTGCTCCAAGCATTCAATTTCTTGCATTGGATAGGCACAGGAGGGACAGGTTATGTGTCCCATTATTAGAATATTATGGAGGACCCTTCTACCTGCCTTTTCCCCAGAAGCTGACCATTGGCAGTGTCTGCACCATAGGCATGAGAACATCGCCAGCTCAAACTAAATTTGTTTACTGTCACCTGTTATCGGTGGGTAGCCTAAAATAGAAACCCTCACCTGCCTATGCAAGGCAGATTACAATTTTCTTTTGATGGCTTACTTCCCTAGTAAGTTATACTTACTGATCCACACTCTCTTGCCACCTCCATACTTCAAGAATTTGCCCTGAGTATGAGCTAGTTTTAGAACTTACCTGGGGGTCAATGTTGTTGCCCCGCCATGTGATGGTGTTCAGACTTGGCGTTTAGTACTCAAGACTGAGCAGCTGTCACATTGAGGAGGCCACATATTTTCCCATACATGGGAAGCTTGCTTTATTCGAGCAACCAAACAAAAGCAGAGAACTGGTGAAGGTTAATAGATTGGTGACTATCCCTTGCTTGGGTGGTGGGCTGTGAGGAAGCACTGTCATGCTGCATTTAATGGACAAAGCAATAGAATTTGCTTCCTGGCTGCATCTAAAAGATGTATGTAGTACAAATACGGCTATATAAACAAACTGAAAAAGCTTGTTAGTAGGTTCAAACATTGCCACCAGTTGTTCAAAGGAATTAATTCGAAATATAGTTTTCCTTAAAAGAAGAAACCACGCAAGAGCTTTTCAAACTAGTTATATAAAAGCTGATTATATCTGGTTTAGAATTCTTGGATGGCCTTCTGCTCCTCCCAAGATCTATTCTGCTACCAAGTCATGTGACCTACATTCAGTGCATTCCAGCCATTGGATACATTACCTTGCACAAGCAGAGTGTCTAACGATATCCAGTGACCTCCTCAATAAAATGACCAGACCCGTGGAGGTGTTTAAAAGAAAAGAAAAAAAAAAGCTCACAGCATGCATGCAAATCATCCACATTAAAGCCAACAAATATATTTTTTGCTTCAGAATTTCATGTTACAGCATCTCATTACGAGAAATAACAATTGTGTAATATTCATTGACCTTTGTGAAATAACACTCCTACCCATCAAATTATACAAATACATACTGGGAAATGTGTCAGTGCCTGTCTGTGCCATGTCAGCACTAAATTAAAGGACACTTGAAATGTTTAAAATATATCAAATCCATCTCTCCATGGAGTATTAAACACAATTTATTTTCATTTGCTCAGGTGACTGCATCACTTGTCAGTGGTTTGTTTCTCGCTGCCACTCACAAGTGTCGGTAGCCCCAGCAACAGTCAAATAAAAATGTATGTAATAGCTGGCAGAGGAAAGCAGGATCTCTTCACGCACACTTTTATTTCCTAGTATATATCACGGATACATAATAAGACCATTTTAAAATGGACCGTGAAGATCCTCTACCGTAAATCGCCATCCTTCAATTTTCTACAGACAGTAGAGGTGGAACATAATACGAGGGCAAGGACTAAATGCAACATTATATTCATTGTTTGCATTTTAAATCCTGAAACCAGACTTAGCAAAGCAGAAATAGTGTTAATGATGGATTATAAAGACTAGTTCTATTAGGTTTCAAGCGTGGCTGAATAATACGGTGTTAGCCATAACCTAATGTGATATAGATGCAGTAATATTCACAGCTTACTGTAGACATCAACACAAAAGAAAAAGAAAAGTGTATATTTATTTTATTTTGTGTGTTGGAGTCCACAGTAAGCTGTGAATAATTGTCGGTACACACCTACAACTATAGAAATACTAAAAATTTAGACATACATTTTGGATTCATACGGTTTTTAGATTTTTTTTTTTCTAATATTTAAAGATTTTGTGGGTTGATGGTCTTTAGTGAAAAAGTTGGAAGTTAATTGCATGTTACTGTGATATTCTGGTAATTTGTCTCTTTTGTCTGTGGTTTATAAGACCAGGAGGCACATTTCCCAAAAAGGGAATTCGGTACAGTTAACCACAGTTTCCTTTTCTCCCCTTATGGCCTATTTATCAGCAGCGGGGGGCTTTCAGTTGTGTGGCTGCTACACTACAATGAGCTTTCCACGTCAGCCCAGGCAAATGACTTGATTTTCCAAGAAATCTTCAGCAATTTGCTAATTTTACACTGTAGTCATTAATGTCTTGTTGTTTTTGTAATATTACACTGTTTATCTCTCCCTAATCAGCCTCAGATACTACTTTATTCCAATTAATTTTTCTGTAATAAATATGGCATGTATCTTGGAGAACGTTTTACAGTTTTAAAAATCAATGCGGGGGATTTACTAAAACTGGAACACTCAGAATCTGGTGAACCTGTGCATGGTAGTCAATCTAACTTTAGCTTGTTCAATTAAGCTTTGACAATAGATCCAGAAAAATGTGTATATCCAGGGCGCTCCAAGCATTTGAATCCTGACAGATAAAGTCTGTGTTAGAGAGGGTAGCAAATCTTCACACACTTTAGGCAGCAGTCAGGGAGACACGCAATCTCTAATGAAAACAGAAAAACAAACAAGGCACCTCTAAGTGCAGAAGTATAAAACATTTAATTTCCCCTAAAGGGGTTAAAAACACTTACAAGATAGTGGATGAAACAGGCATGTAGCAGGTAAGTGCATCCAGGAGATGTTCCAGTGGCAGGGCAGTCCCAGTCTATGATGGTAAAGCTTCCAGGGAAGTCCACGAGATAACAGCCGACTTATGCTGTGAATGTTCAGAGGACACAATAACACTGGAGCCTGGGGATGACGTCAGAGGAAGCGAGACAGCAACCAGCATGGAACACAACCAGGAAATGGACAGGAAGTGTGTCATAGAGGCGGGACGCGTTTCGGAACAGCTCATTGGTTCATTGCCTCTATGACACACTTCCTGTTCCTGTTTGTGTTCCATGCTGGTTTCTGTCTCGCTTCCTCTGACGTCATCCCCAGGCTCCAGAGTTATTGTGTCCTCTGAACATTCACAGCACAAGTCTGCTGTTCTCTCGTGGACTTCCCTGGAAGCTTTACCATTATAGACTAGGACTGACCTTCCACTGGAACATCTCCTGGACGCACTTACCTGCTACATGCCTGTTTCATCCACTATCTTGTAAGCTTTGACCAATAAACTCTGGAAGCTGATTGGTTTTTATGCTGAGCTACACCATATTTTGCACTTTTTGTAAATCTCCCCCAAAGTATCTGTTACGCCTCTGTATGGTACTTCTTCTGACTGCCCATTTTAATTCAATCTTTCACCTTATGGTTTGAGTGTGTGTCTCTGTCTTATCTCGTCATGTTCACTAACTTATGGCAAGTTCTCCCAAGCCCTGAATAGTGTTGTTATATAGTGAGTTGTTGGAAATAAAGATGAGCTCAGTGGGTTCATCATGCAATCACATGCAGTTAAACCCATTTACAATTGGTTGCGAGAAACTTCCTGTTCTATTGTTTTTCAATGCCCAGCTGCCATTTCCTTAGTGGGGTAATTTGGGTGGGACCAGTTTCACTTTGGTAGGATTGGTCTTGCATACATTTTCCAGGCCAGTGAGAAAGTGCTGTAGTCATTGGTCGTTTGTGATAGCCAATCAACTAGCTTTTTCAGCACTGGCAGCCTGAAAGTTTGTCTTTTAACAGGTTTCCTAGAGATAAAGAATTTTACAGCCAGTAAACCTCCAATTATGTTTAGAACAAAACACCATTTTAAAAGGTATTTGCACCTACCTGCAGTCTAAACATTCCCAATTGTGTTTTATTGGTTTATATTGTATATACAGTTTACATTTTTTCTTGCCATTTCATATTTAACATGTATTTAGTTGAGATTTGTGATGCTATGAGATTGATTTCATCAGACAATGCTCAAAGAATGCTTGGACAATGTTCCACTGGGGATTAAAACTGCCAGTAGTTGTATGTACAGTAATATTAGATTATGTGCACATGATGTTTGTTTTTTTATATGGAGTTCTACAGTAACAGTAATCTTTAGCTTTGGAGATTTGTGTACCTTGTGGGTCACTTATTGTCACAGAGGGGCTTTTTTACATGGATCAAAATTTCTTATGCCAAACATTCAGAAAGTGCTATTTGTACATTATACTAGTAAATTATACTAGTAAATGCATGTGTGTATCTGGAGATCCTTTTTTAAGTTAGCCAGTCACTAAGATTACATTATTAATCTTGCATAAAGGTTGATGCTAAAAGTGGCTGACCTTAAGAGTTTAAGTGTCCTGGGATTCCTTGAACCTAGACACACTCATGAGCTCTGATATGGTCCCTAGCTGCAAAACTTGCGTTTCCAGGGTTTTTAGACACATTTTTAAAAGGCATCTGAAAAGACAAAAATATAGGCGCTGCAATTACGGACTTGTTTTTCAGAATTCATGCTCCAGGACTGTAATTTTCTACACCATGTAGTGGGCTGTTTACCTGGAACAAGCATGTACATGTCGATTGTCCTAATACATGTCCCTACACAGCCTCAGAGCAGGCAGCTTCCAAAGTCTGCAATGACAGCCTCCTATTTCTAAAATGGGTCAAATCAGTACCATATCTGCCCTTTTATAAAAATCTAAAGGCTAAAAAAAAATCTGTATGGACTTTGAGACCACATGTGGTAACTGTAAATACATCAGATCATTTGATTTCTATTCATCCCAGTATATTTATATTGAAAGTGGTTGTAAACCCTTATGTATACCCAGTGAAGTGGTTGGCCTTATTTGATACACAGATTAAACAAATCCTCCTACATTAGTTGTACCTGTTTATCTTCACCTACTCTCCTGTAGAGGCTTCTACAACACACAGATCAAAGGATTTTTCTCAGCAACAGAAAGCTGGGGTCAGGGATCTGATGTCACACACACTGAACAGCTAGAGCACAGAGTTCCCTGATATAGTCTAGCTGATTTGGAGGGAAGAGACACACTCCCACTGTACACAGGCACATAGAAACACATTCAGAGTGTTTGCAGAAGAGGTGGGCGGATTATTGTTTATTATTATTGTGTTGCCTTTTGCGGTCAATCAGTGACTTATGAAGATAGCACAGAGAGGAGAGATCAGAGAGGAACCACACTTGATTCTTTGGATTTAGACTAATACAATCTATACAAGGATATGATTTGCCAATTTTTCATTTTTGAAGCTTACAACCACTTTAAAACAAGTCAATAAAAGGTTACAAGTTGGTAATGTCATACATATGACCAGGTCTATGAAACGTGTGCCACTTTTCTATTGGCAATGACAGTGAAATGTCACATTACTTTTGGCCATGACATTGAAAAATATGTACTATGATATATCTATAATGAAAGGGCTAAATAAGTACCTACCTAGGCAATGGTGTTAGGCATGTCATATGGAAAGGTGTTTTTAGTGCAATTGGTGAATGCTCTGTACCAACTTGTAACTGATGTCTTGTCCTAAATTTAAAATACTGGGAATAATAATAAAAAAAAACAGTTTACATGTACCACACAGGGTTATCAAATATATAAGTCTGATCATAATAGAAATAGGCAAAAAAATATATTCAATTTTCTAAAAAAAAAAAAAAAAAAACTTGTCTGCCGTGTTGTAAAATTAGATCTTAACATTTGTTAGATGAATAGAGCAATTTTATGCCTCATACACACAAACAGTTTTGCCATCGGCAAAAACAGCTTTGGGCCGGGAAAACTGGCCGTGTGTATGCTCCATGGCAGTTTTCCCGACAGGAAAACTGCCGGGAATCCTGGCAGGAAAAATTAGAACATGTTGTCTTTTTTACTGCCGAGATTTCAGGTAGTCTTTTCCGGAAGTTTCCCCATGGGAAACACTGCGGTGGAGCATACACACGGCCGGGATTCCCGGCCAAAGCTCTCACTGCAGTTTTCCTGACGGGAAAACCTCTGTTGTGTACAGGGGAAAGTTACCAACTAGGTTCTCGGTTTTCCCCCCAGGATTCCCAGCCAAAGCTCTCAACGCAGTTTTTCTGACAGGAAAACCTCTGTTGTGTACAGGGGGAAAGTTACCAACCAGGTTCTCTGTTTTCCCCCCGGGATTCTCGGCCAAAGATCTCACCGCAGTTTTCCTGACAGGAAAACCTCTGTTGTGTACAGGGGGAAAGTTAGTGAGCAGGTTCTCGGTTTTCCCCCCTGGATTCCCGGTGGACTTTTTACTACCAGGAATCCTGGTCATGTGTAGAGGGCTTTAGTGATATGTTCTCTTTGAGTCAAATTGTTTTCTTTCATTCCGAATTCCAGCTTGACAATTAGCATTGGATGCCAGCTTGGTTATCTAGAAGAGTGAGCCAATGCAATTACATCATCCAAAAGGTGATGATGTGATCTAGAAGCAGCCACACTCATTGTCTTTGTAATCCACTGGGAACATAGCAAAGATACACACACTTGTTTTGAACTATGTATAGAGGACACTATAATGGCATAATGAAAGAAGAGCAAAATGTCATCTTATAATGTTTACATGTGCTATGTAAGCAACAAAGCGCACAGTTTGAGGATATATGTTGTAACAATGTTTATTTAAACCTGGATGGTCAGGTGGTGCTGCTATAATTTGTACAGACCACACCTGGAGTAACTCTGGCCAGTATATATTTAAGATGACGCTACAATCCGTTTCCCTATAGCTTGTGTTAACAGAATTTAGAATGTTGCAGCTTTTATTATGTATTGCAGGACAAAAACGCACTGGACTTAATTAGTATTTTTTTTTGGTTTTCTTAAGGACTTTGGTATGTGGCACACACAGTGTTCTTCTTGGTTGTTATGCTGTGCCTCTACCATTAAAGATTTTCTATGTTTTGTTTTTTGATAGATTGATGTTACTGTAAATGCATTGATGGGTCCAAATGTGACATTGATCAGTCAGCTGACGTAGCTCATTTTTATAGTTGAGTTTTTGCAAGACTGCTATTACTTTTTGCATTATTATTTATCTGATTGCTTTGACAAGTCAGTGGGTCATAACTGGCAATTTTTAGGTGCTGAACAGGATAAAACACTACAGGCATGTTCAGGTCTTTAAATGCAACATGGATGTCTGTGGCTTATCATCCATTAGAATAGGATGGGGTTGACGGTTCTTGACATCATTTGTGTATTTTACGTTCTTTTGACTTAACTGCTACAAACAATTATTATATTGTGCTCACATGATTATTCTGTTGGTGATGGTACAACCACTTTAAGATCCTTTTTTTAAGATTTGAATTAGTGCTCTATGCCCTAATTCAAATGCATGGTCATGACCTGTAAGGATCTGTATGCCGAGACATATTCCACACTGCATATCTCTTCACTGACACAGGAGAACAGCAATGCATTAGAATATCTCCAACCGACCAGTACAGTTTGTCTGTGGAGGAATTATAGAGATTAGGATATGCAGCCATCTGTATCTTCTATTATCACAAGACAAAATGCACCTAGGTTATCTCATATTTCAGTGCCAGTTTGATGTGAAACTATAGTGTATTTTTGGTCAGCAAATAACTTATTATTGTATTATTTACTTTAAAAAAAAATGGACCTTTCCCGAGACACATGAAACATGGAGGCTTGCATTGCAAATCTCCATCTGAAAGAGCTAATTGCCTATATTGCCGAGCCAGTCTTGGGCCAGAGTCATTGAGCCAGAATGAGTATGCAGATTAGGAAAGGCAAATGTCCTTACCTTCGTACTAGTTAGTGACTTAAAATAAAAGTCACCAGCCACACAACTAGCCTTTGCAGAATAAGTCAGCAATAGCAGTCTCCATGTTCCTCTCAAGAAAGGTTTTATTTAGGCCTCATTTCCACTGGCGTTTCTTACAGCCACTTTTCTGAGCGTTTTTTGCAGCTTAAAAACGCCTGTCCATGTTAGTCTATGGCATCATGCCCACCATGACGTTTTTGAGCTGTAGATAGCTAAGCTGCAAAAAAACGCGGGGCCAGTGCATTCTGAAGCTCCAGCAATAGAGCTGTAAAAACGCCAGACATAAAAAAACGCGCACAAACGCTCAAAAACGCGGCCGCGGCGTTTTTAAAGCTCCAGCTCCAAAAAAAATTATTTTTTTTTTTTTTTCTAAAATAAACATGGACAGGCGTTTTTAAGCTGTAAAAAACGTGGCTGTAAAAACGCCAGTGGAAATGAAGCCTTATAGTTTTTTTTTTTTTACATTTTTTAATGTCTTCGGCACCATTTTTACATTATTGCTTGCTTTGTAGACACTTATTTTAATGGCTTTCATTGGAATTATTCAACAGCTACTAAGATCTCAAGTCATGTTGACTGTGTTTTGTTGTCAAGTCAAACCTACTCCTAGGCTTGTATTTTGAGAAGGTGTGGGAGGTAAAACACAACCCTGATGCATCACTGTGTACTAGGCAAATAGGGCTACCTATACAGAAGAAAAGAATACACAGAAACAAGGTTTTAAAAAAAAGTGTTTATTTTTTATTAAGCAGGTGTATAAAAAATATTATTCTAGTTTCCCCTTAAATGGCACACCAGGTGCAAGACATCCTGCAGCTTTCTCAGATATCTACACCCCGTCTGATGCTCATTAACATGCTATTTTGCATGTTTCTCCCTCGTTTTGGATGGGCTGCCAACACACCAGAATACAAGAGAAATTGGAGAGAAATACTTTTTTTTCCAGTGAAGCACATCATAACGCATAGATGGCTCCTATCTGTGTTTTGTGGTATGTCAAAATGCCCCATCATCAAGGCATGTTTTTACCATGTTACCACAAGCAGTATGAACGTAAACTCAACAACTCTGGTGCCATTTGCTCTGAAAAACATGTTTCCAACCTAAATTCTTATGTAAATTATTACTTTTGCAACCCCTTTCATTGCATTTATTTTTTCAAGGTAATAATTATTTTATAATGTTTTACTGTTTTGGGATAATGTCATTTATTGTATGAAGGCATAAAAATGTAACATATGGCAATACATGTTTCTCCAGAAAATGTAAAGTTAGAGACAAGCCAAGAGTACTCTGTGAACAAAATTATCTGTAGTATATAATAATATATAATAATGCGTATATAATAATGCGCAAATTAAATGTGATAGAATAACTAACTGACAAAATGTTAGCAGGTACAAGACAAGTTTTAAATACTGTTACTGGAATACTGTATAGTACTATACTCATAGAGCTTACCTCAATAAACTAATAAAAACATTCACCTTACTGTCCTTTCTTTTTTTTTCTGCATTCACTGATCATCTTCTATTGCAAGGCAAACACCCAGAGAACCTCATGGGAGCCCTTTTCAGCCCCCTGGTCCAATACAAATAATACATTTTGGTCAAGTGTCCCCTAAGTGGGCATACTCCATCATATACTCAATCAGAGCAGTACATGCAGGTAGCAATAGCTGCTGACATGGCCGCCATCAGGGGGTACAGGCATTACCCCCCCCCCCTTTTTTTTTGTCTGACTTTAGCAAGGGAAGAGAAGACTTGACTTTGTTTTGTTCGTCAGCACCAACCAACCCCCACGTCCTGCTTATCATCTTGCGGCAGGAGAGAGGAGGGCCCCCCTGGTTCTCTGCTCCAGAGGGTCCCTGCCTAAAGCTGTGTAAGGGGCCCCAAAATATGTGATGGCTGCCCTGGCTACTGGGTTTTCTATAGTTACCTGCTCTCTGCTCAGACCTAGGAACATAGCACCTGTCGTCCAGTATTCCTTCCTTCATGGCTCTGAAGTCTCATGCAACCGAATGCTGCAAAACAAAGTAAATTCTAGGAAATTGCATTGTTTGTAATGCTGGCATAGTATTTTTTATTACATTTTTTTGCTGGCATGGTATTTTATTTTATATTGTTTTAGGCAGGCCCTTATGAGCTGATCAAAACGACTGCTACTCTATGAACATACGTCCTAAAATACAAATCACCAATCGGCCAATACGTTAAAACCATCTACCTAATATTAGGTAGGACCTCTTTTTACCACCCAAACAGTCCTGACCCATCCAGGCATAGACATCTCTAAATGTAGTATCTGGCACCAACCTATCGGTAGTTGATCCTTAAAGTGTTACTAAAGGTTACATTTGATTAAAATAACAAACATGTTATACTCACCTGCTCTGTGCAATGTTATTGCACAAAGCGGCCCAGATCCTTCTCTTCTCCATAGACACACACACATAAATACATAGGGCCAGATTCAGGTAGATGAGAGTATCTTTCCTCTGGAGTAACGCTTCTCATTTACGTTACTCTGAAGATCCTTTCAGCGCAAGTCCTGTAATTCACATAGCAGTTGCGCGTAAACTTGCGCCAGAGTAACGATAATGCGCTGGCGTAACCCGACGCAAGTGGAAGTGGGTGTGATCATATGTAAATGATGGGCGGAGCCCAGCGCAGAGGCTTACGTTCAGCGCATCATCCACGGAGCATGCGCAGTGAGTGCGGCTCCACTCGCCCCCTTGTGCGCATGCTCACAACTTCCGTCGGCACCACTTCCTGGGAAACGTCAGCGCAATGCGTTCCGCTGGGCGCTTAAAAGCGCTGGCGGAAACGCCATTCCAGCGCAAAAGTAGTTCCATTTCCCCCCACCCCAGGGAAGATACTTTTGCCCTGTAATGGCTGCTCCCGCTACCCCCAAAGAGAGGAGGAACCTAAACTATAATGCCCAGGAGGTCTCTGTGATAATCTCGGCTATGGAGACGTTTAATGATTTCCTCCATGGGAAAAAAAGCAGGAAGACCAGCCGGGAAAGGAAGCAGGGTATCCTGGACACCATTGCTGCCAGGGTCAATGTGCTAGGGTACTCCACCCGGACTGCAGGCGACATTCAAAAAAAAATCAACGACCTGCGGCGCAAGGTGAGGGGCAAGGTGTCCACCATTCGGAGCCATGAGCGGGGCACAGGTGGTGGTCCACCATGTCCTGTCACCCTGACCGCGGAGGAGGAGGTGGTTGCCCGCTGCCTGGACAGGGAGCAGTTGGAGGGGGTCCCTGGCTATGACTCCGTAGAGGAAGGCTCCAGGACAGGTAAGTGATTTTTACCCCCTTTTTGGTGTGTTGCATGTGGGGGGGGGGGGGGTGGGTACATGTGCCAAGTGTGTGGGACCACCAACATGTGTCTGCTTTGTGTCATCCACAGATGACGGAGCTGGGCCATCATCTCGTGCCGGCCAGTCCACCCCAACCTCCCAACGGGATGCTGATGACGAGGCCCTGGGTACTGGAGACACCGAGGTGGAGGAGGAGAGTACCCACACCACTTCAGCAGAGGTGGTTGTGGAGGAGCCTGTCCCTGAACAGGAGTTTATTTTAATGTTGGAGGAGTCCTCCTCCTCTGCAGGGCCCTCTGTGATCCCCTCCCCCATCCTAGGTAGCCCCTCAAGGGCGACTCCATCCCCACGGGGACAACCTTCTTCTGCCCCCAGGAAGGCCACCCGGAAGACCAGGGGGGTGTGTGATCTGGTCGAGGACCAGGTGCTGTTGGACCACGCCAAGCAGACCCAGCAGATGGGGGAGATTGCTGGCCACCTGGACCGGGTCGCTGACAGCCTGGGCTCCATGTCACAGCTGCCCAGTCGTGTGCAGGGCGTTGTGACCAGCCTGGGGGAGGTGCAGGCTGATATCCGGCACTTGACAGCAGCTGTCCGAGACAACACAGCTGCCATCCGGGAAGAGGGGAGGCAGCGGCAACGTGACCAGCGGCATCAGATCACCCGCCAGCTGAGGATGCAGGCCCAGACAAACCTGTATCTGAGCCGTATCGCTGTGGCATTGGAGGGCAGGCAGCCAACAGCTCCCAGGAGTGGCCCACCCGGGGATCAGCCTCCTCCTGATGCCCCCCCACCACCACCCACTCCCTCCAGGCAGATGAGGAGCCCGAGAGTGCCCCCAAGGAGGAGCCCCCGTCATCTCAGATGAGGGTTTTTTGTTTTTTTGTTTGTTATATATTTTTGTTTATACTCAGGATATGAGTTTTTGTTTATTTTTGAATATTATTGTTTATACTCAGGACATGAGTTTGTTTTTTTTTTGGTTCTCAGGTTATGAGATATTTTTTTTAAATTTGTACTGCACACGGTCAGGAGTGCAGGGGACAGTGTGAATGGTGTGTGAATGTGAGAGGGTGGCACTCCTGAAAGTAAGGGGGTGTCACCCTCGGCCGTGGTGGTGAAGTTAACCCCACGGCTGAATGAATGACGTGTGAAAGGTGTGTGAATGGACAGTGACATCATTGGGGCCTTGACGCTGGCGTTGCTGCTCCCAACTCCTACATGCTGGACTTGGGCTAATCCAATGCGATGTGCATGTGGTGTGTGTGATCCAGTGGTGTACACGCGTGCACTGTCTGTGTGATTAATGTATTGGTTTAGTGTCCAAAGATGCCTACGGCGAGGACCCTCCTGACTGCTCTTCCATCAGCAGACTGGGTGTCCTCTGGCAGGTGGGGACTGTGTGGGTCGGGGGTCAGGTCATCACGTATGTCAATCTGCAGGCCTTTTCTCATAGCAAAGTTGTGCAGAATACAACATGCAGCGATGATATGACACACAAAGGTAGGGGAATACAATAGGGTCCCCCCGGACTTATCCAGGCAGCGGAAACGGGACTTCAGGAGCCCAAATGTTTGCTCCACCACTGCACGGGTTTTGATGTGTGCTTCATTGTATTTTCTCTCTCCTCTGGTTTGGGGGTTCCGGAAAGGAGTCATTAGATGGGGTCCCAGTGCATATGCAGAGTCACCTGTAAGGTAAAAGACAGGAGGATGTTAGTCATGCATGTGCGACTTCTGTTGTGCATCACGGGAGGGGATAGTCATGCCTGACTCCCTTGTCACTCACCAACCAGCCAGCTGTCCCCATACATGTTCTGCTCGAATTCTGTAGGGATGGGGCTCTGACGGTATATGAAGCTGTCATGGCTGGACCCGGGGTGTTTGGCACGGACGTGCCATATGAGGCGTTGGGCATCAGCTATCACCTGTACGTTGATGGAATGCCAATGCTTCCGATTGCGGTATATGTGCTCTGTGGCACTGGGAGGCTGGAGTGCCACATGTGTGCAATCAATGGCCCCCGATGGTGCGTGGGAATCTGGCAATGTTGTAGAAATCTGTCATTGCCTTCAGCCGCAGCTCCTCAGTGGTGGGTCTGATGAACTGGTTGGACATGCGTCTGAGGATTGCAGGGACAACCTGGTGCACACATCTGCTTATGGAGGACTGTGACATCCCAGCCACCACTCCACTTGTACGCTGGAATGATCCACTGGCAAGGAAATGGAGTGTTGCCAGGACCTTCACCAGTGGCTGCACTGCTTGTGAGCGGTGTGTTGGGCTGGTGATGTCATCCTGCAGGGTTGTGGTTAGTTCAAGTATTACATCAGGGCTGAATCTGAAGAGGCGATACACCTCCTCATCCCCCATGCCAAAGAGGTTCATACGAGTGCGGTATATCCTCTCACGTGCCCGCCTCCTCCGTAGCGAGGGACCCAGTACTAGTCTTAGGACCACAATTGCCCCTGGCATGTTGGCACACAGAGGTGTTGTCCTTGCAAGTGTTGTTGTTCAGCTAGCTCCTATCGTCGGTAACGCTGCTGTAGCTGCTCTCCTGCTGACCTGTGGCCGTCTGGAGTAAAGATAAAGCAGCCTTTTGTAGAAATAACTTTGCGCCGGACGGACGAGATACGCGCGGCGCATGTAGCCAGCGTATGGTGCTAATCCGTTCGTGAATTGGGAAAAATACCTCATTTGCATATTTGCAGGGGAAATCAATGGGCGCGACTGATGCGCCCAGCGAAAATAAGCGCTGACGATACTCTGGCGTCGGAACGTTCCGCCGGTCGCAAATGGCCCGTTATTGGGCGCATCTAGTTTGGTGGGTACGGGCACATAGAAACGACGGCGCATCATCACAGTTACGCGGCGCATATCGAAATACTCCAGCGCAAGTGTTCCTGAATCTGGCCCATAGTACACACAGTGGAGCTTAGCCCTGCTCCCCACTGCTTTTGATTGACAGCAGCAGGAGCCAATGGCTTCTGCTGCTGTTCTCTTCCTCTTCGCACAGGAGCTCGAAGAGATGCAGCCATGCACAGCACTGGTTCTACTCTCCCCTCTCCTCCCCTTCACACAAGGAAGACAGAGCAATATTGAAAATTGATCACACCTGAAGTACCGATGGCCTATCTCATTTCTTAAGACCCTAACATGCCAGGAAAGTACAAATACCCCCCAAATGACCCTGTTTTGGAAAGTAAACATTTCAAGGTAGTTAGTAAGAGGCATGGTGAGTTTTTTGAAGTTGTAATTTTTTCCCACAATTCTTTGCAATTAATTTTTTTTCACAAAATTGTCATATTAGCGGGTTATTTCTCACAAACAGCATATGCATACTACAAATTACACCCCATAACACATTCTACTACTCCTCCTGAGTATGGCGATACCACATGTGTGAGACTTTTACACAGCCTGGCCACATACAGAGGCCCAACATGCAGGGAGCACCATCAGGTGTTCTGGAGCATAAATTACACATCTAATTTCATGATTACCTCTTAGGCCCCGTACACACGGGCAAATGAATCTGTTCAAATCGGTCGGACCGACCGATTTGAACAGATTTGTCTGCTGGCTGTTTTGGTTTGATCGCTGTACACACGATCAAACCAAAACCCCCGCCAACAGACAGCGCGGTGACGTGGCGATGACATTGACACTGCCACGTCACCGCACCAGGAAGTAAATCACTTCCGCTCATGCGTCGAATCCATTCGACGCATGTGCAGGCAGATATGTCTGCTGGTTAGCGTACTAACCAGCAGACATATCGGTCCGGCGGGGTTCCCAGCAGACAGATTTTAAATCAGGCTTTAAAATCTGTCTGCAGGGAAAATCCGTCGGCTCGCCCGTACACACGATCGAATCTGTCTGCTGGGACGGTCTGTCAGACCGTTTCCAGCAGATAGATTTGATCGTGTGTACGCGGCCTTTCACTTTTAAAGGCCCTGGAGCACCAGGACAATGGAAACGCCCCAAAATGTACCCAATTTTGGAAAGAAAACACCCCAATGTATAATCTATGAGGCATAATGAGTCTTTTGAACATGTCATTTTTTTTCTAAAAGCTTTTGGAAAATGTGAAAAGAAAATGAAAACGCATTTTGTTTTACACAAAGTTGTCCATTCATACAATATTTCTAACACATAGCATGTATATACCAAAAATGACACCCTAAAAACGATTCTCCTACTCCACCTGAGTATGGTGATACCACAAGTGGGAGACTGGCCACATACAGAGGCTGGGTATTATTGGCAAGTATGGCTGAGTACGGCTGGGGGTGGATGGCTGAGTATGGCAGAGTATGGAGAGATGGCAGAGTATGGCGGCAGGATGGCAAAGGGGTGGCAGGCTTAGTATGGAGGGATGGCAGAGGCTGCAACTGTCAAGGAGTATCGCTGTGGGCACTACAGATCCAGCCCACAGCGCTGCTGCATCTGTTCTCTGCCCTCCCACTGTACCGATCGGTTCCGAGAACCGGACATGACGCCGGTTTGTTTACAAGTGATCGCTCCGGACGAATATTTCCTGGACACGGCGGTCACAGATATTCCGGTGTGCGCACCCGTGTACGCCCTCCCAGAGTTATCGAGCCGCGCTGTAGCCGTCATTCAGCAGACCAATTGTTTCTGGTGTTTCTTTTTTCTGAAGTGCCTACAATAGTCCCCAGATTGCTGAAGCGTATTCTTCTGTCCTGTTGAACGAGGTCACTGCCATCAGGGAATACCGTTTCCATGAAGGGGTGTACTAGGTTAGCAATAATGTTTAGGTAGGTGGTACATGTCAAAGTAACATTCAGATGAATGGCAGGAGCCATGATTTCTCAGCAGAACATTGCCCAATGCATCACACTGGCACACCTACTTAGCCATTCAGATGATGTAAAAGAAAATAAGAGTCATCAGACCACCTTCTTCCATTGCTCTGTGGTTCAGTTCTGATTCTCAGGGATCCATTGTAGGTGCTTTTGGCTGTGGCTAGGGGTCAGCATAGGCACCATGACTGGTCTTCAGCTAGGCAGCCCCATACACCACTAAGTGCTATGCCCAGTTTTTATGCTTTTAATACATCAGCTTAAGGGACAACATGTTTACTTGCGCTATATATCCCACTGTTTTTCATTTGTTATTCTTACATTACAATGGCAATGTTATGCACTTAATTTGTCAGTGGTTATAAAGTTATGGCTAATAGTGATGAGCGGAATACGCCATATTCGATTTCACGATATTTCGCGAATATTTCGAAGAATATTCGCGAATATTCGTTAATATCGAATATTCGTGATATTAAAAAAAAAAAAAAAAATTGCGAATTTTCGCCAATGCGAATTTTCGCTAATGCAAATTTTCGCTAATGCGAAATTTCACGTTTTTTTTATAAAATATCACGAATATTCGATATTTACGAATATTCGGTATATTTTATAAAAAAAAAGCAAAATTTCACATATGCGGTCGCGAATATTCGTAAATATCGAATATTCGTGATATTTTATATAAAAAAAAAAAAAAAAAAAATTGCGAAATTTCGCTATTGCGAAATTTCGCCATTGCGAAATTCGCGAATGCGAAATTGATTGCGAATTTTTTGCGAATTTTTTTGCGAAATTTGAAAAATACGAATATTCGAAATAGCGAATATTCGCCGCGATATTCGAGATATTCGCGAATACTCGAATAAGCAATATTCGTAGCGAATATTCGCAATGCGAATATTCGTGAGCAACACTAATGGCTAATCATTTTATATGTTACAATAACCCCCACCTTTCACTATAGCAGTAAGAACTTTACTCTGAATGCACTAAGGGCAAATCAAAGGAATCAATGGGATGACATTGTCCTAAACTGCAAAGAGTTCATATATTGTAGCTAACACATATGTACCATGTATTAATGTTCCCTACTTTTTCATTGAAACATAGTGATTCATTGAATTCTTGTCTTAAAGCTGAATTCATAATGCTATACTAATGTAATTTTTTTAACTGCATGTTTTATATATATATATATATATATATATATATATATATACACATATATATATACCTATATTGGCCAGACAGTTAAACTTACTGGAGTTCATTACTAAAACAAGAAATGGGCTTTACATCACTTATGCTGACCATAGTAGATCCCACTGCTGCCACCAAATGTGACGGAACGTCTGGCAACCTGACTGGGTGCCTCCACCAAAAGATACAACTTCCTCCTCTTTGGAACAAGGTATTCGGTGCAATGCTCAGTTATAAGAACTAGATTAAACTAGCTTAGGTGCAAACTGAGGCTGACTTTATTGTAAATTCACACAAAAATATAAACCACAAAAAATCAGATAAGAGCTTGATCACATTATCCTAAACAAAGCAAACTGTAAACCGCAATCTAATCAGCACATCTAATGAACAGCTAATATAAACATCCCACAATAGTTTGGTAATGAGGTGAAGTGGACACAATACTAGCAGACATACAAAAACAATAGGTGACTCAACTAACAATGAGAATTCACACCTAGGAGGCACACAATGGGGGAATTATACAATGAGAGAAAGACACCATACTAAACAGATTACACATAACAGCACAAAACACCAGCATCAGGTTGCTTTGAGCTGATTATATTAACAGCTACTCTGATTCTGGGGGGGGGGGGTAAAGCAGCCATTGCTGGTTTGGGCACAGAGGCCCCAAATCTGTATCCAAGCCCTAGGTTCTTAGAGTCTTTGGAGTGGCTCAGATTCAGGGCCATTTCTCGCTGAAACACAAAGGTCCCCAAGGCACACACCTCTCAAAGAATAGAGACCCCTCAAAAGCCAGGGCCCATAGTAGGCAAAAGGATACCTTGTATTCTCCTACAAAAATCCCCTGTCTCAGTTGGGTCCGTCACAGGCTTTACATCACTTATGCTGACCATAGATGCAAGGTGAATGGAGGAATCCTCCCAGCTGTGCCATTGTATTCTAAGGCCGCGTACACACGAGCAGACAGATTTGTTCAAATCGGTCGGGCCGACCGATTTGAACAAATCTGTCTGCTGGGGACATATTGGTTTGATCATGTACACACAACCAAACCAAAATCCCCGCCGCCAGACGGCGCGGTGACGTTGACGCCGTCACGTCACCGCACCAGGAAGTAAAACACTTCCGTGCCTGCGTCTAAACCATTCGGCGCGTGTGCGAGAAGACATGTCTGCTGGTTAGCGTACTAACCAGCAGACATGTCGGGCCGACGGGTTCCCAGCCGACAGATTTCAAAGCATGCTTTGAAATCTGTCGGGTGGCCAAATCCGTCGGCTCGCCTGTACACACGGTCGAATCTGTCTGCTGGACGGTTGGGCCGACCGTTTCCAGCAGATAGATTTGATCATGTGTACGTGGCCTAACACTGATCAGCAGCTGCAGTTGATTGGCTGCAAGCCGCTGAGTGACAAAAGTTTTCCAACAGTCCTGTTAGACAGAAGTCGAAAGTTAGATTGACTTCTGTAAGGGTGGAAATTGGGATGGCCATAAATTAAGGATGTCCAAACTTTTGACCTTCCTAGGCCACATTGCAATAAGTGTATTTTATGTGTGGCCCAAGATAATTCCTCTAATGATGAGGATAGTTGTTGAGCAGAAAAAGCCAGATCGGTTAGATAACAAGTTAATGACCACTGATATAAATAATGTACCTATCTGAGTAATAAAACTTACGTTTTTTTATATTTTGTATTGTAAAAATAGGCGACATAAAACGTGTGCATTACTTAACACTGTTTTTAATAAATGAATGCATCAATATCTGGTTCGGTGTGCTTAATCCCTGAAAATAGTTGCCAAAAACTGATGACATGAATAAGACGTAAGTGTGAGGAGTGGGATATTTTTCTTTGGGAAGATAAAAATGTATTCTTTGATCACATGTGTTTGCGAAATGTAAATGTATATTTACTTTTTAAGTAAGTTTACGATTTTGTGTTGGGCCCCATGTTAGACATTGCTGCCATAGATAGATCGACATTTGGCCAGTCCCAGATTCACCAGCCAAATTTTGATCCATCTATGAACAGCTAAAGTGTGTGAGCACATAAAATTATTTTTAGGCTGGGTTTACATATGTTGTGCCCGTGGCTCACAGCATGGGGTCTGGTGCATCCCTGTTCACCGATTCAGGTGCGAATGATATTAACATTTTTGCCTGAATTTGCACTTGAATCTGAACCAAAGATGCATCTGTCCCTTTTTTAATGCGGAACCATGGCCACCCCGAAGCTATGTGAATCATCTCCATTGAGAGAAACCCCTGCATCCAACTTGCATATGTGTGAACTCAGCCTTACACTGAAATTAAATTATATAAAACAATATCAGCGTAAAATAGTACTTGAGAACACTTAACCACAAGGTTTTATACTGTTTTGTTTTTATTGGATTAAACACCTTTTACGAACCAGTATTTTCCAGGTTTATTGCAGCTTACCAGTACTTAAATGTGGTAGCTGCCTTTTTTTTTTTCTTAATTTTTATGTGAAATTCCTGTGGCAGGGTGATAAAAGTCTGCAAAATGTACTGTAAAATAGGGGAACGTCACTGCAACCCTAGGACAGTGATGGCGAAGCTTGGGCAACCCAGATGTTTTTTAACTATATTTACCATGATGTTCATGCACTCTGCAATGCAGTTGAGCATCATGGGAAATGTAGTTACAAAACATCTGGGGTGCCAACGTTCGCCATCACTGCCCTAGGACAAGACTACGGAACACCTCCCCTCTATGCTTTGTGATTATAGTGGGGGGTGTTCTGTAGTTGACACGTTGGGGGAGATTTACTAAAATTGGTGCACTCAGAAGCTGACTACCATGTAAAGCTGCACCAGCAACAGCATCTGGACACCCACAACCTACTCGACCCATTTCAATCAGGTTTCCGCCCTGGACATGGGACGGAAACAGCATTGCTCAAGATATGGGACGACGCTCTCGAGGCCGCAGACGAAGGAAAATCTTGTCTTCTGGTTCTGTTAGACCTGAGCGCAGCTTTCGACACAGTAGACCATAAGCTCTTATTGCTAAGCTAGCTAGCAATAAGCTAGCAATAGCTAGCTAGCTAAGCTAGCTGAAGTAGCCAGAATCGCAGAAGGCGATTTACCTTGGTTCTCCTCTTTTTTGGAAAACAGATCGCAAATAGTGAAGTTAGGACCTTTCTTTTCGGAAAAACGCACGGTATCATACGGAGTCCCTCAGGGATCCCCGCTGTCGCCGGTGTTATTCAACATTTATCTTCGTCCGCTTTTTGAGATCATCAGCAGTCAAAAACTGCTCTATCACTCATATGCAGACGACACGCAACTGTATTTCTGCATTTGCAATAAAAAGGATCACCACCTCAATCTAGAGACATGCCTCTCTCTGATAGAGGACTGGATGACAAAGAGTTATCTAAAACTCAACGGAGCGAAAACAGAACTCCTTCTGTTTCACTCCAAACGTAAGAATCTACCTGCAACAACTTGGACACCCCCGCCCATTCTGGGCAAAATCATCACCCCTAGCGCCAAAGTCAAAAGCCTCGGGGTCATTTTCGACTCCTACATGACTATGGACGCACAAATAGGGTCAGTAGTCAGCGGATCTCACCATCTGCTGCGCCTACTATGCAGGCTTATCCCTTTTATCCCCAAAGAAGACATAGCGGTCGTGGTGGGAGCAGTTGTTAACTCCAGATTGGACTATGCAAATGCCCTTTACCTCGGACTCCCTAAGTACCAAATCGCTCGTCTACAAGTCGTTCAAAATACGGCCGCTAGACTTGTGACTGGGAAAAAACCCTGGGAATCAATCTCACCTTCACTGAGATCCCTTCACTGGCTGCCAGTAAAAGACAGAATCACTTTTAAAGCACTCTGTCTAACGCATAGATGTATCCATGGGAATGCCCCCCATTATCTACGCGAAAAAATAAAAGCCCATAACCCCAATCGCGTTCTGCGATCCACTGATCAAAATCTCCTGCAGATACCGAAAGCCGGATACAAATCCAAAGGAGATAGAAGATTTGCGGTCCAAGGTCCCAGACTATGGAACGCTTTGCCAACCAGTATTCGGTTGGAGGAGAACTACCTAGCATTCAGGAGAAAGATCAAGACTCATCTCTTTTGATACCAAAGGAGACAGGAACAACAAGCGCCCAGAGGCGATTCAGTTCGCATGTGCCGCGCTATATAAGTTTTCATTCATTCATTCATTCATTCACCAGATTCTAAACTCAGCTTGTCCAACTATGTTTTGACAATAAAACCTGAAAGCTGATTGGTTTCTATGCAGAGCTTCACCACATTTTGTATGCTCCAGTTTTAGTAAATCTCCTCCACTGTAAAGGCCCATACACATGATCGAATTTTCCGATTTGTGTGATGGCAGGCTGTTGTTTTATGGGGCATACAAACGGTCAGGTTTTCCGACAATTGTCAGATTTTCTACTTTTCTGCTTTATACATTTTTTTTTTATTAAGCACTTTATATCGAGCACTTTATTACTAATTATTTCTTTCATTATCAACACTTCTTGGTAGCTCATTAGTAACTTAACTCTAAAATGTTGGATAGCATGCTTTAAATTTTTCCGACAACAAATGTGTGTTGTCGGATTATCCAATCGTGTGTACACAAGTCCTTTGGACAAAAGTACAAACACACATACTCAGAAGCAATGCTCACCATAACACAACATTAGAATTAATATAAGAAACACTACTTGATAAGAAAAAAATAAAGTACTTTCGTCCTATTATATAGAAAAGTGGGATATTGTGAAGGCAATATGGACTTTTGTGGTACGGTATGAATTACAAAAGTTTGTTTACAAAAATATGAATTTTACAAAGTTATATGATTTTGTAAAATAAATTAATATTTTTGTAAACTGACTTTTGTAATTCATATCGTACCAGAAAAGTTCATATTGCCTCCACAATATCCCACTTTTCTATAACACAACAATAGCAGAAGTTGCCCAAAGGGTGGCCCTAAAGAGCTGAAAAACCACATCGTTTTCTGTTTGTTGGCCAACAATTCTTTGCTGTTTGTATGCAATACAAAGTTCACGGCCAATGCCTTTTGGACAAAAGTCCTACGATTTGTCCGATGAAAATCCGATCGCGTTTTCAAAGCTTAAAGAGGAGCTCCAGCCGCAAAAATTTTTTTTTTTAAAGTCAGCAGCTACTAACAGTGTAGCTGCTGACTTTAAATAAGGACACTTACCTGTCCTAGGCGCCCCCGCGCCGCCATTCACACTATGGGAAACAGGCAGTGAAGCCGTACGGCTTCACTGCCCATTTCCTAGTGCGCCTGCGTGAGTCTCACGCTGGCTTGTGAATGGGCGCGCTGCTCTCTGAGAACACACACAGTTCCCAGAAAGCAGCGCGCCCCATTCACAAGGAGAAGGAGAAGAAGAAAAGGCACCGCGGAGTGGAAGAGGCAGATTACGGACTTCCGCATAGCAACAGCTATTTCGGGTGAGTATTTTTTATTTATTTTTTTCAGGTTTTTTTTATTTTTATTTTTTAAACAACATTGTAAAATGTTGTTTTCCTGGGTGGAGCTCCGCTTTAACTAAGAGTCAGAGAGCACAGGAATTTATTAGCTCAGAAGCTTTATTGCAGAAGCAAAAGGTAGTTTTTCACTTATCAAACAGATATAACAAAACACTTTCAATGGTATGTTTAACAGACCAAAAAAGTTCATTCTCAAGATTTATATACACTCTGATCAAGGGTGGATTGTTGGCATTATACAAAAGAAAACTGGTTCTCTTCTAATAATGGCAATAAATTGATCGGCATATCCTGGAATTGCCACCAACAACCATTCTTTCCACTAATGGCAATGCTGGCTCCAGCCCTGCATTTCTTCCCATTCCATTAGTTTGTTAAATAATGGAATGGCATGAGCTTGCAGCAATGTTGGCCTTTACACAGTGGAATTACATGAGGTTACTACCCTCCCTAGAAATATAATGAATTTAGCTAATTCTGGTGCTTTTCAAGTCCCACTCACTGATCCATTATTATTAACTGTAAGTAATGCTTAGGAAATCCAAAAGCCTAATTATCAGCAGTTATTTCATCTGGGATTCTACTGAAGTGTTTGGAAAGGGGGAAAAAATGGCAGAAATTGAGAGGTAACACACTCATTCTGGCACCATAATAGTTAAAACCAGGAAATACTTAAAATTATCCATAGAATACAAAGATATAAAGAGATCAGAATAATGCATTTAATGGCTTGTATTCTAAGCTATCTAGTTAGAGTGCTTAGGAAGGGTGAATTAAGCTTTCAAAAGCAAAAGATCAAAGTAGCTGCTTTTAATTTAAACCCTTTGTTAAATTTTCAACCCAAAAAGGGGGATGAGAGATCAAAAAAATAAAAATGGCAACAAACCGAAGCTTTGTAGCTGTTTGTGTGTTGCCGCGCTCTCTCAATTTGAGCCACAAAATAGGTCAGCTGCATAACAGATCAATCTCCCAACAAATATTTAAAAACAAATTGAGTTGCACACCCAATACCCATCACAATTAGACCAGGCACAATAACTAAATTAGCAATTCAGCAAAATAATTGGAAATGCGATTCGGCTTGTTCTACCACTATCCCTCGAGGCTTTATCCCATCTATAGGAGGAGGGGACCGAGGGAGAGTCTCAGCTCCACTAATTCTGCAACTAATTAGACACATACTTGTAAATGAAGTTGTTTGTTGGAAAGTTGAAATTCTCTCCTTCCCCTGTAGAAAAGTCATTTCATTTCACCATCGTAGTTGTTATATGTCATATTATTCCGCATGTCATTTTGTGATGCTTTTATTGCGGTGTCACTTACAGGTGGATAACACAGCACCAATATTAGTACACAAGTAGAATTGTCACTTTACTAATAATAATAATGTTTTCATCTGATTCCTTTTCTTTTGTGTTTTAAGGGGTCTATATATTTCAATTACTTGAAACCATATATTCGTAATACTCATAGAGGAAGTTTGTTAAAGAAATGTGTAAGGCATATATAGTTATAAATGTATAGGTCTGATACATTATTTAAATTTGACATTAGACATTTTTCCTATCTAGTATAAGAAAGAGTCAAATGTTTCTTATGATGTGACCAGTAAAAATACAGTTCGTTCATGCTGTTATATTTAAAAAAAATATGTATTTTTAGTCAGATAAATATAAAATGCAAAAGAGTATTTACCAATTGCAGCCACCAGGTGGTGTTCTAACCAGGTCTATATTTCAGATCTTACATTATATTGTCAAAAGAATTGGGACTGCCTTTACATGCACTTTACTGGCATCCAAGTCTTAGCCTGGCCATACATTATAAAATTGTCTTCTTTAATTTACCTTTAGATTTTACCTCAGATTATAAGGTTTTAGTAAATCTAAACACGTTAAATTTGTGTGTAATCAGGGAGGCCTTTGTACTACATAGTTGAAGGTAAATCTACTGTATCTTTCGGCGTATAAGACGACTTTTTGCATCTAAAATCATGCCCCAAAAGTCAGGGGTCGTCTTATATGCCGGGTACCTGTGTCAGGCGGCGGCCATCCATTATTAAAAAATCGTGCCTCCTCCTCTGACTGTTCCGTGATAGGCGGAACACTAATTTTCCCAGCAGAGCCTCTGTTTAGTGTTCCGCCTATCACGGATGCCTTCTCATCCTCAGCCTCGGCCGAGAGGAGATCCATGATAGGCGGAACACTGAACAGAGTCTCTGCTGGGAAAATAGGCTGTTCCGTGATAGGCGGAAGACTAGAGGAGGAGGCGCGGCTTTTGAATAATGTAAGGTCAGGAGGTCAGGCACTGATGTTGGAAGCAGTCTGAGTTCATGCCAAAGGTGTTCTTTCAGGTTGAGGTCAATGCAGGCCAGTCAAGTTCTTTCATCCCAAACTCACTTATCCATGTCTTTATGGACCTTGCTTTGTGCACTGGTGCAAATGATTTGGTGGAGGGGGGAATATAGTGTGGGGTTGTTTTTCAGGGGTTAGGCACAGGTATCGGATTGAGATCAGGAATCTGTGCAGGCCAGTCAAGTTCCTCCACCTCAAACTCGCTCATCCATGTTTTTATGGATCTTGCTTTGTGCACTTGTGAGCAGTCATGTTGGAACAGGAAGGGGCCATTCCCAAACAGTTTCGTCAATTTGGGCGCATTACATTGTCCAAAATGTCTTGGTATGCTGACGCCTTAAAATTTTGCTTCACACAACCCCACACAATAATCCCCCATCCACCAAATAATTTGGACCAGTGCACAAAGCAAGGTCCATTAAGACACGGATGAGTGAGTTTGGGTTGGTTGAGCCTGCACAGAGTCTGGACCTAAACCCGATTGAACATCTTTGGGATGAATTAGAGCAGAGACTGTGAGCCAGGCCTTTTTATGCAACATCAATGCCTGGTCTCACAAATGCGCTTCTGGAAGAATGTTCACACATTCCCATAGACACACTCCTAAACCTTGTGGACAGCCTTCCCAGAAGAGTTGAAGCTGTTATAGCTGCAAAGGGTGGGCCAACTCAATATTAATGACAATATAGTGTATTTGATCTGAAAAAGACAAAGGAGGGAAATGCCCTTTCCCCATTTGCTATCAAAAACAGCACAGCAGAACTGGTAGAGAAACACAGTCAGCCAATAAGTATGAACACAAAACTTTGTTCAAAAGCCACCATACTGTACCTTGCATTTGGACTGCCATGTTTGCATAAAATATTACTTTTACAAATAATCATTTAAAGTTAAAAAAAAAAAGCTTACAAAAATAAAAAAAAGATTGGCAAAAAAAACATCGGTTTTCCTTTATTCTATTGGTTGAACTAGTGCATCTAGGTCAACCAATAGAATAAATAAACAAATACTATAGAAAACGTCTATATACACAATCCTATACTGACAATTGATCCAGGCAACGAGTATCAGATGCCTTCAGCTGCCATTGTGTTTTTGCTGGGTGTCCAATAGGGATGAGCCGAACACCCCCGCGTTCGGTTCGCACCAGTACCGTCGAACAGTCCGATCGTTCGCATGAACATTTAAAACCCCATTGAAGTCTATGGGACTCGAATGTTCAAATTCAAAAACGATAATTTTAAAGACCAATTTTCAAGTTATTGTTGTAAAATGTCTTTCAGAACCCGGGTCTTGCCCCAGGGAACATGTATCAATGGAAAAAAGTCTTAAAAACGGTTGTTTTTTCAGGAGCAGGACTCCTGAAAAACGACCGTTTTTAAAACTTTTTTTCCCATGATAGTAGTATCAATGGGAAAAAAGTTTTAAAAACGGTCGTTTCGTTTCACTCGAATTTGCCGCGAACGATCGTTTTTGTTCGAAATTCGACGAACGATCAAACGGACGATGTTCGAGTCGATCATACGTTCGTTTCTGACGCGAAGCTCATCCCTAGTGTCCAACCTGTCCCTGTGGATTTCAGAAGGAGGGATCCAGGCAAACCTGCCCTTAATTGATCAACTGCTATATATGCTCCAATTTTGGAAACTCTCAAAAATATAGCGTTAGGACCACATTATACAGAGGAGCCTTAACGGAGGCACTGCAGCTTCCACATATATTTCCAAATATGTTCAGGCTAGCTGGTGCTGAAAAAGGAATGATTGTGATGTGCCTTGCCCTTCCATGTCCACCTTACTGCAAACTAGTTATAAATTGTGGTGGTTGCCATCTTTTTTGTATACAGTAGCTCGAAGGCAAAACGTACACCAGACACATTTGAAGAGGACATCTAATTGGAACAGGTGATATCAGCCACTAGTCAGTAAGGTGGTGTGTGTTGGGATTGATAAGATAACATTCCCAGATACTGCACAATGTTTATTTGTATTAAAAAGTTCCAGAAAAGGCCTGGTCTTCAAGTGGTTGTTTACAAGTTTACATTTTTATGTTTTGCTAGAAAATTACTTAGAACCCCCAAATATTATATACATCATTTTTAGCAGAGACCCTGAAGAATAAAATGTCAATCATTGCAATATTTTATGTCACCCAGCGGTCTGTTAAACACATTTAAAAAAAAAAAAACTTTAATTAATAATTTTCTTTTAAAAAAAATCCAAAATTATTTTGCATGATGTAAAAGATGATGTTGTGCCGAGTAAATGGATACCTAACGTGTCACGCTTTAAAATTGCGCGCGCACATGGAATCAACTATATAGATCAAAAAATAAATAAAAAAATCCACAATTATTTTATATGATGTAAAAGATGATGTTGTGCCGAGTAAATGGATACCTAACGTGTCACGCTTTAAAATTGCGTGAGCACATGGAATCAACTATATAGATCAGATCAAAATGAGAGACTTTGTTCCGAATAACGGACAGTCCCTTGAAATCAGGAATAGTTTGGACACAAAAGCATAGCTCACAAGTTGCATGACAAGTCGCACAAGTGTGAATGAAACCTTAGTGTCTTTGAATGAACACTTGGGTATATAGCATGTAATCAGATTATATATTTTTTTTATAGTCTGGGTTTAATGACACTAACTACAGGTACTCCCCTGGAGCTTGGCAGTTGTCTCCAGTGCAGGGCTTAGTTGTGACAAATCATTTCTATGTTATAGCCCTTCAGCAACCAGGCCATGTAAATCAGACTTCTGAGTTTCAGAAATCTCAGTGCCAGAAATGTAAGATGGGCCTGTGTGGAAGGCCTTAGCAGTTGAATCGCATTTACATCACCAATACAGGTTTCGGAGGACAGTCAGAGATGACACTTGATTGATGACCAATTAAAAGCAATAGGAAAACTCGGTGTGTCAACATTTGATTAAACATAACACTAACAGCTAATTAAAGGAACCGCGCTCTAATATCATAAATTACATATCATATAGTGAATAAACAAATAATTCTTCTTTTTAGTTATGAAAATACATAAAAATTGTGAAGTCCATATATAGCTCCCACATGTGAATTAAAGTCCTCAGTGAGGATAGGAAAGGTTCCTCTCCACCTGCATGCAGACACACAATGCACTCACCAGACTTGACCCCTATTACAGAAAGTCAAATTGCACATATGGGAAAATCCAAGATGTCATACATGAGGTCACAGGAATGAATCCAAACCGCTGCTGTTATCTATTCAGTATGTATATAGATAGCATATTCAAAGCTCCAGTGTTGTCATATAGAGAGGGACAGAAAAGGACGCATCTCAAACTCATTTCATTTCCAGGCAGGTGGAGCGCTAACCAGCAATTCCTATACAATACATGCTGATCCTGCTGGTCTTCTTTGATGTAAGTGCAATACAACCTTCTTTTTAAATAAATTATTCGAATTACTACACCATGAGAGTATCCTTTCCTCTGCCTCTCCAACACTGGAGCTTTGAATGCGCCATCTATATAAACAGTGCCGCAATCAGGAATTTTAGGGGCCCAAACAGGGCCACCATCAGGAATTTTAGGGGCCCTTAGATAGTTTCAGGCATGGGCCACAAATTTAGAAGCGGGGGGGTGTAGCAAATTGAAAACATGAGGGCGCGAATTGAGCCGCGGGGGAGGGTAATGCTGCCGCCGCGAATTGAGGTGGGGAGCTGACAACAAATAAAAAATAAATTAAATAAAAAGGGAGGGGTTCCGGCTGGGTCCATCGAGACCATCGAGCCCCTTACAGGTGTACTGCCTGTACCCCCCGGACGGTGGCCACGATTTCCCCATATGCGCAATTTGACTCCCTGTAATAGGGGTCAATTAAGTCTGGAGAGTGCATTGTGTGTCTGCATGCAGGTGGAGAGGAACCTTTCCTATACTTACCGAGAACGTTTATCTATGTGTGGGATTTATATATCCATTGAACACGGAGGAGTGAATTTTCATTTGAATCAACACTTGGATGTGTTTTTTCTTCCACAGGACTTTTTCATTGAATGTCACTCTGCTATCTCATTATGTTCCTTTCACTACACCACATGAGATTATCTCCTTGTGCTTTTTCTTACTCCCCGACCTCTTGGTTCTGCTGTATAGTAGACAACATGAGGTTGTTATCCTTTGGTGGCTAAATTTGACTTGGTATCAAAGGAATGAGGCAGTAGACAGAAATGACATTTAGGCTAGGTTGAAACTAGTGCAGTACAATTTTGATTCAATTCTTTTTTTTTACTTTATTTTTTGTGATTCAATTCTTAATGCAATTTTGTAGTGCAGCTGCATTGTGACTTGGTGCATTCTTGACACATTTTTAATGTATGTGTTACTACGGGCGAGTCATCAGTAAAGATCCAGCACCCGCCAGCCTCCTAACAACGATGAGCCATCCCTGCTGTCAGCGGGGGATTTCCCACCGACAGCAGAATGTAAACAAAAGAGCCAGAAATAAAAAAATAAACAAACCCTTTTACAAGCATGCAGCTTGATAGGCCAGGAAAGGGGAGGTGCGAGTGGTCTCCCACCTTCTGAACCATACCAGACCTT
Organism: Rana kukunoris; assembly: GCA_029574335.1. Classification (NCBI taxonomy): domain Eukaryota; kingdom Metazoa; phylum Chordata; class Amphibia; order Anura; family Ranidae; genus Rana; species Rana kukunoris. The sequence goes on from CM056050.1 coordinate 472,456,430, forward strand.
AACATGGAGGGAGCACGTTGCCAGGGGGAGAGGGAGTTCCTGCTTGCAAAGCACCTTGTCTCCATGTTGACGAGAACAAGGGCCTTTTCCCCACATCCCTGGCTCAGTAATTGTGGGGGGGTATCTTATCAGAATCTGCAAGCCCCTTTTATTTAACAAGGGCCCACCCATGTGAATGGGTATCGGTATATAGTACCCCTACTCTTTCACCAAAAAAATGTCAAACGTAAATAAAAACATAAGAGAGTGTTTGACAAGTCCTTTATTAAACAAACAAAAACTGCCAAGGTAAAACCTGCCGCGCACCGAACACAACCAAAGCTTGACACTCACTAAACAGCACTGCCTTTGAGCAAACAAAGGGGGGGTTATCCAGATAAGACCTTGCCCCATAATGTCATGGGTGGTCTTAGAGGGACACCACGTGGAATAAAAGGGGACAGAATCACCCGGTGACATCATTATATAACACTCATTTTTATTACTGGGCGCAACCTCATCTTTTATATTTTACCAAAGAATATATTGCTTTAGTGTATTTTTTATTTAAAAAAGTTGTGCTTGATAAATCGTTGCGCAAATATCGGGTGACATACTAAATTTGAATTACCAACATTTTATTCTACAGGGTGCCTGCGTTCAGAAAATATATGTTGCTTGGGGATTTTAAGCAATCTTCATGCCTAAAATATTTTTTTTTAAACGTATGTGCACAAAACACAAAAAAGCTGTGGCAGTGAAAGAGTTAAACCATGCCACCATTGATGACGTGCTTTCACAAATGAAAGCCTTTTCCAACAGGAGATAGACAGTTACTTCAGTTAAAGTGGTTATAAAGCCACTGTGTTATTCCCACAATCCCCTTTGTTACATTCAATTATGTGCCCCAGTGTGCTTTTGAAAAAATATGCTGTTTTATACCTTATTATATAGTGTTGCTTGGCGCGCACGTGGCTGCCTGCTGCTCTCCTCTCCTGATCTGAGAACTACAGCTGGCTTAAATCCTCCCACTAAAGTCAGTCGGGAGGAGGAAAGGAGAGGAGGAGAGTGACGTGAGCACTGAGCGGCGCTATAAAATAAGGTATAAAGCGGCATATTTTTTAAAAAGCACATACACTAGGACACATAGATTAATTTAAGGATTGTAGGAATAACACACAGTTATTATAGCAGCAGGAGGGGTGGGGAGCAGATTGACACTCTCACTAGCTGACAGGCAGGGAGGGAGAGAAGAATCAAAGAGAGACAATGGGGTTGATTTACTAAAGGCAAATCCACTTTGCACTACAAGTGAACTGAAAGTGCATTCGCTGTAGATCCGAGGGGCACAGGCAAGGGAAAAAAAAACAGCTTTTTAGCTTGCACGTGATTGGATGATAAAATCAGCAGAGATTCCCCTCATTTCAGATCTACAATGACTGCACTTCCAAATGCACTTTCAGTGCAAAGTGGATTTGTCTTTCATAAATAACCCCCAATGGGATGATGGAGGCACTTAAACTGGGCATGGTATCATTGCTGCCATGATAAATGTGGTCAGTTTACAGAGGGGAGGGCAACACCAGGCAGGATCAACCAGGTATTTTAGATGATATAAATGGCCAAATGACACAGCACAAGCACTGTGCTGTAATTTATGCTTTAAAAGAACAAAACTGAGACCTAAATCAAATGTCCAACTGTATATTGGTAAAATTCTTAAGCCTCAATTAGCCTGTGTGGTGGTATGTCGGTTAAGGTGGAAAACTAAAGGGTCCACAAAAGGGACCAATAAATTCCCTAGCAAAGGGAAAGAACTTCATTACATTGTCAGGGGAAAGCCATTATTGCATGGGATGTTCATAGTCCACAAAGAGAAAATGTTTCATGTACCAAGTGCATAGGGAAGGCCTTTGATGCAGTATGATTTGCTATTCATTTAGGGGATCAAAATGCTGTATTAAGTATATGGTCTTTTTGTGCTGCTGCAATCAGATTAAAAACTACAGTTTGCACATGCGAGTTGCTGTATATGGAATCTGCTTAAAACCATTATTAAAGGCAGGTTGTATAAGCTCTGAATCATAGATGATGATAGAGGCTTCAGGCACTCAGTGTTTAAGGCCCAGTAAGGTCAGAGACAGATTCTGCTGTGAAAAGTGCTTCTGAGAGCAGATTGCTCCATTAATTGTGCACAGACCGACATCAAATCAGAAGTGGATCTGAAAGGCCTTTTAGACACAGCACAGGTCTTAAGCTCAGCCAGCAGAGTTTGAGAATTAGCTGAAAGAATGACCATATAGAAACAGAGGTCCCCAGATCCAGATCCAGGTTACAGGCATAGTTTTTTTCTGGGAACACCAGTGAATCATCTCCAGAAACAGTGGGAAAATAGGGGGCAATGGCACCTATTGCAGCAAAGCTGTCCTGTAACCGTTAAGGGTATTTTAATAAATTCAATATTATAATAAAATAAAGAGCATACAGAGTAATAAACGTAATACAATAAATGCATCAGGAAACATCGTGTTGACAATTATAGTAGTAAACAATAGATTACATTTCTTAACTAGATTTCCCCTTCTCCTCCCTCCCCCCCCCCAATGTCCCAACTATATACCTGGTAAGTCTAACATGGGAGTGTAAACGTGTATAATCAGGAGGGATGGGAATCAGTAGAGGTAGCGACAACATTTTAGGGCTAAAATTCCCTGTTTACTAAGCAATCTAAAAAACTTTTATTATAAGCTGAGATCATAAAACTAAAATATATGTAAGGAATAAATCATACCGAACCGTGGAGAGGATAGGTTTCCGGGGGCATCCCCTCCCCCCGACACCCCCACCGGGAGCAATCTGTGTCGAGGAGGGGGGGCAGCCCCCCCTGATGACAAAAAAATTAGATCCAAATGGAATTTAATACATACATCCAGTTAAACTAAATCAGCACTACCTGAGACCAGTGGAGAATATGATATGTAATGAATATCTCCTGTTCAAGAGAAAGAATAAAAATAAAGAAAAGGAGAGGGGGAGAAGGAGGAAAGAGGAAGGAGAGGAGTCCAGAGCCAAAACTAAACTTACATGTTGTGGGAGATTCCCATGTAAATCAACCAAGGTTCCCAAATTTCAGTGAACTGGGTAGAGGTATCTAACATAGAGTTAATTCTTTTTTCTTGTTCCATAATCCATGTAACCTTTCTCTTCATGTGTAAAATGGAAACCGACGGTTTCTTCCATGCAGCCGCTAAAGTGATTCTGGCGCCAGTCAGTATAAATAGAATCAGCTGTCTAATGGCCTTGGAGCTCTGTGGTATTAGTCCATTCAATAAGGCTATTGCAGGAGATTGATGGAGGTTACAACCGGTAACTCTCCTAATAATCTGGAATACCCTGTTCCAGAATCCCCGTATCCTAGGGCACTCCCACCAAGTATGGATCATGGTGCCTATTCCTTGACAACCTCTAAAGCATAGTGGTGAGGATGACGGATACATGGTGGCCAATTTAAATGGGACCAAGTACCATCTAGTGAAAATTGTTATATTAGCTTCAATGAGGGATGGACTCTTAAAACCCTTAAGAGATCTAGAGTAGTTTTTTTGCCAGTCCACCAAGTCCCAGTCCTCTTGAAGCTCTCTTTCCCAAGCTAGCATATGAGGTAATTTTATGTTATTTGATGCAAGAGATTTGTAGATGATAGAGATATTACCTTTCCTATTCTGAGCTTGTTCGCATTTGTGTTCATATGGGGTCAAAAGGCCAGAAATTGTTTTATCGTTCCAAAGTTTCTGTGTGTGTGTTTTTTACCTCAAGGGAGAGTTAGATTGAACAAGTGTTGGTCAGTAATTATCACAAGTGAAGAGAGCTCTACTCCACAAACTCACACCTGTCCCTCCTAATCAAAGAGAAGAAGACCAAAAAAATCTATACAGGGACCCCACTCTGCAACCAATGTAATATTTAACCACTTGCCTACTGTGCACCTACACCCCCTTCCTGCCCAGACACAATTTTAGCTTCCGGCACTGCGTCGCTTTAACTGACAATTGCGCGGTCGTGCGACATGGCTCCCAAACAAAATTGACGTCCTTTTTTTCCCCACAAATAGAGCTTTCTTTTGGTGGTATTTGATCGCCCGTGCGTTTTTTTTTCTCAAATAACTTTTTATTGAAAATAATTGCTTACAAAATACCAGAGCGTGGGATATAGCATTTGAGGAAGATGTATAAAATAGGACACAGCCTGCATACGTTACAAACCTTCCAGCAATAAAATAAAAAAAAAGAAAAAGAATATGGCTTGTCAGTACGCTGTTAAGCAATAGTAAGCACATAACCAAAGTCAAATTTACTAACTCATTGAAGCATGCAGTAGGACTTTGCAAAAACAATAAGCCTGGGGTGAGTCACAGGAGTGCTCACAGAAGAAACTGAGAAAGAAAGAGGAAGAAAAGAAAGGGATAGGGAGATAGGAAACAGAGAGAGAGAGGGAGGGGGGGTAGGGAAGAAAAGGAAAAAAGGGTTATGATGGGTCCTCCCGGAGGCGCCACGGCTCCCAGATGACGTCATTGGGCTTCCAGCCTGTCCTGTATCCTGGCAGTCATTCTCTCCATCAACTCCACATCTTTAACTCTAGCGTATAAAGCCTCAGGGGTGGGGGGAGAGTGGTTTTTCCAGCTGAGGGCTATGAGGCAGCGTGCAGCTGTGAGAACATGACGCGTCAGCTTTTTATATGGCTTGGACATTCTCAGGGATAACAGGCCTAACAGAAAGAATTTGGGGCACAGGGGGACCTGCGTGCCTAGGAGACGGCCCAGAAGTTGTTGGACTTCAGTCCAGTAGGGGGAGATCACCGGGCAACTCCAGTAAATATGAAAGAGGGAGCCCCTATCTGCTAGACAGCGCCAACAGCGGTCCGAGCTAGAGGGGTATATGGCGTGCAGTACGTCGGGGGTCATATACCAAAAGAGAAGTACTTTATATGTGTTCTCCTTGTACAGTGTACAAAGTGAACTCTTTGCCGCCTGGGACCATATTATCCGCCATTGCTCTATTGGAATTACCTCATTAAGGGCTTTTTCCCAACGGGTCATATAGGAGTGTTTACCTTAGGGATTCCGGTCAATAACCGTTTAGTATCCTGTATATGTCGGAAATGAGGCCTTTCTGGGCCGATCCAGCTAGGATCACAGTCTCAAAGGGCACTGGGGGAGGAAAATTGCAGGTCAGGTGCGATGGATTGGGCGTAATGGCGAATTTGCAAATAGCTATAGAATACCTGTCGAGGGAGGCCAAACTTGGTTTGGAGGCTAGCGAAGGGTAATAGCTTGCGGGATATAGGATCTACTAGGGTCCCAAAGTGGAACAGATTCCGAGATGTCCACGGATGGGACATATGGTGTGTGAGGCTATCTGGCACCTTGGGGTTACACATAAATGAAGTCATGAGCGAGCGCTCCGAGGACAACCCGAGCGGTCTCGACAGCCGATGCCAAAGACGCCTGAGCTGTGACATAGATCCCAACAAACGCTCAGGGGGAACCTCCGCGTCCGCGCTCCAAAGCAAATTATTTGGGTGAGTCGGGGCTAACCATAGTTTTTCGATCTCTGTCCATTTATTGTAGGACCGTTGCGTAAACCAAGAGGCTACCGCCCTGAGTTGAGCGGCTTGGTAGTATTTGACAAGGTTAGGAAATGCTAAGCCCCCGTCTGAGCGCGCCACCATCAATACTGTCTGAGGTATCCTATGTCTCTTGTAGTTCCAGGTGAATTTAATTAGGTCAGACTGGAGCTTTCTTAGATGTTTGTAGGGGATAGGGATGGGTAACGTTTGGAAAAGATAGAGGAGCTTCGGGAGTATTGTCATTTTGACTGAGGCGATCCGGCCGAGCAGGGAGATGTGATGTTTCTTCCATTGTGTCAATAGGGATCTTACCGAGCGGAACAGGGGGGGGGGGAATTCTCCTGGTACAGATTGGTAAAGCTTGGGGTAATGTGTATTCCCAGATATTTCAGGGAGGTGGTTTTCCAGTGGTATGAGAAGTTGGCCTGTAGGTGAGCTACCTCCGTCCCAGCAATATTAATTGGTAGGGCCTCCGACTTAGACGTGTTAATTTTATAGCCTGACAGGGCTCCATACCGGGCCAGTTCAGCGTGGAGGTTCGGGAGGGAGATTCTGGGTTGGGTCAGGGAAAGGATGATGTCATCCGCGAACAGGGAGATTTTAAATTCCCTGCCCCTAACAGGGATCCCCCGGATAGACGGGTTGTTCCGGATAGTGGCCGCCAAGAGCGAATAGCAAGGGTGAAAGTGGACACCCCTGCCGAGTACCGTTATTGATGGGGAAGGAGGAAGAGAGGACGAAGGGTGTTTTGACCTGGGTAGTGGGGTTTGAGTATAGGTGGCGGATGGCTGTCATAAATGGGCCCCGGATTCCCACATGGTGCAACGTGGCGAACATGAAGGGCCATCCAAGCCGGTCAAAGGCCTTCTCGGCGTCCAAGCTAAGTAGCAAGGACGCCGTGTTATCTCTGTTCGCCACATCCACCAGGTCTATTACTTTTCGGGTGTTATCGCCTGCCTGCCTAAGGGGCACAAAGCCCACCTGATCCTTGTGAATGAGGGAAGGAAGGACCATGTTCAAACGAATCGAAAGCAATTTCGTAAACATTTTTAGATCTGAGTTCAATAGGGCGATCGGCCTATAGTTGGTGCAAAGGACAGGGTCCCTATCCGGTTTAGGGATCAAGGTGATAAAAGAGCGCTGCATGTCTGATGGGACGGGGCTGTCTCGGAGGAAGGCATTAAAGAGTTTACACATATGGGGAAGCAGGAGGGGCAGGAAAGCTTTATAATATTCATAAGGCAGGCCATCCGGACCTGGGGACTTGCGGGAGGGCAGAGATTTAATGGTCTGCTCAATCTCCTCCTCAGTGATACGCATATTCAGGGAAGTCAGGTCAGAGGATTGGAGCCTAGAGACACCACTCTGTTCCAGGTATCGTGCCATACGACGGGAAACGTCTGGGGAGAGAGGGTCGCTGGGAATGTGGGGGTTGTTGTACAGGTCCATGTAAAAGTCAGCAAATGTGCTGGCCACGACCCTGGGGTGAGATTGGAGACAACCCGAGGCGTCTTTAACCTGATGGGGCGTCGTGGCAAGGTGGGTGTCACGCAGTTTTTTCGCTAAGAGGGAGTGTGCCTTATTACCCTTGTCATAGTAAATTTGCCGCAATCTAACGAGAGCCTTTTCCACCCGGCCAAGGGCCAAGTCTCGAAGGCTTGTGATTCTCTTCAGGAGGACAATAGAGGGGGACACTTGTAGGCGGCGCTCTAGGGCTCCAAGTTCCCTTTCGGTCCGCTGCTTAGTGGCGGCCGCGTCTTTCTTTAGGGCCGCGGATATCGCCATGCATCTACCTCGAAGGACCGCCTTGTGGGCCTCCCAGAGCGTAGAAGCGGAGACGTCAGTGGTGTTATTTTCTACAAAGTAGAGTTGTAGGGTAGAGGTAAGTTCTGTCTTGGATGGTAGATGTTGGAGGAGGAAGGTGTTTAGTCTCCAGTTATAGGGCCTGTGAGCAGGGGAGCCTAGGTCCAGCGTGAGCATGATCGGAGCATGGTCCGACCACGATATCGGGAGTATCTGCGCCTCACGCACCACCCTGAGGGTAGTATTGTTGGTGAAAAAGTAGTCGATGCGAGAGTGGGCTTTGTGAGGGGCCGAGTAAAAAGTGTACTGCCGATCACCCAGGTGGAGAGCCCGCCAGGCATCAAAGAGGGCATATCGTCTGGAGATCTGGCGGAAGAGCTTCGAGTCCCTCAAAGCTCGAGCCGACAACGCCCGGGGACCCACCACATGGCGATCAGCAGTCGCAGAGTGAGTCAGGTTGAAGTCGCCCCCTACCACTAGCAGCCCGTGGTCCGATTGAAAGAGGCGTGTAAAGAGCCTAGTCAAAAATCTGTGCTGCTGGACATTCGGGGCGTATAACGCGCAGAAAGTGATCTCACGCATCTGCCACAGGCCTCGGAGGATAACAAAGTGACCCTGGGGGTCGCTGTAATGGCTGGAGCAGGTAAACGGGGACCCATGTTTAATAAGTATTGCGACACCAGCACGTTTACGAGGACCCGACGCTAAATACATCTGTGGGAATTGCTTAGAGGCGAACGCGAAGGTTCCCTTACTGTCAAAGTGGGTTTCCTGGACAAAAACTACGTCTGCTCCCGACTGCCTAAACTCCCTTAGTGCCAGATGCCTCTTTCTGTCAGAATTTAGACCATGTACATTTAAAGATAGGACCTTAGCCATGGGGTTGGTGTGGGGAGGGGGGGGGGTCTCTTACCTGAAGCGATGTGGGGCCGACGGAGGTCAGAGGCCAGAGACCGGGGCGCTCCGGGAGGTGATCCAAGCAGATTCCACGCAGGTCGGGGTGAGCCATCCGATGATTGAGGAGAAAAGGGGAACAAGAAGAACTGAAAAAAAAGAGAGAGAAAGAGAAGAAGAGTTAACACATACAACAACAAAAAAACAATAGTTAACTAGATCTTACATTAACGCCAGACCTTGAAAGGCCAATAGGCCTAGGTCAAAACGGTTTCCTCGGAATCCATCCGGCCACACCACATGAGGGTGCGCCAGATGGATGCCCGGGAGCCCTAAGGTGGTCATCGAAAAAAAACAAAAACAAACAAAAAAAAAAAACCCTAACTGGAAGACTGGGGGAGCTACAGTCACTAGACCAAGGGGGGGGGGGGGGTGGATGAGCAAAAAAGTTCCTTTTCTCTCAAGTCTCAACAGAGACGCGCCCATTAGACATACTGGGGATGTAGCTTTGGGCACTATGAGGGGGGGGGACTGAATGATAAAAAAGAAGGTGTCCAGGGCATATTTGCCAAACAAAAAGAACCGCAGCAAAAATACCTCAATAGAGGGGAGGTCTCGAAGTTCAGGTGCCTCTGCGGTGAGTTGTCTTGCGGGGTGCGTCTTTACCCCTGGGACGATTGGACGGAGGTACTTTCTGCCAAGTTACTGGCGGGGCCGGCGGGGTGGCAACGAGGTCCCACTCCGGGAGTTGGGGGACAGGAATCCCCAGGACATCGCAAAAGGCTTCGAGGTCCTCTGGGTATCTCAAGATGGCCGACTTGCCCTGATGCTTGGCTGTGAGGCTGAAGGGGAATCCCCACCTGTATATGATATGTTCATCTTGCAAGGCCCACAGCAGGGGTTGCAGGAGTCTGCGCTTTTGTAGAGTTATCCACGAAAGATCTGGATATAGCTGCACTGGCACGTCTTGAAGCATCACCTTCCGCGCCAAGCGGGCCTGGCGCATGATTTCCTCCTTCAGGGGGTAGGAGCTAATCCTACAGATGATATCCCTGGGTTTGGAGGTGGCATTTTTAGGGTGCAGTGCCCGATGAGCTCTGTCCATCTCAATGTGTGAGGTGGGGGGTTCTCCTAGGAGGTTGTTAAACACTGTCTGCAGCGTACTCTGTAGGTCCTCCTGGTCCTCGGACTCCGGGACCCCTCTCAGCCTGATATTATTTCTGCACCCCCTGTTGTCCAGGTCCTCCACGTGGCGCTGCAAGTCCCGTAGCATGGTGCGGTGGTCCGCACCTTGAAGTTGAGCCCTGTGGACCGCCAGCTTGGTTTCCTGAATCTCTTCTTCCACCATTTCTACGCGGTCTGCCAGGTGCTTCATGCCTGACTGGAGCACCTGAATTTCCAAACGACACGCCGACTTAACCTCCTCAATCAGCTGTCTAAAATCTTCCTTAGTAGGAATTGCTTGCAGGTATGAATGCCACTGCTGAGACGCAGGATGGACACTTGCTGGTACCGGTGGGTGCCCGAGCGAAGGGGGGGGACCTGGTGGCAGCGGCTGGGGGTTTGGAGTGGCGTATCCATGAGCCAGGTAGGCTAGTTCTGAAGGAGAGTGCCTCGAGTCACCCCATGATGGTTCCTGGGTGGGCGATGATAGTGCACGGATGTCTGCTCCAGAAGCATGGGGTGCAGAGGAGCCAGCCTTCTGGGCATAGGTATGTTTAGCATGCTGGGCTCCAGGAGGGCAGGGGGGCTGCTGCTGTGAGAATCTCTGGGCCTTAGGTGGGGGTGGAGCAGGCGTTGGGGGGAGGAAGGCCTCATGGATCCCCACAGGTCCCTGTACTGCTTGGTCGGCTGGGTACAGTGGTGCTGGCAGGGCAGGAAAGTCCTCTGAGAAGATCGAGGGCGTGGGCGATCCAGGGTCAGTCTCTGGGAGGCAGGGGTCAGACATGGACCTCAGCAGTTGGGGGAAAGCGCCAGAGCACTGCGTGTAGTGCGGAGGGGGGAGGCCTGTCATGGCGGCCTGTGTTCCACGTGGCGGAGTCCCTGACAGGGCGAGATGGCCGGGGCTGAGTGGACTCACCGCACCAGAGGGGGATGAAAGGTCCGCGGAGTGGATCGGAGCCGTCGGTGTCCCTCAGGAGTCCGGGGTATGGAGCTGGTTGATCTGGACAGCCGCGGAGGTGGCTGCGAGCATGCCGCAAGGGAGTCCGGCGCCATCTTGTCGGATCCGACAGGCGGCATGGTTTGCGGATTAAAGAAGGACCGGAGGTTCACCGATGTTCCCGGAGGTGGCTGAGAGGATCCCCGGGCTTTCATGGAGCGGGCACCCCTGGATCTGCCCATGTAGCTGTGGATTAAGGTCCCCAAAAGTGCCTCTTTACGCTGGGCTGTGAGAGAGCAGGAGGTCTAGGCTTCCATCCAGGACGGCTTCCGGTCACGCCCCCCGCCCGTGCGGTTTTTATTGTTTGCGCTATAAACAAAAAAAGAGCGACAATTTTGAAAAAAGACACAATATTTTTTGCTTTTTGCTATAATAAATATCCCATTTAAAAAAAAAAATTATAATAATTTTATCTCAGTTTAGGCCGATACGTATTCTTCTACATATTTTTGGTAAAAAAGTAAAAAAAATAAAGCCCTAGCAGCTTTAAATGACAGGACGTCATATGACGTCAATAGAGTATCCTAAGTGGCTAATAACTCATTTAGGAATCCTGCAAACTTTTGGTATCCACACTATTCTATTATAGAGGTGATTGTGTGAGAAATAATTTCCACAAAGGCAGTTCTTTTATTGTTAATAAAGTGAATTCGGCGCCAACAAGTGTATTTGTTAAAGCTACCTAAAGCTTTAAATACAAACTCTACAAATGAAAGTGAAATGAAGCTGCTCCTCGGTGGTGCAGTGGGGTACTGCAATAAGTGGAAAATGAAAAGAAATAGAGGGCGCTATTAGGTGAATATTATATAGACTAAGTAGATCACCTGTCTATAGTGAGATGAAGTAAGTGTACTTCGTGTGCGACTTAAACCTGGTAAGGTGGTAGATATATACAACACAAAAAATGATAATATTTGGAATATAGATCCTAGATTAAATAACAAGTGATAAAAATTGAAATAATCACCAGCCTATATAAACAATATACAAAAAATATCTTGATGCAATACATTGAATGATCACCAGTGCAGAAGATTGCTTTTCTTTTATTGCCATGGTTTACTAAATTTGTTTTACCGAATTTGGATAATTTTTGCACCTATAGTTCTAACTTTGTGCTTTGCAGGGGAAATTTCCACCTATTGGTTGCAGAGTAGGATCCCTGTATAATCTTTTTCTCTCTGATTAGGAGGGACAGGTGTGAGATCAACAAAGTTCACACTGGAACCCATCTTCGTTGATGCCACAAAAAATATCATCGGTACTTTTCGAAACAGCACAGCGCCAAATGATAATATCCCCACTAAACTGCTGAAGGAATGTACCGACATCTTGACACCACCTATCACGCAGATTATAAACCAGTCATTCAAGGAAGGCATAGTGCCCTCCCTGCTAAAAGAGGGCACAATCCAGCCCATCTTGAAGAAACCTAACCTAGACCCCAAGGACCCAACTCACCACCGTCCCATAACAGGCCTAAACGTTTTCTCCAAGATAATGGAGAAAGTAGTGGTACAACAGCTGCAACAGCATCTAGATACCCATAATCTACTTGATCCATTTCAATCAGGTTTCCGTCCCGGTCACGGGACAGAACAGCACTGCTCAAAATATGGGACGACGCTCTTGAGGCCCCAGACGAAGGAGAATCTTGTCTCCTAGTTCTACTGGACTTAAGTGCAGCCTTTGACACGGTAGACCACAAACTGTTACTGACTCGCAGAAGGTGATTTACCATGGTTTTCCTCCTTTTTAGAAAACTGATCACAAACAGTGAAATTGGGACCTTTCACTTCTGAAAAACTCACAGTGTCATTTGGAGTCCCTCAAGGATCCCCCCTGTCACCGGTGCTCTTCAACATCTATCTTCGCCCTCTCTTTGAAATCATTAGTAGCCAACAACTACTTTATCACTCATACGCAGACGACACGCAACTGTATTTTTGCATCTGCAACAAAAAGGATCATCATCTCAGTTTAGAGAATTGTCTCTCTTTGATAGAAAACTGGATGACTAAGAGTTATCTTAAACTCAACAGTTCCAAAACAGAACTTCTTCTGTTTCACGCCAGTCGTAAGAGTCAACTGGCAACAATCTGGACACCTCCGCCCATTCTGGGCCAAATCATCACCCCTAGCTCCAAAGTCAAAAGTCTCGGGGTCATCTTCGACACCTACATGACAATGGATGCACAAATAGGGTCAGTAGTCAGCGGATCTCACCATCTGCTGCGCCTACTACGCAGACTTATTCCATTTATTCCCAAAGAAGACGTAGCAGTTGTGGTGGGAACAATTGTGAACTCCAGACTGGACTATGCAAATGCCCTTTACCTCGGACTTCCAAAGTACCAAATCTCTCGCCTGCAAGTCGTTCAGAATATGGCCGCCAGACTTGTGACTGGGAAAAAAACATGGTAGTCAATCTCACCTTCGTTGAAAACCCTTCACTGGTTGCCAGTAAAGGACAGAATTGCTTTTAAAGCACTCTGTCTGACTCATAAGTGCATCCATGGGAAGGCCCCGCAATATCTATATAAAGATAGAAGCCCACAATCCCAATCGCGTTCTACGATCCACCGACCAAAATCTGGTCAAGATACCCAAAGCCAGATACAAGTCCAAAGGAGAAAGAAGGTTTGCTTTACAAGGTCCCAGACTATGGAACACTCACCAACCAGCTTTCGGTTGGAGGAAAACCACCTGACCTTCAGAAGACAGATTAAAACTCTGCTCTTTTGATATATTGTATGGACGGTAGGGGACTATAGCGGTGCTTATATTATTACATCCAAAAATAATTTTTTAATAATTTATTAAAATATTTAAACATATAACAGTATACATAATATATCTTATAACAAATACAAAGTATATGTGTATGACTTTATCTCTATCATGATTATAATATGCAATGAACTGTATACATTTTGATGTATGATACCCGTTTGACCCCTTTTTTGTGCAGCTGCGTGTTTGAATGATTATTTTCATCCTCCTCCTTCCTCGTCTCACTTTGGTCGGAGGACCCCTGATCTGTCACTATTGAGATGCACCGACCTGTTAGAGGCATTTTTCCTTCACAGATCCCTTGTGCGATCTGGCCTTCCTTCTAGTATTTAACTTTTTGGTTAAATAACTATATCCCCCTCTCTTTTTCCCATTATCCCATGCACCAGCTGTTGGTCAGGTTGTCAGGTTGACATTAAACCAGGTAGCTGTGAATCCCGGTTGTAAATAAAGTGCGTGTTGCGAGCGGTCACAGCCCAGATGGTGTTCGGCCCAATATATTTCGCCTATAAAAAGGCTTCCTCAGGGGCTAGGTTGGGCTAGGTTGGGACCCACACTTAAAATTCAGCTCTATCAAAATAGAAAAATTCCCATGTTACAAATAACATATTTAGTGCAGCAAGATAGAAATAAAAATACAATTGTGCAGATGCATGTCTGAATAAGGCTGACCTTGTACACCGGGATGAATATCTCGACCTGGAGGCTGGGGGGGGGGGGGAGAAATGGGGGGGAGGCAAAAGGCGGCTAGACCTCACAGTCCAGATGGAAATAGAGCTCGCCCTGTAGTCCGATGCATCAGAAGTTGAGATCAAAAGTGCATCTCCATAGGAGAGGAGAGAAAAAACGGGCTGGAGGAAACACATAATGCTAAATGAGACACGTGTTCCATCCATAATCATTGCGCATAATTTAGTATAGATCACAACATCTTAAAAAAATATATAAACTTACAAGGAAATTCTTTATATTAAAAAAGGTGCAGTGCTGGGAGCGGCCACCGGAGTTCCCCTACTCATGCTAACAACATCCAGAGGGAAAATGGTGTCAAGTTGCACTCTTAGATTCTATAAATATAGAAGGAGAGACAAAAACGGAAAACAAAAAAGAAAAATGAGAAGTTTATCAATGGCTAGATATCTCACCATAGAGCATAGCAAAGAATTGTATCAATCACATGAAATTTTAGTGAACTGAGCAGCAAATGTGCTGAGTTCAAAGAGCAGAAAGGCATAAGGGAAGCATAAGAGTTACCTGTAGTCACAGTGTCAAAAACACAGCTCTCTTCGCACAAGCACTGTAAGAGAAAAGGATCCCTGCTGTCCGTTTAAATATCCCTCCTCTCCCGCACGTCCGAGCGTATGACGTCATCGGGTGTGTGAGGACAGATAAATGTCAAAGCATGTAAGCCAGATGGATACCGCTCAGTGCCTACATTACCCATAAGGCATCGCGATCTACGGTGGGAGAGGGAGACCATTTCACCACCGAATATGTGATTGCTAGCAGGCTCAGGAGCGCAGTGTCCACACCCATAGGGCGGATACAGTGGCATCCTAAGCCAATGGGTGAGGCATATGACAGCCCACTAGATGGAGGGGAGGACGTAAGAAGGTGCCAAACGGCAAAGGCATAATGACAGACGGGCTAGGGATGTTAGAAAGCCCTTGGGTGTCCATACGAAGATGCACAGAGATCCAACAGCTGGTGCATGGGATAATGGGAAAAAGAGAGGGGGATATAGTTATTTAACCAAAAAGTTAAATACTAGAAGGAAGGCCAGATCGCACAAGGGATCTGTGAAGGAAAAATGCCTCTAACAGGTCGGTGCATCTCAATAGTGACAGATCAGGGGTCCTCCGACCAAAGTGAGACGAGGAAGGAGGAGGATGAAAATAATCATTCAAACACGCAGCTGCACAAAAAAGGGGTCAAACGGGTATCATACATCAAAATGTATACAGTTCATTGCATATTATAATCATGATAGAGATAAAGTCATACACATATACTTTGTATTTGTGTTAAGATATATTATGTATACTGTTATATGTTTAAATATTTTAATAAATTATTAAAAAATTATTTTTGTATGTAATAATATAAGCACCGCTATAGTCCCCCACCGTCCATACAATATACTCTACTATTTCATGGGATGAGGTGCGACCAACCTATATTAAGATTTAACCAAGCAGATCCCATTTCCTCTCTGCTCTTTTGATGTCTAGAGAGACAGGAACAACGAGCGCCCAGAGGCGATTTAGTTCGCATGTGCCGCGATATATAAGTTTTTCATTCATTCACCTATGAAAATTACTGACCATCAACACTTGTTCAATCTTAAGCTGACTATACATTATACTATTCAATTTCCTTTAGAATTACCGTACACTATGTAGAACAAGGACCTGCTTGATTGCATACAAATTCAAAGCATTTAGGTTTGACCTCATACTATATGGTTTTGGTAAATCTAAAAGGAGAATTGTACAAGAAAATTGTATAATGTATGGCCAGCCTGACTCTCAAAAACACACATAGTTGTTTATATACAATTTATTATAAAATCCTTAATAAAAACTTTCAACACTAACAAGGGTGCGTTTCCCATGCACTTAATGCCACTGGTAAAAAACATAACTTTTGATTGCCATAAAGATACTTATTATTGTACTCATAAAAGTCATTTGTTGTAAGTAATTGAAAGACACTTACCAATAAGTGGTGTAACACAACTAAGCCCAAAAGTAAGGAAAGGCCTTACACACACACACACACACGAGCAGTTGGTTCTCAATAAGGGTAGGGGCTGAGAAGGTCAAGAGGCTGTACCATGGCTCTGAAACTGGAGAACATTCACATTCTTCTGTTATATTCTAAAAATAATGCAGAGCACAGAACCTATAGAATGAGCTTTTAGAGACTGGGTCACACCAAAGGTTGTGCCATGGATCTGGACCTGAAGAGTGGCCTGCAGCTAGCTAACACAGTAACACAGTACTTGTGGCCCTACAGGAATGATAAAGATAAAATATTTTTGTTAACATGATCAGTGAACAGAAGTGAACTACGTGAATCGTGTCTACTGTCTTCATGATTATTTTATAAACAATAAAAAACCAAAACAGTAACATTGTGTAGTGTGGCTCTAAACCTAACTGCACATACAAATCTAATAGCCCAGATGCCAATAACAATTACTATCTTTCAGCCCCAATAAGATTATTGTACATGTGATAGAAAATTGCAAGCTACCCAAAAAGTAACTATATATGTACTAGAAACACAGTGGGGGTCATTTACGAAAGGCAAATCCACTGTGCACTGCAAGTGCACTTAAAAGTGCAGTCGCTGTAGATCTAAGGGGGACTTGCAAGGAAAATAAAAAACACAATTTTTTCTTGCACATTATTGGATGGTAAATACAGCAGAGCTTCCCCTCAGATCTACAGCGATTGCACTTTCAAGTGTACTTGCAGTGCAAAGTGGATTTGTCTTTCGTAAATAACCCCCAGTGTGTGTGTGTGTGTGTGTGTGTAAAAGATGTTCAAAAGACCAGCTGCTAGCACTGATCACATCCCCACATGCATGTGCACAAAAATCAATATATAAAGGTGCAGCCCTGAATCCTAATATATAAACAAATATAAAAAATCCCTGAATCAAACAACATATAAAGTGCATAATTAAATGTCCATACAATAAGGTGCAAAAAAAGTCCATATTAAAACTCCACAAATGGATGTTGAATGATGAACAACTAAATGTAGTTGTGAAATCCTATATTAAAGTTTCCAGACCACCAACGAATCACCTCACTCTTGCTCGCCTCTGGGAGTGCGACCCCCTGTGACCCACCCCAGGACTCAGTGAGATATCCAACACAGCTGGCTCCTAAACTTCTCCCAAGATCTCCTCCTCAGTATGTCAGCAGTAGGGATGAGCTCCGGTGTGTTCGCACACTCCACGTGCAGAGCCCGCCAGGAAGTTGGCACGGAGCTGCGCTAATCACAGGCAGGGAGACATTGTCCCGATGCTTGGCTGCAGAGATCAGGAAATGTCTTCCTGCCTGTGAATGCCGCAGCGCCGTGCCGACTTCCTGGCGAGCTCTGCACGTGGAATGTGCAAACACACCGGAGCTCTTCCCTAGTCAGCAGCAGTAAAGATTGTAAAATCTTGTATTTAAAACTTCCAGACCACCACCAACTAATCACCTCAATCATGCTCCCCCTCCCCCCAATGGGTATAGGCTCAACTCTGGGAGTGCGACCTACAACTAAGGAGGGTCAAAAAACACCTATGACCCACCCAAGGACTCAAGCAAGATATCTAAACACAGCTGGCTCCTAAACCTCTCCCAAGATCTCCTCCTCAGTATGTCAGCATCAGAGAAAAAGACTCCAATAGTGCTTGATCTGTTTAACCACTTCTGACCGGCCCCACGTCCAAAGACGTCATTTTTTTGAAGATGGATATCTCGGTAACGGCAGCAGCTGCTGCCACAACCGAGATATCCATCTCTTCGTGGGGCGGTCCTGTTAACGATAACGGCGGTCATCGCGGCGGATTCGCCGCGAGATCGCCGTTACCGGCGGCGGGAAAGGGTGCCCCCCCCTCCCGCCGCTCTCCCGCGCCCTCCGCCGCTTACCGTAGCCGTCGGTAGCGGCGGAGGCGATCGGGTCCTGTTGCTGGCTGTCCGGGGATGCGACTGAGGGAAAAAATGTCCCTCAGCCGTCCCCATACCTCTGCTGGGCGGAAGTGACGTCAAAACGTCATTTCCGCCCAGCCTCTTAAAGAGACATTTAATTTGTTTACATTTTGACTTTTTTTTTTTTTTCTTTTTTTTTTTGCATTTAAGCCTGAATATGAGATCTGAGGTCTTTTTGACCCCAGATCTCATATTTAAGAGGACCTGTCATGCTTTTTTCTATTACAAGGGATGTTTACATTCCTTGTAATAGGAATAAAAGTGATAATTTTTTTTTTTCAGTGTTAAACATTATAAAATAAATAAAAAATAAAAATAAAAACAAAAACCAAAAAAAAAATTTTTTAAAGTGCCCCGTCCCGACGAGCTCGCGCGCAGAAGCAAACGCATACGCGAGTAGCGCCCGCATATGAAAACGGTGTTCAAACCACACAAGTGAGGTATCGCCGCGATCGTTAGAGCGAGAGCAATAATTCTAGCCCTAGACCTCCTCTGCATCTCAAAAAATGCAACCTGTAGAATTTTTTAAACGTCGCCTATCGAGATTTTTAAGGGTAAAAGTTTGACGCCATGCCACGAGCGGGCGCAATTTTTAAGCGTGACATGTTGGGTATCATTTTACTCGGCGTAACATTATCTTTCACAATATATAAAAAAATTGGGCCAAATTTATTGTTGTCTTATTTTTTAATTCAAGAAAGTGAATTTTGATCACTGTGAAAAGATCACTGTTCAGGAAATTTAGAGGTCCAAGGTAACCAATGCATTTTAAACACCTGGTACTGATTTGATTGAATGGCAAAATATTTTTCATAAGAGAATTGGGTAGATACCCTTTGGGTAACCTCATCAATCTTAGGTACTTGCGTGGATTTCCACTTAGAGGTAATGGTCAGGCGTGCTGCAATAAATATGTGTATGGCTATACTCCTTAGTTGGGGTGGAATGTCGGTGGCTTTGACATTAAGGAGGGCTAATGATTGATTGGGGGATATAACCTGGCCAATGACAGATGAGAGTAGTCGAAAGACGTTGTTCCAAAAGTCACGAATGATCCTACAGTCCCACAATATATGGGTAATATGGCCTCTGGAACCACACAGTCTCCAGCAGAGTTGTGACTCTGAGGGAAAAATCATGGATAACCTGACTGGGGTAAGGTATGATCTATGCAATATTTTTAACATATTGTCCCAGTGGTTGGTACAGTGGGTGTATTTATACGTCAGGCGAATCGCGGTATTCCACTCCCCAAGGGTAAAGGTCGTTCCCCAGTCTCTTTCCCAATTAGTCATATGGGTTGTCTTAGACGGAAGCTTGGAATATTGTAGTAGGGAATAAAACCAGGATAGTCCTTTAGGCCTATCGTGGTTCTTGTTTAGGTAAGTCCATACATCAGTCGGTAAGTCATAGTACGTTTTAGAGTGCATCATTTGAAAGTGTTTCAATTGTGTATAAGAGTACGAATGGGTAGTTGGGTGGCTGGATAATATCCCCTGAATTGTAGTTAGATTTCCCTGCTTCCATGAGGTAGTCAGTAGGTCTGGGATCAGGTTATCCACAATCGAAAGGTCAGTGATCGCACGTCTATTTTTAGCTGATGCGTCTATACATGGTTGGATGCTCTCCCACACTGACAGGGTGGCTGCTATAGATGGTGATGTTAAGTCTATCAGAGGTAGATTTGTCAGTTTAGCAAGTAAAAGGGCGGGTAAGTCACGTCCATTAAGAATTGATTTTTCTATTTTAACCCACAGTCTAGTCAGTCCGTGGTCGAACCACGCTTTCATTTGGTCCAAAATCGCCGCCCTATAGTAGTTTCGCAAGGTCGGAAAACTCAGCTTCCCATTCTTCCTATGTCTTTGGAGTGTGGTGAATGTGATTTTGGGCATTTTGTTTTGCCAAATGAATTTGCGAAACAGTTTGTCTGCAGTCAAAAAGAATGCGTCAGGGATAATGATCGGAATAGTTCTAAAGTAGTATATAAGTTTTGGTAAGAGAGTCATTTTCAACGCTGCAATTCTGCCCAACCAGGATAATTCCAAGGTCGAGATGTGTTTCAAGTCTGTTTTAATGGTATTAAGGAGCGTGGTGAAATTAACATTGTAAGTCATAGAGGAGGGATAAGTTACTCTTATACCCAGATATGCTAATGAGTTCGTCATCCACTGAAACTGGAATTTCCCCTTGAGCTGTGCAATTAGGGTTTTAGACATGTTGATAGGTAAGACGCAAGATTTAGTGATGTTCAACTTATAGTACGACACCTCACCAAATTGGCGTAAGATATCCTGTACTTTCTTCAGGGAGGAGGTCGGGTTAGTCAGTGTCAGGACCACGTCGTCTGCAAAAAGGCCTATTTTATGGGCTTCCCCAGCTACGCTAACTCCTGAAACTTCTCTAGACAATCTGATGGCTTCAGCCAGAGGTTCCATTACTAGAGTAAAAATTATGGGAGATAGTGGGCACCCCTGGCGTGTGCCATTGGTTATATAGAACTGGTCAGAGATGGCACTGGACGTGAAGATTCTAGCCGATGGACAAGTGTATAGTGCAGATATAGCTGACAGGATGGTGCCTTGTATGCCAAATTTCTGTAAGGTGGCCCCAGTGTACCCTGTCAAAGGCTTTCTCTGCGTCCAGTGCCAGAAACACAGCGGGGGTCTTCCTCTTCTCTAGAATATGCATGAGATTAAACAACCTCCTCGTACCATCTGGAGCCTGTCGCCCCTTAACAAATCCCACCTGATCTGGTTTAACCAAGTGTGGGGTAATAGACGCCAACCTGTTTGCGAGAATTTTCGCATACACTTTCAGGTCTGTGTTCAAGAGCGAAATTGGTCTAAAGTTTTGCGGGGAGTCAGGTTTTTTTCCTGGCTTGGGTAGGGTTACAATAGTGGCCTGCAGCATTTCTTCAGGAAACGACGAGGAGGAGGCAGCGCTGTTGAATAGAGTGCATAGATATGGAGCCAAAGTTTGTGAAAATACTTTATAGTACTCCGAAGAGAAACCGTCTGTACCCGGGGCCTTATGGTTTGGAAGAGCATGGATGGTGTCTGTGACTTCCTTCAAAGTAATTGGGGCATTCAGATTTGTCAGGTGGTCAGCCTGTAGTGAAGGGAGAGTGAGTGTACTAAGGAATGTTTGGATACTGAGATCGGTAGGTTGTGGTGCCCGTGGGTCTGAGCTTAGATTGTATAAATCTCTGTAATACTTCATGAATGCGTTGGCAATATGCGTTGGATGGTGTACTACTTTATTTAAGTGAGGGTCTCTAATGTGGGGCAATTTAGCTTGTTGCTGACGTTTATTTAGATAGTTAGCTAATACCTTTCCTGCTTTGTTGCCATGCGCATAATATGTCGCTCTAATTCTCCGAAGATGATTTTGGTGGGAGTTAATTAGTACTAAGCGAAGCTTATGTCTGCAAGTAAAGAGATCAGCTTCAATTTTGTGGGAGGGGTGTAGTTTGTATTGGGATTCTAGTATCTTGAGCTCCTCAAGCAATCCACTCACCAGCTTTGCCTTCCTCCTCTTCTCTCTAGCTGCTGCTTGGATTAGAATGCCTCTGCTAAACGCTTTGTGAGAGCACCACAAGGATGCTATACTGGTTTCCCCATTATCATTAAACATAAAAAATTCTTTCAATTGTGAAGCAATTCTGTCCGTTTGAGCCGTACTAGAAAGCAGCTCTACATTGTTTCTCCATAAGTAGGTAGGAGATGCCGAGTTCCGATCCTGCAAGACAATAGACACAGGAGCGTGGTCCGACCAAGTTATTGAATGGATGGACACTGATAACGTTCTTTGAAGAAGAGGTAGGTCTGCCAGAATCAAGTCTATTCTAGAATATGCTCGGTGTGGGAACGAGTAATGGGTATAGTGTTTTTCCGAGGAGTGGAGACATCTCCAGGTATCATACAGGTTGTGGCTAGCGATGAAGGAACCAATTTCAAGTCTTCGAGGGGAATGTTGTGAAGAACAGTCCATAGATTGATTTGGAATGCAATTAAAGTCTCCACACAGAAGCAGAGAGCCTTTTCTGACCTTTCCTACCTTCTTAAGCAAAGAGTTTAGAAATCTTGGCTGCCTTCTGTTCGGCGCATAAAGATTGACTAAAGTGTACGGAGTATTGTTTAAGTCACATGTCAGTATGACATACCTGCCATTAGGGTCACAGATCAGGTCGTGGAGCTGAAATGCGACAGAGTGTTTGACGGCTACTAGTACCCCTCTCTTTTTTACTGGAGCATTCGCTTGAAAAACATGTGGATACATTTTATGGGAGCATTTGGGTGGCTTGGGAGACATAAAGTGGGTCTCCTGTATACAAATGACGTCTCCTTTAAGCTTGATCATTTCCTTCCACATAGAAGATCTCTTGAAGGGGCTATTGAGACCATGGACGTTCATTGAGATGATTGATAGTGTCATTTTGGGTACATAGAGGAATGCTTCATATCAGCTAAGGAATCCCAAAAAAGTAAATGAAATAAAGTATGAGTACCTGAAGGTGGCGCTGTTACCTTAAGAATCCAGGACCAGGATTTCCTTGTGAAGCTGAAGGCACTGAAATATCCCAGTATGTTGGTAGAAAGAGTACAAATGGTGCAGACAGCCCTTGGTGCAGGAGAGACATAATAATAAAAAAAAAATAACGTAAAGAACAAAAAGAATACAAACTTAAAGGTAAAGTGAAAAGTATCACTAAGTGCGAGTACTTCCGCAATAAACATGGGGGGTAAATCCTCCCTGAGATCCACATCCAGCAAATTGTACGATTGTCTTTAGTCACGAGCAGTTTAGTTGGGAAGCCCCAGGAGTAGGGGATTTTATGGTTCTGAAGGATTTTGGTCATGGAGGACAGGTTTTTGCGCGCCAGCATGGTATGTTTGGAGAGGTCAGCGAACACTGAAATACCTGAATAAGGCCCAGGCAATGGTTGGTTCTTTCTGGAGAATCTCATAAGGTCATCTTTGACGTGGAAGAAATGGATGCGAGCTATAACATCCCGTGGGACCCCCTCTGGTATGTATTTAGGTTTGGGGAGCCGGTGCGCTCTATCTACAATCACTTTGGTCGGGGGAGTTTCAGGCAGTAAAGCTGCAAAGAAGGCTTGTACATAATGGCGAAGCCCAGCCGGGGTTACAGTTTCCTCCACCCCCCTTAATTTTATGTTGTTCCTTCTCGATCTGTCTTCCAAGTCTGCTAATTTCTCTCTCATGGCCTGTAGATCATTGTCTGCATCATTATGAGCATCAACTAGTTCATTATGAGCTATGGCAAAGTCCCCCATCTTATCCTCCACGTGGCTGATCCTGTCTCCCAGTGCATTTACATCCCCTTTCAACTGGTTAACACATGACTGCATGTCTGTGTGTAGGGAGCTCCTGAGAGTGATCAACATGTCCCTCATGACCGTATCGCTGAGGGGCTGCCCTGTAGTGGGGAACTCAGTAAGTTGTTCAATGAACGTGCTCGTGCTGTTTTGCGAGTCACACCCGTCCCCAGGCTCACCTGCATACGTGTGGGACGAGGACCTCCTCTGCGCCGACTTCTGCGGGCTGTTTATGGGAGATGTACTCGGCGAATAGTCTCCGCTGGTATTGTGAGATGGTTGGCTGCTTCCGTGCGGTGGAGTCGACCCGCCGTTGCGGCGCAGGCCGAACTGCGAGTCCGAGGCTTCGGCACCATCTTGCGGCCTAGGTGTGCTCGCCGACGGGTAAAAATCTGTCAATTTTCTCGGGCCCTTCTCCTTCTTTCTTTTACCCATCACTCTGGAGGGGGTTCTGGGAGTGTCGTCTATCGGTTTGGTGCCCGTAGTCGCAGCAGTAAGTCGCTGGATGGAGCTGGATAAGCGTAGGTCTCCGGAGCTCTTCTCCTACACAGCCATCCGCCTCGGCTGCCGGTTACGCCCCCGTTAGCCCATTTTTTCAGCGGCAATTTACCGTGATGCGCCGGGTCTTCTAGACCCGGCGAGCACGGACACTTCCGCGAGCGCGTCCCAGGGGACACGCAAACGCGGAAGTGCACAAGGACGTCCCAGGGACGTCGTGTCACAGCAACTTGACTGCGCTGTAGCAGTATTTTTGCTATAGCTCGGTCGGCAAGTGGTTAATGACCCAAGGGGCCCCCCATGAAACAATTATGGAGGTGATGGAGGCTAATTCTTTTATTAACTTGACTCCAACGGTTAAGATGGTAATTAAAGTGTGGAAAGCCATAATGTCAGCTGGAGGACAGGTGGGAGTGACAGAGTATGCACCATTGTGGAATAACAGGAACCTACGAGAGTTGGAGACAGTGGGAGAAATTAAAGAATGGGCAGTAAAAGGGATAACAACAAGACTGGCTCCGTTATATGAGGGAAGGACCTTAAAAACGTTTTCTACCTTTAGAGAGGAGTATGAAATCCCCAATTGCACGTTCTACAGGTATCTCCAAATTAGGCACGCATTAAATGCTCAGTTTGATAGAGCGGGACCAAACTGGATTAAGCCTCGAGTCTCTCAAAAACTAAGAGGAGGGATAGAGAAGAAAGGGTTTATTCTGAAATTTACCCATGTATATGTGAGGAGAATATTGAGGGATCAGAGCAGCTTAAAAGTAGAAAGAAATGGGATGAAGACCTGGGAACTATAACGGATGACCAATGAAGGAAGGTGCTGGAGAGAGGGCATATGGTCACAGTTTCGCCAGCCCATAAGATATTATTTCTAAAGATGAAACATAGGACATATTATACCCCAAAAAGACAATTTAGATTTGGTTGGAGAGCGGATGCGGGATGCCCCAGATGCCAGGATACGGGGGACTTAATACATATGTTATAGAGGTGTCCTAAATTATTTAGGTATTGGCTAGAGATTATCAATATTATTAACATGACATATGGGACTAAGTTGGAGATGGAACCTAGAAGGTGTATACTGGGAATATGGGAGGAAAGTGGTGGGATGGCGAGCACTACAAAAGCAGTGGTAAGGTGCCTTTTTCAGGCAAGAAAACGAATTGCCCAAAGATGGCAAGCAGTAAACCCCCCAACAATAAGCGAGTGGACTAAGGTAGTGACAGAAACAATATGGAAAGAGAAAGCAGTTTATATTAAGAGAGGAAATATTAAGGAATTCGATAAAATATGGAAACTGTGGCTACTTAGAATAGGATATCCTGTATGAAACGATGTGGATCAAACTGAAGAATAAGGGTGGGTAGAGGGAGGGGGGCGGTAGGGGGAGAAGGGGAAATAATAAACCAACATGGGAAATGCCTAAGGTTATGATATGCGGGGAATGAGAAATGTTTTGTAAAAGGAATATTATGTATGTAATCTGTTTTTAAATATGAAGGATAATGAAATAAAGAGAATTAAATCAAGAAAAGGAAAGGTAATTTTTAATAACATTCAAATACAATATGACTTTTGTAGCAATTGTATACACATTTTTCCCCATGAAAGTGGAGTTACCCTTTAAGTTTGAATGCCATTCCATTCAAGTTGAAACCCTCTACTTAACCACTTAAGACCCGGACCAAAATGCAGGTAAAGGACCTTGCCCCTTTTTGCGATTCGGCACTGCGTCGTTTTGACTGACAATTGCGCGGTTGTGCGACGTGGCTCCCAAACAAAATTTGCGTCCTATTTTCCCCACAAATAGAGCTTTCTTTTGGTGGTATTTGATCACCTCTGCGGTTTTTATTTCTTGCGCTATAAACAAAAATAGAGCGACAATTTAAAAAAAAAATCAATATTTTTTACTTTTTGCTATAATAAATATCCCCCAAAAATATATAAAAAAACATTTTTTTTCCTCAGTTTAGGCCGATACGTATTCTTCTACCTATTTTTGGTAAAAAAAATCGCAATAAGCGTTTATCGGTTAGTTTTCGCAAAATTTATAGCGTTTACAAAATAAGGGATAGTTTTATTGCATTTTTATTCGTTTTTTTTTTTTACTACTAATAGCGGCGCTCAGCGATTTTTTTCGGGACTGCAACATTATGGCGGACACTTCAGACAATTTTGACACATTTTTGGGACAATTGTCATTTTCACAGCAAAAAATGCATTTAAATTGCATTGTTTACTGTGAAAATGACAGTTGCAGTTTGAGAGTTAACCACAAGGGGGCGCTGTGACTTTGAGTGTTCCCTGTGTGTGTTTACAACTGTAGGGGGGTGTGGCTGTAAGTGTGACGTCATCGATCGCGTCCCCCTATAACAGGGATGACGCGATCGATGCTGCGGCCACAGTGAAGCACGGGGAAGCCGTGTTTACACGCGGCTCTCCCCGTTCTTCAGCTCCAGGGACGGATCGCCACACTGCAGCGGCGATCGGGTCCGCGAGTCCCGCGGTCCCCGTCTTGGAGCTTCGGACCGGGTGACGGGAGCACGCCGCGGGCGCGTGCCCGTGACCCACGGCTGGGTATTAAAACCAACGTATATATAAGTTGATGTGCCCAGCCGTGCCATTCTGCCGACGTATATGTGCAGGAGGCGGTTCTTAAGTGGTTAAAGGATAAGCTCAACTTTGGGAACATGTTAAATGTTTCACCCATTGTTAGAGTGGAAAATGTAACGTAGCCACTCCCCAATCTGCTGCATCTGGTGACAGCAAGCCGGGATCATCTTCCCGCACTCGTTGCCACAATTTAAAAAAATATTCGGCATTCACATAGGTCTGTAAATGGGAGAACTAAAACTGCTGACAGCCTTTGCGGCTGTAGCTCTGTTGAGTGCTCTAGGTAGTTCATTGTCTCTTCCTCTCAGTGTGTAACTGCCTGCCCATATGAGCAGACAACTTACAGTCCTGACAGTCTGCAAGAGTCCTTGCATGGCACCCGCAATCTGCTGATCACAGATGCAATGCTTTATAGACTCCTAGTAAAAAATATATACAGTATATATTTTTTTTAACCTGCAATAAGATGTGCATTTATTATCTTTTTTACAAAGGTGAACTTATCCTTTAAGTTCACTTGGAAACTTCCACTTACAGGAGTGCCGATCTTCTTGGTCTCTCACAGTACTCACTTTTTGCATATCATTACTGTGTTCATAATAATGTGGAGGTTGGCAGAAGTAACCATTAAGGGGGCACCAAAGAGACTGACACTCTTGAAAGTGTAAAGCCTCGTACACACGATCGAATATCTGATGGAATCTAATCCGATGGATTTTTTTGTCGGATATCCGATGAAACGGACTTTCATCAGTCTTGCCTACACACCATCAATCAAAAATCTGACCGTGTCCAAACGCAGTGACGTACAACACTACGACAAGCTGAAAAAAATGAAGTTCAATGCTTCTGAGCATGCGTCAACTTGATTCTGAGCATGCGTGGATTTTTGTCCGATGGAGTTCCACACAGACGATCAGATTTTTCTATCGGTTTTTTAACCATAGGAAAAATTTAAAACATGTTCTTTTTTTTGTTCACCGAAGGAAAACAAACCGGTGGGGCCCACACATGATCGGTTTGTCCGATGAAAACAGTCCATCTGTTTTCATTGGACAAACCGATCGTGTGTACAGGGCTTTAGTTTCCGAATTGACCTTAGCAGAGGATTTCTCTTGAACAGAGTGGTGTTCTGGCGATGTGGACAGATAAGTATTCTCTTATTTTACAAGTATACCAGTTTGGAGTTTTTCTTCTTAGTGACAACAGGGTCCTTTTAAGAGCTCATCATGTGACACATTTGCCAACATTGTAAAAATGGTTTCCACAGACATAGTGCTGCTACAGAAAGACTTATAATTCTGCATTGAACATACGTACCCTGCTATGTTAACCATGATACGTGTATAATGTACATAACATTTTTCCTCTTTAATAAATACTCAGCAATTAAATGTATATAATAGTATTTCCAATTGTGAAATCGAATTGTGAACACAATCAGTGAAATAGAGAAGCAACATGACAAAAAAAGAAAAAGAAATTGCAGGGATACATTAACCCTGCATTAAAATCTGTTATTTTTTTTTCACATATTTATACAATGCCAATTTTGTATAAATATGCCCTGATCCTATAGCACTGCATAATCAAATCTCTTTTTTCTCCACAATATCTTGTAAAATTTAACTTCCATTAACCAAGGTAAAAAATAAAAAAAAAACAATGGGTTGCAACAAATAAAATAAATCAAGTATGGTTCAATATATTATTTTCTTATAGCTAGGCTCTATTTTTTCATTATTTTTTTTTTACTTCCTTGCTAACTGTAAAATCATCACATTGCCTTCATACAAAAAAGCTTTAATGTTCTCTGGGTAATAACAGAAAATAATCTCATGTTAACAGCTTTAACTCGTAGTGTTCTGTAGTGAAGACAAGTGAACAATTTTTACATTTTTCTCCCTGAGCACAGTGACATTTCATGCTGTTTTAAAGTCATGAGAAGAGCCGTTTGTCAAACATGGTGTGTTTCATGCTTTGTGCAGATATCAATAGTTGTTAACGCTCAAGGTTGAATATTGACTTTCTTCATACAAATGTGTGTATCTTGCCTGTTACTCTTGTTCACCCAAACAACAATTTCTGAATGGCCGATATTGAAATATTGATTTTCTTTTTTTTTTCTTTTGCCCTGTGACGAGCCTGATTCAGCCATGCAGAAAGTTGCTAAATGTCACAGTCTCCAGATTTTCTATCCTCTCTCCAAATAATGAGCTATATTAATTTTTATTTAGCACAATTTCCTATTCGGGACAGAAGGCTGCATCCAAGGGCCAATTTATCTTGATATGAACAGTATAAATAACAGAATATGGATGTATTATAATGAAATGCTGTATTCTTGCTTTTAAACAAATAATATTACCCTAAAATTCTTTTTATATGACTAAAAGAAAAAATTTGATGATAACATATAGTCTTTCATAGAACAGCAGACATAAAATCAATTGGATTTTTTTTCAAAACAAAAATTGACAAAACACAAAAAGAGTCACCAGCTGTAAGCAGAGCTCTCCTGCATAGCAGATTAAGAGGCATTCAGGAGTCCCCCAACAAGGCATGGGTCTCAATGTATAATAACTAACACAAAACTCCCAAGCATTCAATTCAGCTAGCCAAGACAAGGAATCAAACTTTAAAGCTTACAGCAGCCCCTCACATGCACACTCACAAAAGACTGCAATATCCATTAAACGTTTTTATTTCTTAATATAACTATATTACCATTAGCGCTTGGACATAATATAAAGTACAATATCTCACAAAAGTGGTGGGAGTGTCATGGTCTGTGGCTGCATGAGTGCTACCGGCACTGGGGAGATACAGTTTAGTGAGGGAACCACGGCAACATGTACTGTGACATACTGAAGTAGAGCATGATCCCCTCCCTTCGGAGACTGGGCCGCAGGACAGTATTCCAACATAATATTGTAACAACCCCAAACACACCTCCAAGATTA
This sequence comes from Rana kukunoris, assembly GCA_029574335.1. Taxonomy (NCBI): domain Eukaryota; kingdom Metazoa; phylum Chordata; class Amphibia; order Anura; family Ranidae; genus Rana; species Rana kukunoris. Next base: position 472,485,820 of record CM056050.1, read on the forward strand.
CCACTGCCTTGCTAAAGAAGCTGAGGGTAAAGGTGATGGACTGGTCAAGCATGACTCCAGATCTAAACCCTATTGAGCATCTGTGGGGCATCCTCAAATTGAAGGTGGAGGAGTGCAAGGTCTCCAACATCAACTAACTCATGAATGTCGTCATGGAGGAGTGGAAAAGGACTCCAGTGGCAACCTGTGAAGCTCTGGTGAACTCCATGCCCAAGAGGGTTAAAGGCAGTGCTGGAAAATAATGGTGGCCACACAAATGTAAACAAGACATTTCCCTGTTCTGCCTAGTGACAGGACAGAGATCTACTGCTCTCTGTCATCGGGAGCCGTGATCTCTGTCATGTCACTGGTAGCCCATCCCCCCACAGTTAAAATCACTCCCTAGGACACACTTAACCCCTTCCTCGCCCCTAGTGTTAACCCCTTTCCTGCCAGTGTCATTTACACAGTAATCAGTGCATTTTTATAGCACTGATCACTGTATAAAAAAAATGGACACAAAATAGCGTCAAAAGTGTTTGATGTGTCTGCTGCAATATTGCAGTCATGATAAAAATCACAGATCATCACCATTACTACAAAAAAAAAAATACTAATAAAAATGCCATAAATCTATCCCCTATTTTGTAGACACTATGGGGCAGATTCACAGAGAAATGGATTATCGTAGCGTATCAGAAATACACTACGCCGCCGTTTTTTACCTTGCTCTACGTGGAATTCAGGTAGATTTTCTACGGTAAACGACGGCGGCGTAGTGTATTTCTCCCGTCGCAATCCATCTGCGCAAGTAGGGGGCGTGAAACATTTAAATTAGGCGCGTTCCCGCGGCGATCGCTCTGCGCAAATTTCCCGCCGTGCATTGCGCGAAATCACGTCGTGACGTCATTCGTTGTTTATGTAGCGTACTTTACGGGCGATCCACGTCCCGACGAGTTACGTAAACAAAATACAATTTTAAATAAATTCGAAGCGGGAACGACGGCCATACTTAACATGGGCTACGTAAAGTTAGAGCAGCAAAAAGCTGCTCTAACATTACGTATAAAAAAATAGACGAAAACGAGTGCGACGCCCGCTCGTATGTTCGTGAATCCCCGTAAAAACACATTTGCATATCCCGACGCACCAAAACGACGCAAACTCCTCCCAGCGGCCGCAAATAGATGGCAGCGTAGATCCGAAGGCTTACGAAGACGTAAGCCTCTCGGATCGAAGCCCGAAGCCGGCGTATCATGGTTTGAGGATTCAAACTAGTGATACGCCGCGCGAAATTTGAAATTACTCCTGTCTAACCCCAGTTAGACAGGCGTAATTGTTTTGTGAATCTGCCCCTATAACTTTTGCACAAACCAATCAATATACGCTTATTACGATTTTTTAATCAATAATATGTAGAAGAATACATATCGGCCTAAACGTTTTTTATATATTTTGGGGGGATATTTATTATAGCAAAAAGTCAAAAATATTTATTATTTTTTTCCCCAAAAATTTTTTTGTTTATAGCGCAAAAAATAAAAACCACAGAGGTGATCAAATACCAACAAAAGAAAGCTCTATTTGTGGGAAACAAATTATGTAAATTTAGCTTGGGAAAAGCATCGCACAACTGTGCAATTGTCAGTTAAATCTACGCAGTGCCGTAAAAAGTGCTCTGGTCAGGAAGGGGGTAAATTCTTCTGGGGCAGAAGTGGTTAAACATGCTCTGTAAACATCTGGGCTGGAGTTTTGAGAGAGTCGTCACATTTATATTTTTGTTTTAAGATGTGTCAAATATTTTTAATAGGTGAAAGGTCTGGAGGCAGGCCAGTTAAGCACCCGGGCTCTTCTACTACAAAGCCATGATGTTGTCATAGATTCATTATGCCATTTAGCATTGATCTGCTAAAATATGCAATAAGACATTGTCTGCACATGCTGGTCTAAAACCTGGATATATCGTTCAACATTGATGGTGCCTTTCAAGATGTGCAAACTGCCCATTCCATACATACAATTGCTCCCCATACCAGCAGAGATGCAGACCTTTTAACTGATCGCTGATAAGCTGGAAGGTCTCTTTTTTTTTTTTTGTGCGGAGGACATGGCACCCATTATTGCCAAAAAGAATGTCAAATTTTGATTTGTCTAACTACAGAACAGTTTTCTATTTGCAACAGACCATTTTAAATGTGCTTTGGCCCAGAGAAGTGGCGTTTCTGGATTAATGTTCAGATATGGCTTTTTGTTTGCATGATATGGCTTTACATTACATCTTTGGACAACATGGCGAACTGTGTTCATTGACAATAATTTTTAGAAGTTAACATATAGTTACATAGTAGGTGAGGTTGAAAGTCCAACCTATGTGTGTGATTATATGTCAGTATTACATTGTATATGCCTGTAAGTTGTGGTCGTTCAGGTGCTTATCTAATAGTACTATGGAACACAGAAAACAAACTCTAGTGCGCACGAGAGGATAGTCCAAAAAATCAATTGTCCATGAGGATGATACCAACAACGGTGCCACCGGCTTTGCTGCCCTTCGTGGATGGGGATATCCTAGTGGCAAACAAAACAAAAAAAACAAAAGCACACCAGCCTAGTGTATTACCGTTAAAAGATTTTAATAAATGGTGCGCCTTTGTTTTGCTTATCTAATAGTTTTGTTTAAACAATCGATGCTCCCCACTGAGACCACCGCCTGTGGAAGGGAATTCCACATCCTTGCCACTCTTACGATAAAGAACCCTCTAGGTAGTTCAATGTTAAACCTCTTTTGTTTTCATTTTAATGAGTGGCCATGTGTCTTGTTAGACTCCCTTCTGCGAAAAAGTTTTACCCCTATTGTGGAGTCAGTATGGTATTTGTAAATTGAAATCATATCCTCTCTCACGCGTCTATTTTCCAGAGAGAAAAAGTTTAGTGCTCGAAACCTTTCCTCGTAACTAATATCCTCCAGACCCTTTATTAGCTTTGTGTCCTTCTTTGTACTCGCTCCATTTCCAGTACTCTTAACCACTTAAGACCCGGACCTTTAGTCAGCTAAAGGACCCGGCCAGGTTTTGCGATTCGGCACTGCGTCGCTTTAACAGACAATTGCACGGTCCTGCGACGTGGCTCCCAAACAAAATTGGCATCTTTTTTTCCCACAAATAGAGCTTTCTTTTGGTGGTATTTGATCACCTCTGCGGTTTTTATTTTTTGCGCTATAAACAAAAATAGAGCGCCAATTTTGAAAAAATTCAATATTTTTTACTTTTTGCTATAATAAATATCCCCCAAAAATATATAAAAAATATATTTTTTTCCACAGTTTAGGCCGATATGCATTCTTCTACCTATTTTTGGTAAAAAAAAAAATCACAATAAGCGTTTATCGGTTGGTTTTCACAAAATGTATAGCGTTTACAAAATAGGGGATAGTTTTATTGCATTTTTATTAATTTTTTTTTTTTTACTACTAATGGCAGCGATCAGCGTTTTTTTTTTCGTGACTGCGACATTATGGCGGACAATTTTGACACATTTTTGGGACAATTGTCATTTTCACAGCAAAAATTTAAATGCATTTAAAATGCATTTTTTTTTGTGAAAATTACATTTGCAGTTTGGGAGTTAACCACAAGGGGGCGCTAAGGGGGTTATGTGTGACCTAATGTTAAGTTTACAACTGTAGGGGGTGTGGCTGTAGGTGCGATGTCATTGATTGTGTATCCCTATAAAAGGGATCACACGATCGATGACGCAGCCACAGTGAAGAACAGGGAAGCCGTGTTTACACACGGCTCTCCCCGTTCTTCAGCTCCGCGGACCGATCGCCGGACTCCAGCGGCGATCGGGTCCGCGGGTTCCGCGGTCCCGGAGCTTCGAACCCGCACCAGCAAGGCAGGTGGCACCCGCGACCCATGGCTGGGCACTAGCACAGGACGTACCGGTACGTGCATGTGCCCAGCCATGCCATTCTGCCGACGTATATGTGCAGGAGGCGGTCCTTAAGTGGTTAAATGGCACATATTCTCAGTTTAAACATTTGATACATTTTTTAATATTCTATTGTGAAAACATTATGGGTTTATTAGATTTGCAAATCATTGCATTTTGATTTATGTAGACTTTACACAACTTCCCAATTTTTGGGGGAATTTCTGGTTGTATATCCAAAACAAGAACACTTTCCAAACTTGTCAAAGCATATTTATTAAGAGAAATAAATGCAGATGAAAGTTAGAATTACCTAGCAGCCTTGTGGTTTGAATTCTAATACTGTATATAGAAAACCTTCGATTTCTTTAGTGTCAATTCCCCTTTTTTTTGGTACATGGTCTATTAAAATGAGTTTGAGTTATCAAATTGAATGAGAGCATTCTACAAAATGTCAGGCAACAGGTAATTTTTAAAGTGTGCCCCTTATGGAATATTTTCATTGCTAGCAAAAGAATGTCTCAGAGGTGACAAGGACAGTGCATTTCGGGCAATATCAACAGGTATTTTTTGGACTTTCTGAAAAAAAAAAATTCCTGCAAAATAGGATATTTGTACTCGCCCTAAAATCCCATTCTCAGAGTCCAATGAGAAACATAGCATGATACAGCAATACTGGGCACTTTCACTCCCTTCTTGCCCAGTCCAATTTGCAGCTTTCAGTGATGTTGCACTTTAAATTACAATTGCAGGGTCATGCAACACTGTACCCTTATTAAATGTTGAACTTTTTTATTGAGACAGACAGCGCTTTGGTGGTATTTAATCACCACTGCATATATTTTTATATAAGTTTTGAAGTAAAGGCTGCAACACTGGTTTGGGGCTTTTTTGACAAGTCACACCTGAGCGTGAGAGTGGGATTAATGATCTGGTTAATAGAAAATGTGTTTTTTGCTATTGTGAATAAACAGTGGGTAAACATCCAACGGACATTGGTCCCACGGAAAATGATGATCCCGATTGTTTAACCACTTAAATACAGGGCTTTTATACCACCTCCATACCGGGCCTATTCTCACACTTCTCTCCTACATGTAATAATCATCATTCTTTTGCTAGAAAATTACACAGTACCCCCAAACATTATATATGTTTTTTTAGCAGACACCCTAGGGAATAAAATGGCGGTCATTGCAACGTTTTATCTCGCACTGTATTTACGCAATCATTTTTCAAACGCCTTTTTTTTGTAAAAAAAATTGTTTCATGAATTAAAAAAATAACAAAACAGTAAAGTTAGCCCAATGTTTGTGAAAGATTAGGCTACACCGAGTAAATAGATACCCAACATGTCACGCTTTAATTATGCGCACACTCATGGAATGGCGCCAAACTTCGGTACTTAAAAATCTCCATAGGAAACGCTTTATTTATTTTTTACAGGTTACCAGTTTAGATTTACAGAGGAGATGCTAGATTAGTTGCTGGCACTCTAACGCACGCGGCGATACCTCACTTATGTGGTTTAAACGGCGTTTACATATGTTGGCGGGACTTACGTGTGCGTTCGCTTCTGCACGCGAGCTATTGGGGACAGGGGCGTTTTAATTTTTTTTTATCTTTTATTTATTTTTTTTACTTATTTTTTATTATTTTTTACACTTTTTTTCAACTTTTTTTTTTTCCACTTTTATTCCTATTACAAGGAATGTAAACATCCCTTGTAATAGGAAATGTGTGTGACAGGTCCTCTTTAAGGAGAGATGCGGGGTCAATAAGACCTCACATCTCTCCTCCAGGCTGGAAACCATGAGATCGGTGAAAAAAAATTCACCGATCTCATGAATGGTGGCTTACAGCCGCAATTGCGGCTTTGTTTACTTACGGGGACCCGGGCGTGACGTCATCACATCGCGCCCGGGTCCTCCGACGGTCATAGAGATGACTGGTGACCATCTCTATGCTTCCTGCCGACGCCAACGATTCGTTCTCCGGGCCCCTGAAGCTACGGGAGAGCCCGGAGAAGCACCGGATGGCGGCGGGAGGGGGGGGATGTCCCCTCCTGTGGCCTGTAAGAACGATCAAGCGGTGGAACGCCGCTATGATTGTTCTTACGTCGTGCAGAATCGCCGGCTGAAGAAGAGGATATCTGGATGATGCCTCTGGCTGCAGGCATCATCCAGATATTCACCCGCAATGCCCAGGCCGTCAATTGACGGCCACTTAGGATGGTAGATCCCATCTCAGGCCGTCAATTGTCTATGGCCGGGTATTGAAGTGGTTAGAAAAATCTTCATTATGCTATTAAAATAAAATCAATTCTGAACCATTTCATTGTAGCTCAGGACCGGTTACCAAATTGCTTAAGTGGCCCACACTCTTTAAAATTAAGCACCCCTGTCTGAGGTAGATACTAGGTACATAAAAACTGAAGGTGTGCCCCCTTAACCAAAGGCAAACATTTTTGTTTTAGTTTTAGATGTTGTTTCTCTACAATCTAAAATATGTCCAATTTAGTTTGCTGTCTGTGACCCCATTTCACCAAGAATAAAAATGAAAGAAAATTACATATTTTGAGTAGTCACCAGAAAAGAAAGAGAGGGGAAATCTTCCAACAGGGATAATAGTTTTGGTGACAGCCAGCCCTTCACATCGTTTTCACCACCATGGAAGGGGAAGTAACATTTTCCTCCATTTTAGGCCAGAGCTGCAAAGCCACCATGCCAGGGAGATTTCTTCCTGGCTGATCCAGAGTATTAGTTGGTGATCCAGAGGGGTAAGATTGAGACAATGTTGAGCTGAAAAATTCTTGCGTGGAACTGAGCAAAGGAATGGCCTCGAAGGAGTGCACCTTGAAGCCCCAAACTCATGCAGAAGTGAGTTGAGGGATGCCTGATTGAGCTCAAACAATTGGGGCTCAGAGAAGCACTCCTTTTCTGGGGAATACATTTTTTTGCCTGGGTTACGTCCAAGACGAGTCCAAAGTACTTAAAAGAGATGGGAATACTGGAGGGCTGACTTTTTGAATTTGATCAGCCATCTGAAAATTTAAAGAAACTGGATTGCCCATTTTGATGTTGGAAGATAGAACAGTGGCTGAGGGATCTCTCAGCAAGTCATCCAGGTACTCCATGACCAGGGCCAGGAGCGAAGCCGTCACCTTTGTGAAGGTGAAGAGTGCCCAAATCGCAGGGTAACCAATTCAAAGTGTTAGTTTCCCACAGCAAACATAGAAGTGATGTGATGAAAAATACTGTAGGCGTCAGGAATCCATCCGCAGACCTGCCATTCTTGCCAATATCTTACATGGCTGCACTAATGCATGTCAGCATGCACACAGGTGCATGCACAGATTTGCACTGGTGCATGGCTGGCCCAGATTGGCACCAAATGACTAGCAAAGATCTGGTGGCTCTCAAATTACTGATTGTTCTGACCAAGTGTTCATTGAATTAGTAATCTGTGCTATGTCACACATACATTTATATCTTTTTTTTTCTTTAGGAACTTCTGTCCTGATCTGAAAGGTGCGCTGGCTTAAGTGTTGGTCGGTGGGTTGAAGGTTTTGTTAAAACTGATCCCCATCATAACTTTAAGTGATTTCTTCCAGTGGAGAGTGAATTGACTCCCACAAAGTGTAGAGTACTTGCTTACGCAAGATGGATCGTTGATGCAAAACAAACAGAAAAAGAATTCAAACAAAATACAGAATGTAAATCTTTTGTTATAGATGTCATTTTTGTTCTTTTGCCGTTTTCGTTTTGTCGTTTTTTTTCGTCGGATCATTCGTTCGTATTTGCGGTTGTTCGTTATGCGGCTCATTCGTAATCTCGTAGTTTTCGTATTTTGGTGCTTTAATTTTTTCGTATGTACACATTATCCTGCGGGTACGAAAATGAAAATTTTCGTACGAAAATAACATTCGTACAAACCGGAATGCACATATCTAGTATCAAAGCATTACCGTTTGAAGCATAACAAAGACCCTTTAAATACACTGTTCCTTGGTATTGATAAGTTTAAACCTCACTGGAGGGGTAGTGCTCTAGTGAGAGAAATCTCTAAGCTTGAGATGTCCTGGATTTTTCGTTTAAAATGTTATACACCCCATGGTCTTAACATTGAAACAGATGTTAATGCTTTTAATAATAATGCCTGATTATTTTAAAAAAAATTTTTTTTGTGGATGCTTACATTTTATTATATAAAATGTTATTATGTAAAATACCTATTGAGTACAAGTCTCGGTCTGACATACCAGGATAGAGACCAATTGGTATTTTTGGGAAACAAGTAATTAAATTAAATAATAATTTTCTTGTGTCCCCTCCTTTGCAGTTAAATATATATTTATAGTAGTGTTTTTTCCTTGTTTTATCACTTCCCTTTAATATTAATTATATAAATTAGGTTTTTTTGCCCCTTAATATGTCTATTTGTAGACATTTCATATTGTTTATACACATAGTTATTGTTGTCCTGGCCATTACCTTTTTTTCACCACTAGGTGGATGCTAGGCAACGTTCAGAGGTTTTTTGCCTCTCACATATAATTTTATTTTTAGCACTTAGTGATCCTTGATTGGGTCTCTTTCAAGTGTCAATCTAGGTTGACACAATTTTTGTTTAAGTATTTATTTCTTTAGAAAAGCATAGAAGTCCCCGTGCAGTCCGTTACTGTTTACCGATGTTTCTTATCAGAATTCCCACTTCCAAAATTGAGTTTTTGTAACTTCCGGTTCCTGGTAGTCAGAACGAGGCTTGGGCATTTAAATAGCGGTGGATCACTGCAGAGCCCATCCCCATTGAAAACATCATTCTGTGACGAAACGCGTCTGGATAATTGGCGTGCAGTGACGCCACCGCGTTCGACGTTACGAGGTAGGGCTCCTCTTGTTGCCGGCTGGCATTCGTTTTATGATCGAATTTTCACTTTCGTTTGTAAGTAGTTTTTATTATTCAATATTAAATCTCCCTGATGGTTTCACTATGTGCGGTCCCTTTGTTTTTTTTTCATTATGTTTGGCGGTAACTGCACCTGTATTGTGGACCGTCTATGAGATTACATTCTGGATTCCATCCATTGCCATCTGCCTTATCCTTTGTACGGCTGTTAAGTGGATGTACGCTGGCATCTTATTATCTGCTGATTCCGGATTCCATCTATTGTCATCTGCCTCTATCCTGTGAACGGCTGTGGAGTTGATATATGCCAATATCCCACTACTTGCTGGTAAGCCTCTGTCCATATGGTGGTGGTTCACTGGATTATACTACGCACTTGGGTGTTGTCTATCTTCAAGCACTTCTTGGACTTTAATACATTGTATTCATAAGGGCTTTTTGTTGTTTATGTTTTTATTGGCGCAGTTTTTCTCTTTTTATAATTCCTGAGGTTACAAAACTTCTTAGGTTGATTTTATGCAGCTTAAAATTGAGGAAATTGAGGACCGCAGCAGGCGTAAGAACTTGAAGTTCAGGGGGATACCTGAAGCAGTAGAGTAAGAGGCACTACAGAGGACTGTTGAACCAATATGTTACCAACTAGTGGATACCTCTCCCTCTCAGCCCCTTGAATTTGAGAGGCTACATAGAGCTTTAGGCCCCCCGTCAGTGAATCCGAGTAGACCCAGAGACGTGATTTTCTGCTTCCACCGTTTTAAACAGAAAGAGCTTATAAGCCGGAGGGCTTGGGAAGCAGGAGAAATCATGTACCAGGGGTCTCGGATACAAATCCTGATGGATCTCTCCCGAGCAACTTTACAGCGGAGAGCAATGCTGCGTCCATTATTGGATAAGGTAAAGAAAGCCGGTGGGACTTACCGATGGGGACACCCGATATCGGTAATAATAAAGAAAAATACACAGACATTTCATTTACAGCAATACCTGGATCTCTCTGAACTGTTTAAATTTATGGAGATAATGGAGGTGCCGGACTGGTTGCAACATTTACCAGGTTCAATAAAAAGATCAGTGAACTTTACAGGACTAAGAAGTCCAGTTCTCCCTAAAAATAGGATAGGTTCCAATGGATCCCCTTCAGAGAAGTAGTGAAGTAGGGATAAATGGAATGGAATGGACCCCCCCCCTTTTTTTTTGGCATGATCAAGCCTTTGCCTCTCCCCCCTGTGCGTTTACCCGGCCATTTTGTAACTAGGGGCAGCTTAAGGTCTATCCCCCCCTGGGGGATACAGGTGCCCCCCTCCCATTTGTTCCCTACCTTTGGTCTCTCCCTTTAGTCCCTCCGAGGGCCCCGCCATCTGACAATAGCCCCTAGTAATTCACATTTTTTTTTTTTTTAAAGAGATTACCCCCCTTTTTTTTTCTCTCACGACTGATCCCACCCATGAGGGGGGATTCCACAGTTATGAAATAACTTTCACAATGGATTTTTTTTTATGTTTGGAAATTGATTTTACTGAGATACAGTGGGTGGTTAAGAAAGGCACTGAATATCCACAATAGCACAAGGTATCACTTACTACCCCCTATCCCATGGGTCTTCAAACTACGGCCCTCCAGTTGTTCAGGAACTACAATTCCCATCATGCCTAGTCATGTCTGTAAATGTCAGTGTGTTACAATGCCTCGTGGGATGTGTACTTCTACAACAGCTGGAGGGCCGTAGTTTGAGGATCCCTGCCCTATCCAATAGGAAATAAATAAGAAGTATTAAAGGATGGAGGGGAAGTAAGGCAATGAACCCATGGAGGGGGAGGGGCCCCCTTTTTTTTCTTCACTTAAGCACATTAAAAATATTTCGGAAAATTAAAAAGGCTTGGCAAATAAATTAGGGCTAGAAGGCGGGGGAGACTGGGGAGGGGGGAGGGACACCAGTTGGGGATAAGAGGGGATAAGGGAGCCAATAAAGGAGCTAATGAAGTGGTAATAGAGGGAATAGAAGTGCCCAGAACTGAAGGCCCTTGGAAGTGAAGATATAGAAATCCTCAGAAGTTAATAAGTTAAATGTGTAGGTTAGATACACAGGACTATAAAATATATATAGACTATGTATAGACTATAGAATAAAGAGGACGAAGACCTGGTGTATGGATAGAGGATGTAGGGAGAGGAGGAGAAGGAAAAGGGAGTTGAGAGCATAATAAAATACAAATGCAACATTCTTACTAGTAAGTGGAATAGGGGATATGTATATATAGATGCATAAGGGGGAGGGGTGGGGAGGCGGGAAGGAAAGAGGGGGAAGAGGGAATATAGGTCAGTGAGATGGAGGGAATAAAAATAATTTCACTGAACGCTAAGGGACTGAATGTCCCAGAAAAACGAAGGATATTGCTGAATGATTTACGGCGTTTAGGGACAGACATAGCTTACATACAGGAGACACACTTCAGGATGGGGGGACTCCCACTCCTCCAGAATAGATTCTTCCCGTGTGTATATCATGCAGGAAACCAGGAAGCAAAATCCAAAAGGAGCATCAATTTTCATTTCCAATGGAATCCCCTGGTTCCTAGAGAATAAATATTTAGACCCAAAAGGTAGATTCCTTTTCCTTAAAGGCAGTATTGGAGGAATTAAAGTGACTTTGGCCACAATGTATTCCCCAAATGTACATCAAGATGCATTTTTGAGGAATGCTCTCACGGAGTTGTTAGAATTTGCAGAAGGTAAATTAATTCTGGGGGGAGATTTTTAATATCTCCCTGAACCCGAGAATAGACACCTCCATGGAAACCTTATCAACTCCAGAGGGGGTCAGAAGGGGGGTACTGCGGAAATTGCATGATGCTCAACTAGTGGATGCATGGAAGACGTTTCATGGAGAGGAAAGGGACTATATCTTCTTCTCCAATCCACATCAAGTATATTCCCACATAGACCTGTTTTTGATCCCCCACTATTTAATTTCCTCTGTGACGGAAGTATCTATCGGAAGCATAACATGGTCAGACCATGCCCCGGTCAGCCTGCGCCTCTCACTGACCAACACGATTCTCTCCCAGGAGAAAATGTGGCGTCTAAACGAGTTTACTACAGAACCCTGAAGTCAGGGAAGATGTGGCTCAAGAGATCATAGCCTACTTTCAAGTGAACGACACACCTGAGAGTGACCTGGGAATAGTGTGGGAGGCGCACAAGACTGTAATCAGGGGAGCATGGATCCTTTTTAAAAAAGAGACGAGAACAACAGGTTAAAAAACTATTAGAGGAAATTCTAGCACTGGAACTTCAACATAAAAGGACACAAGAGCCCCATATAGGAAGAGAGATGGGACAGTTGAGAAGGCAGATTACAGAAATTCTATGCTACAAAGCCAAAGCAACAATACAACGGGGAAGGAAAATAAATTATGAACTTGGAGACAAATGCAGTAAGGTGTTGGCCGGAAAACTGAAGGAAAAAAATCTTTCAACATATATCCCGCAAATTAAGGGAAAGGAGGGACAACTAAAGCGAAAGCCAAAAGAAATAGCGGAGATATTTGGTAAATACGATTCTACCTTGTACAACCTGGTACAAACACTGGTAGACCCGTCAAAAATAGAGGAATACCTTTCCTCAGTAGATCTAACAAGGTTATCATCTCCAGTTCGAAATATTCTAGAAACCCCTATTTCAATAGAGGAACTAAATGCAACATTCAAAACTATGAAGGCTGGGAAAGCCCCGGGTCCTGACGGATACATAATAAGATATTACAAAGAATTTGCTGCATTACTAAGTAATCAGATAGTAAAGGTCTTTAATGTAATGGGGCGGACTGCGGCATTTCCGCCAGATGGGTTGCTAGCTCACATTACAGTTATCCCAAAAGAAGGCAAGGACCCGGCGGAGAGCGGTAGTTATAAGCCGATTTCATTATTAAACGCCAATTTCATTATTAAACACTGATTTAAAACTTTTCTCAAAAGTATTGGCAACACGGCTCAAAGTATGGCTCCCTGAGTTGATAGACATGGACCAGGTGGGATTCGTCCCGACGCGAGAGGCAAGAGATAATACAATAAAAGTCCTCAACCTGGCACAGTATGTTAATGAAAGAGACATCCCTTGCGTATTTTTAAACACAGACGCAGAGAAAGCATTTGACAGAGTAAGTTGGTGTTTTCTCTTTTCAGTGCTGCGTCATGTGGGATTGGGAGAGCGAATGATCGGTTGGATCAGGAGCTTTTACACAACCCCACATGCCGCAGTAAGAGTAAATGGAGTATTCTCCAAATTTTTCAAGATCACAAACGATACGCGACAAGGATGCCCTCTTTCACCTCTACTGTTTGCACTCTATTTGGAACCCTTACTAAATAGAGTATGCCAAAACTCGGATATACGGGGAGTACAAATAGGAGAGCAAATACATAAAGTATCAGCCTATGCAGATGATCTGTTATTTTCTATGCCCAACCCACATGTTTCACTTCCCAATCTTGTGAGACAGATTGAAAGATTTGGTGAGCTGTCGAATTTAAAAATAAATCATGCTAAATCCGAAGCAATGAGTGTGGCAATGCCACCTCAGAAGTGTAAGATTATACAATCAAACTTTGGATTCAAGTGGAAGACTGCGCTAAAGTACTTGGGTACATTGATTCCATCAAACTTAAAGGAAGTTTTTAAAATGAATTTCCCACAACTTTATAATTCTGTAAGAACTCCCCTCGATAAGTGGCAACATGGATTCCATTCATGGTTTGGTCGAAATAACATAGTTAAAATGAGTATCCTGCCCAAAATTTTGTACCTGTTCCAGGCTCTGCCGATAGCCATCCCAGCGGCTTTCCTACGACAAATGAGTACCCTCCTGATGAAATTCATATGGGCAGGGAAAGGACCAAGAATAAAAAAAGAATTGATTATGTTACCCAAGTGCTTTGGGGGGATGGCAGTCCCAGACATTGCTAAATATTTTCAAGCAGCTCACCTGACGACATTGTAATTCCTGTGCCTGCACCAATCTACCAAACGATGGGTGGACATGGAGCAACAGATCAGCCCAATTCCATTACGCAGAGCCCCTTGGTGCTATAACTTATTACCAAGTATGTTGAAGAAACATCCCATAATTGGCCCAACATTGTTAATTGCGGCCAAGGTCTGTCGAAACCCAAAGTTTTCAACAGGCCAATCTCCCCTGTTCCCTATAGTGGGGAACCCAGGTTTTCTACCAGGAATAGAGGGAAGAACATTTAACAAATTAAAAGAAAAGGGTAATGTGCAGGTTTCAAATTTCTTGCAAACAGAAACATGGCCAACTACTGAGTCCCTAATGAAACCAGGGGGAACCTTTGAATTAAGTTTATAGCAGGCGCTCCAAGTAAACCACTTTCTGAGATCCCTGGGACAACCGTCTAATTTCCGGCGACAGTTAACAAAATTTGAGGCTTACTGTGATGATGAGGAACCACTATCACGAGTGGTTTCTACGATGTATGGACTGCTGAACTCCCCTCAGTGGGATTTTGTGATGCCAGGAATTAGTACGTGGAAAAAAGATCTGGGGAGGACCTTTACGCCAATCCAACGTAAACGTATTATTCACTTGGCATTGAATTCTTCGGTTTGTACGCGAATCCAGGAATCCAATTACAAACTTCAAACCCAATGGTACTACACCCCAGTAAAGATGCATACATTTTCTATAGAAAACTCAGAACGCTGTTGGAGATGTGGACTGGAGCAGGGAACCCTGTTGAACATATTCTGGTCTTGTGAAAAAGTAAGACAATATTGGCTGGAAATTTAGAGAATTTCCCAAAAATTTAGAGTTTCCTATACCAGACGATCCAGATTTTTTCTTGCTCCATTGTTCACAGATCCCAGTGCTAACTTACAAAAAATCTGTATTATGTCACCTGATTAACGCTGCTAAAAGTGGAATTACCTTACAGTGGAGAGATACTAGAACACCCGCCATCGTGAGATGGCTTAATAGAGCCTGAGAGATAGGAGCTATAGAAGACCTGGTTCTTTCAGCCCGAAATAAAAGGGAACAGTTTATTGAGACATGGACAGGGTGGAATTTATTTATTCTCTCTGAAGAGGGGAAGAGATTGCTCAACGAGGAAAGTGTGGGGTGAGGGGCCCCTTTGGGTGAGGAGTGTCTATGTGTGTGAACTGTAGTAATAATAGGAAGATAGTACCTTCTTCTTGAGCTATATAAAACATTTTTTTTTTTAGGGGGAGTTTTGTCAGGGGGGAGGGAGGCATAGAATGAGGGGGGGTGTTTCTTTTTTTTTTTTTGGGGGGGGAGGGAAGGGAGGGGTATATAAAGAAGGGGGATTAAAGAGATTTAGGTGACGGAGAACATCAATTAAGGCCAAGATTTAGAGACATGGGTAAGACAGTTTAAGATGTTTTGTTCACTAGTACAGGGAAAGAGAGATATAGACATGTTTTTATTTTTTAATTTCTTCTGTGTTTCTTTTCTTGGCTGTGTTTTCTTGCCCTGCGCAGCAATAGGAATGTGACTATGTACCTTTTTTTTCGTATGATTATCACACTTTATTCCCTTGGATATAAAAACAAAAATAAAGGATACGAAAAAAAAAATCAAAAAAATCACTGCGCTACATTAATAAACATATCTATGGCAGCCAACACCACAGAATTAGATTGATTCTGTAAGCAAACAAACACAAAAAAACAAAAAGTGTAGCGCTAAATATAAATGAAAAATAAATGAAGATTTAAATGACAAATCATATACCGTATTTATCGGCGTATACCGCGCACTTTTTTGCTCTGAAAATCAGGGCAAAATCGTGGGTGCGCGATATACGCCGATACCCGCTTTCCTGCGCCGAGTTTGAATACTGTGCCTGCATATACCGAGCGCAGTACACTGGTGTATGGTGTATAGTCGGGCAGGCTCGGCTCCTCTCGCACTCACGTCCTGGACGTACAGGACGTGAGCGCGAGAGTAGCCGAGCCTGCTCGACTATACACGAGTGTACTGCGCTCGGTATATGCAGGCGCAGTATTCAAACTCGGCCCGGGGAATCGGGTATCGAGCGTGGGAGGACGCCGCAGAAGGACGCCGGACCCGACGAAGAGGACACCCGAAGCCACAAACGGTCGCTGGACCCGACGAGGCCGCCGTGCAAGACACCAAAACTTTAGGTACAAAAATCTTTTTTTCCACAGGAATGCGGGTCCACTTTAGGGGTGCACGCTATATGCCGGCGCGCGCAATACCCCGATAAATACGGTATAAAGTAATAACACCAAAAGTGCTCAAAGTCCATGAACAAAAATAAATGATAAAAATTCCAACACCAAAAATCCAACCAGAATTAACTTGTTGTGAAAAAATGAGGGTGAAAAAGTTGCTAGTAGATCCACCACCAGATAGTAAATGGGAGGCTTACCGGAATAAGTAGACCCAAATAAGCATATACTTAATGAGTCATATAAGCTTAACTACCTGTCCACCGCCCACCGTCAAATGACGGCGGGCGGAGGACTCCATTATCCTGACATCACGTCATATGACGTGATGTCTTTTTAAAGCCGGTGGCGCGCGCGCGCACCCGCCGCTCTGCTGGGATCCCGGCGCGAGTGCCCGGCGGCAACGATCGCCGCCGGGCACACGCGATTGCCCAGTAACTGAGCGGGGACGTGGAGCTCTGTATGTAAACACAGAGCTGCACGTCCCTGTCAGGGAGAGAGGAGACAGATTGTGTTCCTTGTACATAGGGACACAATCGGTCACCTCCCCCAGTCACCCCCCTCCCCCTACAGTTAGAACACTCATAGGACACACATTTAACCCCTTCCCCGCCCCCTAGTGGTTAACCCCTTCACTGCCAGTCACATTTATACAGTAATCAATGCATATTTATAGCATTGTTCACTGTATAAATGTAAATGGTCCCAAAAATGTCAGAAAAGTGTCCGAAGTGTCCGCCATAACGTCGCAGTCCCAATAAAAAAAAATCGCAGATCGCCGCCATTAATAGTAAAAAAATAAAATAAAAAAAATGCCATAAACTATCCCCTATTTTGTAAACACTATAAATTTTGCGCAAACCAATCGATAAACGCTTATTGTATTTTTTTTTACCAAAAATATGTAGAAGAATACGTATCGGCCTAAACTGAGGAAAAAAATATTTTTTTTTAATATATTTTTTGGGGATATTTATTATAGCAAAAAGTAAAAAATATAGAATTTTTTTCAAAATTGACGCTCTATTTTTGTTTATAGCGCAAAAAATAAAAACCGCAGAGGTGATCAAATACCACCAAAAGAAAGCTCTATTTGTGGGAAAAAAAGGACGCCAATTTTGTTTGGGAGCCACGTCGCACGACCGCGCAATTGTCAGTTAAAGCGACGCAGTGCCGGAAGCTTAAATTTTGTCTGGGCAGGAAGGGGGTGTAGGTGCACAGTAGGCAAGTGGTTAAAGGGTAGCCCGACCCCAAAACAGCTTGGATGGAAAATGGTAACCAGGGGCAGCCAATGATGACCGTGAACAATTTCCAAGAAATCCTGAGACTCAGAATATTTCCTCCTTATCCCCAATATCCTGAGTCTCCGGATATCTTGGAAATTGTCCACGATCATCATTGGCTGCCCCTGGTTACCATTTTCCATCGATCTACCATACACCGTTTATACAGTGGAAAACCCTCAGGCCCTGTACATGAGGAGACATGTCCGATGAAAACGGTCACCGACGTCCTCAAACCAGGAAGTTCAATGCTTCCACGCATGCGTCAAAATCAATTTGCCGCATGCGCTCGATTTCGGTCCGCTGGTTAGACGTACCAACCAGCAGACATGACCGACGGACAGGTTTCCAGCGGACAAGTTTCTAAGCATGCTTAGAAACTTTTGTCCGCTGGAAACCTGTCCGCTAGGCCGTACACACGATCGGACATGTCCGCGGAAACTGGTCTGCGGACAATTTTTAGCGGACATGTCTCCTCGTGTGTACGCGGCCTTAGAGTTTCATCCTTCTGTCTGCCATCCAAGCTGTTTTGGAGTCGGGTTACCCTTTAAGCTTATATAACTCATTAAGTATATGCTTATTTGGGTCTACTTATTCCGGTAAGCCTCCCATTTACACTGGTGGATCTACTAGCAACTTTTTCACAAGTTAATTCTGGTTGGATTTTTGGTGTTGGAATTTTTACAGAGACCAATATCATTTATTATTGTTCATGGACTTTGAGCACTTTTGGTGTTATCACTTTATGTATATACGATTTGTCATTTAAATCTCTTCATTTATATTTAGCGCTACACTTTTTGTGTTTGCATACAAACGGCAAAGACTTGTTGGCCAACATGAAACGGCGTGTTTTTTCAGCTCTTTAGCACCACCTTTTGGGTAACTTCTGCTAATGTTATCTTATGGTTAGCATTGGTTTGGAGCATGCTAGTTTGTAGTTTTTTTCCCAGACGGACTTGTGTACACACGATCGGATAATCCAACACTGCACATTAGTTGTCGGAAAATTATAAAAGCATGCTATCCCACATTTGTTGTTGGAAAATCCAACAGTTTACAGGGACAAGGGGACAGCGGAACTTTAAATGAAACACAACACTGGGATTAGAAGAAAACAATCAATATATAGTAACATAATTATTAAATATAATGGTAAAATCGTACAATTGCAAGCAATGTAAACAATGTAACAAGTGGTTACCATGAATGTCAGCAAATTATCCAAGAATGTATGAAGAGGTAGCATAGTACAGTAAATTGATAATTCAACCAATCGGTATAAACCCATGAGGACCACATGTTTGCTGTAGTGAGATATACATAAAAGGCTCTACGCGTTTCGTGGAGTAATATTCACTCATCAGGAGCTAATTGGGGACACCTATAATATAAAATTATTTAATTAATGGTAATTAATTAAAACAGGAAGAGAGGGAACAATGACTGTGACCCTAGCCCTCTTACCTGGAAGTAAAACAGGTTGAATATAGAAACTACTGCTGGTATTGGGAATAAAATATTACTCCACGAAACGCGTAGAGGAAAAAACATGTGGTCCTCATAGGTTTATACCACTTGGCTGACATTCATGTTAAACCACTTGTTACATTGCTTGCAATTGTACGCTTTTACCGTTGTGATTTACCAATCATGTGTTTATCCTACTTTGTTACATATTCATCGATGTAACAGGAATGTCAATATATGCAATAGGTTCCCATATGTTATGAATAAAATAATTATTTTACTATATATTCTTTTTTTTTTTACACATCAGTCTTAACCGGGTAAGTTGGGAGTGAGGGATGCTCACGGTATTTCCGCCCTTCGCATTTCCTCCTCGGTTTCGCATCACTTGTGCTTTTTCATATTCCTTTTTTTTTTTTCTTCAGTCAGATATCACAAAAGGGATTATACAATGAAGAAAAATATATTTCTGTACGTCACGCCTCTACCCGTAATCTTCCCTTTATCCCTTTCGCCTATATCTCTTCATCCCCTTATTGTACCTTTTTCTTCTGATATTCCCCCCCTCCCTTCTTCCAAGTTCGTTTTGCTTAGCGGTTCTGTCCATTCCTATCTACCTTTTTACCTACTGTTTCCTTGGTCTCCTCTATCGGTTTCTGTTAATATCTGAACATATTTTTCTGTAGTTTTAAATAATCTCCATTTGTCCCAGGCAAATCTACTGCTGCCCCCCTCTTTGTCTCCCAAGTCGGCCCTCCTTAGATATTCCATCTGAGACATGATTAACCCGGTGTATCCATTCATTTAACGTTGGCTTCTTTGGTTGCAGCCAGAATTTTACTATATATTGATTGTTTTCTTCTAATCCCAGTGCTGTGTTTCATTTAAAGTCCCGCTGTCCCCTTGTCCCTACTTTGCCCCTTGTTGTTTACACACAAATACTAGCATTAGCAGTAGAATGAAACCACATTTAGGTTTTTGCCCTGTTAAAGGGGCCACCATTTTTTTCTTAGGTTCCAGGCTTTTAGTGTCCTGTCTGGACTGCAGCAAACCCTCAAAAATGACTATTTAGACTTGGAGCAGATAACCCCATTCCTTGTGTCATGATCAGGGGTCAGGCTCAAAGACCAGTTGCTACACAGGCAGTCACCCCAGTGGATGATGCAGGCTCATCTGAGATTCAGAGTTTAAATACTAACCAGTGTTCACCAGAGCTTGGTGGAGATGAATTGTGCTGCTTGTTAGTACCAGGTCATGGTCCTCAGGATTGCCCCCACCAGGAGGTGAGCAAGCTGGGGGGATCCAGAGGCAGAAAATCAGGTAAGGATTAAACAGAAGCATAGTCAGTAAAACAAGTCAAAGGTCAGTAATGAGTAGTCGCAGGTTGGAATCAGGCAGAAGCATAGTCAAGAAACAAGTCAAGGGTCGCTAATGAATGGTAGCACAAAATGGACAGCATCAGGGAAGATGAGAATGAGCTAGTGGCTGAAGAGAGCACAATAATCTGGCAAACAAAGATGTGCAGAGACATGGCTTAAATCAAGACGTTCATGGGAGGAGCAAAGGCTCAACGGAAGTCACAGAACAAGTTGGGGTGCTCCAATGGATCAGACCAAGCACTGTCCAGCATCTCAGGTAGTTCAGCAGTATGAGTCATTGCCAGACACAGCAGAGGCTCCAGGTTTAAGTCCAGGCCTTGACACCTTGTCTTTAATTAAATGGATCTTCTAAAAAAATTCAATAGGTCTGAGCTTCTGGTCCCTTTAATGGTACAGGAATACTCAAAAGGACAAATCTGAATTTTTAGAAACCTGTGCCAGTGCTGCATCAAGATTCAAGTATTTAAAATAATACATTTCCTAATTTTTCCACTCCCTCTCGGAACTCATTAAAAAGGGAAACCTCCTTTTACATGACCGTATACATTTTTTTCTGGTTCTTACCATTCTTTAGGGGGTTCAATTCTTGAAAGATTGATGGAAAGGCCCTGCTGCTTTTGTAACCCACTGTACATTCCATCTTGCACCGATAATACCGACGGGAAATCAGGAAACCGTTCAGTTGCAATAACAGCCTGTATCAGCTCCTCAAAATCTTCTACTGAGAAGAGACGTTTGTTTGATCCATTTTCCCTCCACTCCTGGCTATAGTCTACCGCTTCTTTCTCTTTTGAACAAAGAAGATTTTATGCCCTGCGTCATCTATAATCAATGCAGGGAAGGGCCTTGACAGTAACCAGTTTCTAAGGAGACACTGTCACTGGGGCCATCATTTGGAGGCAAAAAAGGATTAAACTCGGAAAACCATCTCTGACCTCAGAGGTCATGAAGTCCATCATAGAAGGAAAAATCTCTAAAGCAATCTGCTTCTTGTTACAAGAATGCCAAAAAACATAGGATTAGAAATAGGCATGTTACCCCTGCACTAGCCACCATTTATTTTTCCGTAGAGCAGACCCTGTGGCTGAAGCAGTACCGACATTGGAACGGGAGGACCGGAAAAGATGTCGAGACAAGATTTGATGTCAGGTCCAAATGCGACATTGGGGCCGACTCTGTGCTTGCCAACAAGTGGTTATCTACGAAGTACAAAGTCATGTTTTGCTTGAGGATCAAATACTTAGTCTACAACTCAATTTATAACATTTGTGTCATGTGTTTTTTGTGGATTTTTGGTTGATATTCTATCTTTATCATTTAAAATACACCTATGATAAAAAATTATAGACCCTTCATTTCTTTGTAATGAAGGCAAACTTACAAAATCTGCAGGGTATCAAAATATTTGTTTTCCCCTCTGTACACATCCCTGATCAGGTCTGAAATGTGCACCAGTGCAAGGTTATAGGAATTCTAAAGTCACAGCATATACCTTCATTTTATAACATCAGCATTGTAATAGCAATAAAAATTAATGTTATTTTCTAATTTTGCATGCTTTGTGGCTTCTTCCGTGATCATTGCTTTGGATTATTAAATACTACGTGTGCCATGGTACCTTGCTGCCTCTTGAAACAACTCTCAGCAACTCTGTAGTTCAGTCAGCAACTTCTGTGAAACGTGTGACACTGTCAGGGCTGGACTACAGTTTAACAAGCAGCTCTTTTCTTTCCGTGCTCAGTTCGGTTAATTACCAGCAACTTTTTGTTACCACATTGCTTACCATTAACCTGCCTCATTAGTACAGCCTACAGCCAGACCCTTTAGCTAAGCTCCCTAAATAGCAAAATTTCCTCCTTGCCCTTGCGTGGTCCATGATCTCGAAGTGCATCCCTTCTCTCTGTATAACTTGGCCGCTCTGCTGTCTTCCCTTCCAATTCCACTTCTTGATTTTTTTTCTCCTGTCTACGCCAAGTTCTGGTTTCCTGACTCCGGCTCATCTGATTACAAGCTCTGGTATCCAAACCCTGGCTTGTTTTTTGACTAGGTTTCTGAACTGTTATTTTTGTCATATCATTGAAGGTGTGATTTTAACTGCTCTTTCGATCTCCATCTGGTTTATGGTTTTTGATAGACACGAGCAGTGAATTTCTTCTCGGCATATTGAATGCGTCACTGTATTCAAGGAAGTAAATGCGTGGGATTCATGCAAAAGTACATTTTCATACTTCAAGCTTGTTTAGGGGTAGGATAGAAATAATTCAAATTGAAATGTGTAAATATGGGATTTTATATTTTGACCTTAGATACACCAATATAAAAATTGTTGCAGGTTCAATGGTAAAATGATAATTTATGCATGTAAAAGTTGTCAAGCTCCAGGTTTACTCCTGTTAGTACACAAATTACATCATAAAATGTTTTTAATATCTTAATTTCATATAAAAGAGCAAGAAGCACCATTTTTTACAAAAATTACCCAAGGATGAAATGGTTTCCTTATAAAACAAAGCATTTTTATCTTTCCAAGTATTTGAATTTGCAGACTATAAAACTGCATAGGGTGATTCCGTCAAGACTCTGTGCAGGGTCCCCAAAAAAGAAATATGGCACGATGACTCCAATTGTATTTACAAAGTCTTTTCATCTTCTAGGTGTTTCATTCTTCCAAATAATGACTGATAGAGTTCAGTTCTGTGGGAATACAAGAAAAACTGCTTTTAGTAATGTGAAGTATAATTGTCTCACAATAGATTGTCACTTTGTATCAAAGTCTCACAGAAAATTTTACAAAATGCACATAAGCTACATAGCCACAAAAGTTATCCTGTGCATTCTAAGGCCCCTTTCACATTGAGGCGTGGAGCCGCGGTGACGGTATAGCCGCGCTATTTGTAGCGCCGCTATACCGTCGTGTTTACCGCGATATTCGGGCGCTAGCGGTGAGGTTTTAACCCCCGCTAGCGGCAGAAAAAGGGTTAATACCGCCCGCGTTGCGGGCGGTATTACCGCGCTATTACCGCGGTTTCCCATTGATTCCAATGGGAAGGCGCGCTATAGGAGCGGTGAACACACCGCTCCTATACCGCGGTAAAGATGCGGCTAGCAGGACTTTTGGAGCGTTCCTGCTAGCGCACCGCTTCAGTGTGAAAGCCTTCGGGCTTTCACATTGAACACTACAGGGCATGATTTTTCATGCGGTATAGCAGCGCTATTTTTAGCGCTGTACCGCATGAAAAACGCCTCAATGTGAAAGGGGCCTTAAGCTCCACTCCTGGAAGTGTTTAAAAGCCGCAGTGGACATGGAGGTGTATTTACTGTGGTATTGTGTACAGTAATCATAGGTTCACCTTTTTTTTCTAAATTCCAGCTTTCCCATGTACAAATATACCATAAGTGTACCTCTGTTGCAGCTAAATGTCTTCATCCACTCCCTCCTGCGCTTGAATAAAGATTCACTATGCAATCTGATTGTATATTATCTGTACAATTGACTTTAGATTTACCAAAACTATGGCATAGGAGGACCCACCTGAATAATGTATTAAATCTGTATCATATCAGACAGACCCTTGTACTACAGATTGTACAATGTATGGTCACCTTAAAAGGGAGTTGTAAATTCTCAAGGTTTTTCACCTTAATGCATTTTATGCATAAGGTGAAAAACATCCTGTGCTGTGGCTGCCCCCCAGAGCCCCCTTTTTCTTACCTGAACCTGATTATCCAGAGATGAGCACAAGCCCAGCAGCTGCAGCCACTGTCTCGGGTCTTCATCGGAAAGATGGATAGCATCAGGAGCTGTCCCGTCTCAAATCCAGTGACACAGGAGCTGGGGGTGGGGCTGAGACCTGCTGTCTGTGTCAATGGACTTAGCAGCAGAATTTGGGAGTGCGCCTGCACGGGTGCCCCGATGGGAAAGCGGCTCTCCACAGTAGCACCCGAAAAAGAGAAGGAGCCAGGAGTACCCCAGAAAAGGAGGTAAACCCTTGCACTAGACAGGCAAGTATAACATGTTAGGTTTTTTTTTTGTTAAATTAACCTTTACAATCACTTTATAGGAAGAATTAGGAAAGTGGGTGAAAATAAAACAAGAGGTGGTAATGAGGAAGGCGTGGTCCAGAGTGATAATAAAACGCCTATTCCATGATTCATAAGGCAGTGCATATGGGATATGATCTACAGGAAGCGATGTATGCAGAAAGCGCGTTTTAAATTTTCAAACAGAAATGTGAACGCTGCCATGGACGAGGGAAGTGACAGATAAGCACATTGGGATGGCTTAGGCAGAAAAGACATTATAAAAGGCTTCCATTTATTATGAAAAAACTAAAATTCTGCCTGAAAAGGTGAACATAGTCTTTAAAACTCAAGACTGAGAACCGCAGTGTGCTATGCATCAAAATGCATTGCTGGGCAGGGGAGGCGTGTGCTTCATTTGCTTTAGTCCTCGTGCACACTGGACATTTTTTGAAGTTATTACAGCAGCTGTTTGTTTCTACAGTCAATAAACTCTCCATCATGTTATCCTATGTCTCTATGCACACATAGGCTGTTATCAGCAGTTTTAGGCAGTGGCCTTTTTGAGCAGTAAAAAAAAGAGTGGGTTCTCAGAGACTGTTTTCAGCTGTAAAAACGTGCCAATGCTCAATAAAGTTTTTTGGAGGTTTTTGATCCACTGAAAAAAACGCTATTGCAAAAATGTTGAAAAACGTTTTTATAATGTTATTTTAACATCCAGTGTGCGTGAGGCCTTAATGTTAAGGCGAGTAGTAAGCTATAGAATTGCTAAGAAAATTGTCTTCAAAAGCAAGAATGCTAAGAGTTCCAGGTCTTACAAACTACATAAAAAAAAAAAAAAGGAAGCAAATGGCTCAGAACAATAAGCTGGTGCTTGGCAAACATTTTACTTAATCATATTAAAAAAGGTTGAGTTTTGATGTAGTCTTTTTTTCACTTTGAGTGTGGCTAGGCTTCATAGGCGAATAACCTATTGGCAAATCACTGATGTGGAAAAAATAAAAGCATTTAGCGGCTGCAAATGTTACCAACAATTCCGCATTCCTGTTGTTGAAGCTCTAGTTTAAGTGCTTTAATGAGGTGACCAAGATTGGCAATTATATTTTTAAACGGTAGTATATCTGCTCACAGTTTTTCAGTGGGGAAGTAGCAGCAAAACTGAATGCAAATCCATAATTTTGGCCCAAAGCATTGCTTAAACTAAGTTTTGAGAGATGGAATCTGGGAGATAAATGCCACATTACGAAATATAGTGGGCAGTATTAACCACTTCAATACCAGGCTTTTATACCACCTCCAGGCCTATTCTGACACTTCTCTCCTACATGTAATAATCATTCTTTTGCTAGAAAATTACGCAGTACCCCCAAACATTATATAGGTTTTTTTTAGCAGACACCCTAGGGAATAAAAATGACGGTCATTGCAACGTTTTATCTCACACGGTATTTACGCAATCATTTTTCAAACGCTTTTTTTTTGTAAAAAAAAATTGTTTCATGAATTAAAAAAACAACAAAACAGTAAAGTTAGCCCAAATTTTTTGTATGATGTGAAAGATTATGTTACACCGAGTAAATAGATAACCAACATGTCACGCTTTAATTATGCGCACACTCATGGAAAACTTTGGTACATAAAAATCTCCATAGGCTACGCTTTTTTTTTTTTACAGGTTACCAGTTTAGATTTACAGAGGAGATCTAGTGCTAGATTCGTTGCTGGCACTCTAACGCACGCGGCGATACCTCACTTATGTGGTTTAACGGCGTTTACATATGTCGGCGGGACTTAAATGTGCGTTCGCTTCTGCACGCGAGCTATCGGGGACAGGGGCGTTTAAATATTTTTTTTTTTTTACTTATTTTTTATTTTTTTTTACACTTTTTTCAATTTTTTTTTCACTTTTATTCCTATTACAAGAAATGTAAACATCCCTTGTAATAGGAAATGTGTGCGACAGGTCCTCTTTAAGGAGAGATGCGGAGTCAATAAGACCTCACATCTCTCCTCCAGGCTGGAAACCATGAGATCGGTGAAAAAAAATTCACCGATCTCATGAATGGTTGCTTACAGCCGCAATCGCGGCTTTGTTTACTTACGGGGACCCAGGCGTGACATCATCACATTGTGCCCGTGTCCTCCGACGGTCATAGAGATGACTGGTGACCATCTGGTCACCAGTCATCTCTATACTTCCTGCCGACGCCAGACGATTCATTTTCCGGGCCCCCGAAGGCACGGTAGAGCCCAGAGAAGCACCGGATGGCGGCGGGAGGGGGGGGATGTCCGCTGAACCGCTGCTATGATTGTTCTTATGTCGTGCAGAATCGCCGGCTGAAGAAGAGGATATCTGGATGATGCCTCTGGCTGCAGGCATCATTCAGATATTCACCTGCAAAGCCCAGGCCGTCAATTGACGGCCACTTAGGATGGGAGATCCCATCTCTGGCCGTCAATTGTCAATGGGCCGGTATTGAAGTGGTTAAGGTGTATGTAAAGGCAACTTTTTTTGGTTTTGAATTGAATACATAAAGGTTAGACCCTTCATCAGGTATTTATGGCCATCTTTGTTCTGGGGGGAATTTACCCTCTTTTTTTTTTGCCTTGGTGACCTTTGTAATTAAGACAGAAAGTTAGAGGAAAGACAAATATTTTAGTGTCCTTGGAGCAAGAGGTGAAAAGCCATCACTAGGGACAACAGTTCTTGTAATTATGGGAATTCTGTTCACTTTGCAGAGATTTCCCCTCATTTTCCATTGTGTCTCAAGGGCAGTAAATGCCCCAAAAAAACCTCTACAGCAGGACAAGGGATGTAAAAAAAAGCAAAGTAAAAAAAAACCTGACCATTAGGGTTTTTAACTCTTCCCTGCTCTATTTAAAATAAACAACACAGTTTTCACTTGACATACATATTAAGACTGTATCAGAAAGGTGCATAAAAAACGAGGCCTTAAATGCACTTCCCAGCACCACAAAAATAACCAATTCTGAGCTCTCTCTTATTAACTAATTAAATTAAAGAGTAAGAAATAAGATTAAACAGAATAAACTAATATCACAGTGATAAAACAATGATACAAATGAAGCAGCAGCTGTTTAAAGTCCAAAAATGAGGAAAAACTCATAAAAAGTACGCAAATATAAATAAAAGTATCAAATCTACGGCACTAAAATTGGATAAAATGTCCAACTACATATATAACCGTTGAAGTCGACGAGTGATGAAACCGGTCAGGGCGTGGCTTAAACGGCGGGACCGTAACCGGAAGTGACAAATGCGTTCCACCACTACCTGGCCCAAACCTGGAATGATCACTCCAATGCCGCAAATAGCAACACGGGCGCTTCCTTGGACTGGATGTTAGCGGTCTATGTGTGCATTACCTGTTGAACTATTGTATGTGCATTTGAAGCGTGGGGGTTTATTATACTCATTAAAAAGCAGGATTACACTAGTGCTTTTTTGTGTTTTATATTAATTTTTATTTTTTTACAGAGTTTAACCAATGCTGCCTCCACTGCTGGTGACAGATGTTTAAGTGAGAGTTCTTGTCACTACATAAGGCCCACATTATTCATCTTTCTGGTGAGTTTGTACCCCGGAGGGGGAGAGTGCCTCACTTATGGTGAAGATTGGGAGCAGGTGTAGGAAGCATCACTGATCGAATACTAGAAGCACTCATCACTTTAGAACTTACTGTTGCAACGTCATCATTCAAATGTTATATGTGTAGTTGGACATTTTATACAAACGGGTAAACACAAAGTTCACTTCTAAAACACAGAAAAGATGTACATTCTATCTATGGATATCAGGTCTTCGTCATCTTTCACATACAGATGTCACAAAGAAGGGCACAGAAAAAATCCAATGAATCAGTCACGCAAATAAATAACAGCCTAAAAAAGAAACACAAACAATGCTGTCTGTCACTATTTCAACCAGGAGTTGGATCTGAAAATTGCTATACTGTATATGAATGTCAAAGTGCAAATATTTCCGATTCATAAAGCAGCCAGTGTTTGTGCTTTGACAGATCTATAGCATTTCTGAAAAGTATCAGACACACCACTATCCTTTGCCGTCACTCTGTTGTCATGGAATGGTTAAAACTGAAGTACAATCAGAGGTCAGGGAATGTGTCCTCTTATGTGGATCTTGCCTTCTCCATGCACTGCTATGCCAGTGTAATTTCTAGGTAGTAAGCACCACTTACTGTCCACAGCAGGGTTTACATGTCAGCAGCTGCCGTCGCATTGCTGAAACTGGTATTTTCACAAAGCATCATTTCACACACAGGTAGGCAATGCTGATGAACATGCCGTTTTTCTCACATCAAGCCAGCCTGCAAAGTTGCCTGTGTTCAAACCAATAGAGCTCCTTTGGGGAACTGTTTGTGTGCGACATAAAATGCACTGTATGGGACTGCACACTGTAATAGCAAGAATCAACTGTGTTATGGATACAAAGGTACAGACATTATATAACCTGCAGTTTTTGGAGGTTTGATAACAGTAATGCTGCCTATATATCAGTTCAATGTGAAAGGATTTGTCCTCATCTTGCTTTCTGCCTATATGTGAAATTTTGAAACTATGTTCAACTAAAATCTTACAAAAAAAAGTTAATTGTATAAACAAATAAATAAAAAGGGATTTTTAAATACAGCTTACCTGTAAAATCCTTTTCTTGGAGTACATCACGGGACACAGAGCGGCATATTCATTACTATGTGGGTTATATGGAGTACCTTCAGGTGTGGACACTGGCAATCTCAAACAGGAAGTCCCCTCCCTATATAACCCCCTCCCCTAGAGGGAGTCCCTCAGTTTTGTAGCAAGCAGTATGCCTCCCAAAATGGTCACCCAAAAGAGGGGTGGGAGCTCTGTGTCCCGTGATGTACTCCAAGAAAAGGATTTTACAGGTAAGCTGTATTTAAAAATCCCTTTTTCTTTCTCGTACATCACGGGACACAGAGCGGCATATTCATTACTATGTGGGATGTCCGAAAGCAATGCTTTAATGAGGGGAGGGAGACATCTTCCAAAGAAGGATTTAATTTAGAGGTAAACTCAAATAATTCCAACTTAGTCAAGAAAAAACTTTTTTTTTTTTTTTTTTTTTTACAACCAAGGGTGCTTCTGATCCCGAGGATCTCAAACTGCAGCCTGTAGTACTGCCTGTCCAAAGGCAGAATCCGCATTCCTTCTCACGTCTAGTTGATAAAACTTTGTAAACGTGTGGACTGATGACCACGTCGCCGCCTTGCATATCTGAGCCATAGAGATCTGATGGTGTGCTGCCCAGGAGGCGCCCATGGCCCTGGTAGAATGGGCCTTTACCGACAAAGGAGGAGGCAACCTCTTCAAACCGTAGGCTTGAATGATTAATTGTCTAATCCATCTCGAGATGGTGGATTTTGCAGCTGCCTGCCCCTTCTTGGGGCCATCTGGTAGAACGAATAACACATCTGTCTTCCGGATCTTTTCTGTAGCTTTAAGATAGGCCTTCATGGCCCGGACAATATCCAAGGTATGCAGCAACCCCTCCTTTCTAGATGTAGGTTTTGGAAAGAAGGATGGAAGTACCAAATCCTGGTTTAAGTGAAATTTGGATATAACCTTTGGTAGAAAGGAAGGATGGGGCCGGAGAACTGCCCTGTCCCTATGCAGAACGAGATATGGTTCCTTACACGATAAGGCTGCTAATTCTGACACTCTCCTGGCCGAAACTATGGCGACCAAGAAAACCAACTTTCTTGTCAGTAAGACTAAAGGAATCTCAGCCAACGGCTCAAAGGATTGTTTCTGTAAAGTGGACAGGACAAGATTTAAGTCCCATGGACAAATTGGTGACTTGACAGGAGGATTAATACGCAAGACCCCCTGTAAGAAGGTCTTTACCAGCGAGTGGGTGGCCAGCGGCCTCTGAAACCACACTGACAGAGCTGAGATCTGTCCCTTGATTGTGCTTAGTGCCAGGCCTTTATCCACTCCTAGCTGGAGAAAACTTAACACCCTATCAATAGTATATTTGCGGGAATTCCATCTTTTGGATTCACACCAGCCTACGTAGTTCCTCCACACCCTGTAATAAATCACCCTGGAGACCGGCTTTCTAGCCCTAATCAGGGTAGGGATTACCTGCCTAGACAGACCTCTACCCCTGAGAATCAGGGATTCAGCCTCCAGGCCGTCAAATTTAGACGCTGTAATGTAGGGTGGAGGATCGGGCCTTGTGAGAGTAGGTCTGGTTGTAGAGGAAGAGTCCAAGGGTCTCCCACTGCCATCTTCAGGACTAGTGAGTACCAAGTCCTCCGGGGCCAAGCCGGAGCTACTAGAATGACTGGCTTGTGCTCCACTCTGATCTTGCGCAACAGGCGAGGGAGTAACTGTAGTGGAGGGAATGCATATAGAAGTTTGAATTGATGCCAAGGGCAAACCAACGCATCGGTTCCGCAGGCCATCGGATCCCTCGCTCGAGACACGAACCTGTCTAGTTTCTTGTTGAACCTGGATGCCATTATATCTACGTCCGGCATTCCCCACCTCTGGCAGATTGTCTGAAAGACCTGGGGATGCAGAGACCACTCCCCTGGCAACAGACTCTGGCGACTTAAGAAGTCTGCCTGCAGGTTGTCCACTCCGGGAATGAATATCGCCGAAATGCAGGGTACATGAACCTCTGCCCACTGAAAAATCAAGCTCACCTCCCTCTGAGCGGCCTGACTCCTGGTTCCCCCTTGGTGGTTTATGTATGCCACCGCCGTGGCATTGTCTGACTGGATTCTCACCGGGAACCCCTTTAATCTGGAGGTCCATGCCCGAAGGGCTAGGCGAGCAGCTCTGATCTCCAAAATATTGATGGGGAGCTGCCTCTCTGCTCTCACCCAAGTTCCCTGGCGAGAGAACCCCTCGAAGACCGCCCCCCAACCTGCCAGGCTGGCGTCTGTGGTAACTACCTTCCAGACAACAGGGCTGAAGGATCTTCCCTTTAGAAGGTTCTGAGGGTTCAACCACCAGGCCAGGCTTTGTCGGACCCTTGATGATAGCGTCAAAGGGGACTCTAAGGCATGTGCCCTCTTGCCCCAGGCTGCTAGAATGGCTGCCTGTAGGACGCGGATGTGGATCTGAGCGTATGGTACTGCCTCGAACGTGGCCACTAGCTTGCCTAGTACTCGCATACACAGGCGAATAGTTGGTTTTTTCTTGTTTAGAACCAACTGAACCAACCCCTTGATAGCTTCGATCTTTACCAGGGGCAGGAACACCTTTTGCTGTTCTGTGTCTAACCTCATGCCGAGGTATTCCAACTGCTTTGTAGGCTGGAACGCTGACTTTCCCCGGTTTAGGACCCAGCCGAATTCTTCGAGGTAACGAACCGTGAGGTTTACTGCCTTTTGCAGACCCGACCGTGAGTGATCTATGATTAAAAGGTCGTCCAAGTATGCTAGGACTGTGACCCCCTGGATCCTTAAATTGGCCAGAACTGGGGCTAGGATCTTCGTGAATACCCGGGGGGCCGTGGCCAGCCCGAAGGGGAGCGCCCTGAATTGGAAGTGTCGCTGCCCCACCGCGAAGCGTAGAAATCTTTGATGCAACTGAAAGATTGGTACATGAAGGTAAGCATCCTTTATGTCTATGGAGGCCAGAAAATCGTCCTTCTGAAGCGCGGCGGCTGCTGACCGGATGGATTCCATCCGGAAGGAACGAACCCTTAGGTAACCGTTTAACCTCTTTAGGTCCAAGATTGGCCTGACATCGCCGTTGGGCTTTGGTATGACAAAGAGATTGGAATAGAAACCTAGCCCTTGCTCTTGGGCTGGCACTTCTATAATTACGTCCTGGCAAAGCAGGTGATCCAAAGCTGCCAGCATTGAGGCCTTCCTTGCTGGATCTTTTGGTAGCCTTGATTCTTGAAAATGAGGCGGAGGATACCTTAGAAACTCCAGTCTGTAACCTGTGGTTACAGATGCCCGGACCCATTTGTCGGGGATCTTGGCTTCCCAAACTTCTGAGAAGAAACGAAGCCTTCCCCCCACCCGCGAGAGTGGGGGCGCCCCTTCATAAGGCAGACTTAGGGGCTGTCTTTGACGGCTTGCGATACCACGGCCTCTTACCCCCAGGGGCCTGTCCCTGCGATCTACTGTTAACGTTGGATCGTGCAGGCGGCCGTCGATACTGCCTGGAATTTGAGGGCCCCGAGACAGGAAAGAGCTGCCTTTTAAATGTAGGAGCCCGGAATGTCTTTTTGACCGGTAAAAGGGTACTCTTGCCATTTGAAATAGTCTGAATATATTTATCCAGATCCTCTCCGAAGAGTCGTCCTCCATGGAAGGGAAACCCTGCCAGAAGCTTTTTGCATGGGGGCTCCGCCGCCCAGTTCTTCAACCATAAGAGCCTTCTCATGTGCACCAAAAATAGTGATAAACGAGAGGCCTGCTGGATGGAATCTTTTATAGCATCTACAGCAAAACACAGAGCTCTGGGAATGTCAGAAAACTCTTCTGCTTGTTGGGTAGGCATGTCCTTTAACATTTCCTTTGTCTGGTCTTTTAACGCCTGACAAACACCAATCGCAGCCACCGCTGGCTGCACCACTGCTCCTGCCGTAGCAAAGGATGCTTTTAAAAGTGTCTCTAACCTTTTATCAACCGGATCTTTAAACATATGTATGTTTTCCACCGGGCAAGTTAGTGATTTATTCACGCATGAGATGGCTGCATCCACTACTGGGAGCCTCCACCTCTTGGAGAATTTTTCCTCCATGGGGTAAATGACCGCAAATCTTTTCGGTGGCAGAAAAATCCTGTCCGGCCGTACCCAATCCCGAAAGATCAATTCCTCCAAAAGAGGATGGACTGGAAAAACTGCGTTGCTTAACGGAGAGGATACCGGAGGAACCTGAGGCTCTGGCAATGGTAAACTAAATGCCGAGCGGACCATGTCCGTCAGAGACTGTACCCACAGTCTTTCTGTCTGGGAGTCTGAAAATGGTTCCTCCGAGGCAGACCCCTCAATCCCTGAACCCTCTTGGTTCAGGTCTAGTTGATCCTCCTGTGATTCCAATTCCTCCGGAGAGAGAATCTCATCATCTGAGGATACACCTCTTGGTGATGGGGATCTAACCCGTTTCTTACCAGGAATAGCTCTAGCGATCAATGCTGCTATTCTCTCTTCTAGCCCCCCTAGGGATACGGCTAGCATCTCCTCTGTGATAAACACAGGGCTGGGCTGATCTGGGCCAGCCTCCGCACCAGATCCCCTTAATGGCTCATCCAAGGCGCTTTTTATGTTAATAAGTTGCGGGGAAAGTATCGGCATATCATCAGAATCAGAAAGGGAACCCTTTTGTTGTTTTTTTGGTCTTTTTTGTACCCTTTGACCCCGAACCTTTGGAAGCCATAATACAAAATCGAGGGACTCCGCCCACACAACAGACTGTAGTGGGCAGGAGTACAAAACCAGAGTTTAGGGGACAATAGATCACTAATGCCCAAAAACTGATGGGATCCCGTATGTTTTTTTTTTTTTTTTTAAATATATATTATATATTTTCTTTTTACAACATACAGTGACCCCAAACTAAGTTTGCCAGCCTCCAACCTGCTGCAAAAAGGGGGATTTTCCTGGCTTAACAAAAAAGGCATTGGAACGAAGTCCAGCATGTACTACCCCTCTTCCGCCACCGGGAGTCACTGTTCTGCCGCTCTGCGTCCTCTCCTTCTGAAAATCAGCCTCAGACTGAGCACTGACAATGCCTGCTGTCTATAACAGCACAAAGGCGCGCCCCTGTATGACGCCGCAGGCACGCCCCCCCCCCCCCCGCCCTCCTGTCTGAACGGCGCGAAAAACGTCTATAAGACGTGCGCGCGCACGCGCGCGTATGCCGGAAACAGGAGGAACATGGAGGAGCCGCGCTGCTGGAGATCCAGGAACGCAGAAACAGGCGGCAGATTCAAACCCCCGGCCAGGTAGGACTCTCCAAAGGCCCCTAGGGATCCTTACTAGTCCTAGGAAGAAACAGCAGGTTTAGCTAGCAACACATTCTTAGACAGGGGAACCTAGTGATGGGGAGAAAAGGGTGTCATCCTGTCTCTCTTAGACATAGTGAACAAGGTTGCCCATGCAGAGCATACTTAGGCTATCCCCCTTTTAGGTTACCCCGGAGAGCCTGCTGTCGAACCAAGTCCCGCAGGCTCCCCCTTACCTGCTCCATGCTGCAGGATGTTTGTCCAGCAAACTGATCCAATCTTCTCCCATCTCCGTGGGTAGCGTAGTAGACCTTCAGGCCCTGGGGTCCTATGAAGGTACCCACTGTCCTGGACCTATATAGCACCCTGGCAAACAGGAACTTATGGTTTTTGCAAACTCCAAGTCCTGGGCCCAGGGTCCAGCCCTCCAAAGAGGAGCATTATAGGCAAAACCCCACGGTTTGGGGCCCGGGTACTGTCCACTTTGGCACTGAGGCTCCTTGGACAGATCCGGTTAGCCCGCCCTTAATCCCAAGGATGTGGAGCAAAGCTATTCCGTGACCAACACCTAAGACACTGGCGAAAAAACTGAGGGACTCCCTCTAGGGGAGGGGGTTATATAGGGAGGGGACTTCCTGTTTGAGATTGCCAGTGTCCACACCTGAAGGTACTCCATATAACCCACATAGTAATGAATATGCCGCTCTGTGTCCCGTGATGTACGAGAAAGAAATATATATATTTTTTAAATGTTGTATTTTAATTAACTGAAAAAGGAGTTTCCTCACTATAATGTAATATTAGATAATAGCCGAGGATCTGAAGAAATATTCTGTGTCAAGTAGAATTTTGTGTGCTGCACTTAATTCTTGGGATATAAAAAAAAGACATGACATAACAGATTTGTGATCAAATGGCTGCATTGGGTAATGCCCAGGCTTTATGGCGCTCCACTGTTGGTAAGATATACACTGGCTCTGAGTAAGAGGGTTCTCCCTCGAAAACACGCAAGTTAAAGGAGTTATGCAGACATAAATTTTAGGCAGACAGAATAGTGTAATGATTCTGTTAACAAACGAGTAAATACCTATTAAATTCCTTCATCTATATCACCTCCGGCGTTCTAGTTTCTGTTCTCTCATTCACTTTCTGGTTTGCATCACTTGTTAATACAAGAACTACATTTCCCAGTATGAATTGTGGCACGCCCAGTAATTCACACCTCCTTGAAGTCTCTAAAACGTAGAGAGCGTCCTGCAACACAGATGTAGTTCCCAGGAGGGGGTGAGCAGGTTATTGACCGCCGCAGTAAAGTCTCCCTTCACGGTGGTCAGCAAAATCAGACAAGCAGGAAGTGAACAGAACAGAGAAGAAATAGAGCAACTTCTGAGCAAAAACGAACAATGAGGAAGCGAAAAAAGGAATGTTTGCAGGTAAAGGATGCTTATTATGAAAAAAATAAAAAATCCTTTACAACCCCTTTAAGCCTTTGGAATCCTCCAGTGATCCTAGAGGGGACTTGTCTGATTTTGTTCTGACATGCGTGTATACAACATACACACGAGTATCATGTACATCTTTTAATAAACAAAAAACATAATGGAATTGCCCTAGGTCTGTGCGCACTTCTCTTGTTTTTGTTGTATTACAGTCAGGTGTATGATTAACCAATTATACAAATCAGTTCCTAATGATTAATTATATATATATATATATATATATATATATATATATATATATATATATACACACACATACAGTAGGTTGAAACATAGTTAACTGAATCAGAAGAAGCTGGGTGAGGAACATCTAAACTTTGGGCCAGATTCACAGAGCGATTACTCCAGCGTAACAGGAGATGCGCGGCGTAAGTCTAAATTTGCGCATGCGTTTCGATGCTCCGCATCCCCAAAACGATATACGCAAGAAATCTACTATTTTTTGTCCAGCGTAATTTCGATAGACAGGCGCATCCGTCCGCGCAAATCTGCGCTAGACACACCATTGATTTGCTATTCAAATATGCTAATGAGGGAGTTACGGGGATCCACAAAAGAACGTTGGTGCTACGCGCTGTGCGCAACAGCTGCACGGCCTGTCTAAAATTAGACCATATAAAAGGTGGTATAAAATTAGACAATTCGTCTACATGTCAGAGAAAGCAACACTGTTAGTGAGGAGCTGAGCAGTCACACGTGTTGCACAACAATCTGTATGCCAACATGCCAGGGACATCCTCGCTCATAGCTATACTACTGAATTTAGAGGAGCAAAGAAGGATGAGGGCACGGAGGAGGGCACGGGAGAGGATATACCGCACACGCATAGACCTCTTTGGCATGAGTGATTCTGAGGTATCGCATCTTCAGATTCACCCCTCATGCCATCCTGGAATTAACCATAACCCTGCAGGATGACATCACCAGCCCAACACACCGCTCACATGCAGTGCAGCCATTGGTCAAGGTCATGGCAACACTCCATTTCCTTGCCAGTGGCTCTTTTCAAAGAACAAGTGGAGTGGTGGCTGGGATGTCACAATCCTCCATGAGCAGATGTGTGCACCAGGTTATCCCTGCCATTCTCAGACGCATGGCCAACCAAATCATCAAACCAACCACTGAGGACCTGCGGCTGAAGGCAATGACAGATTTCCACAGAATGCCAGATTCCCACGCACCGTGGGGGCCATTGATTGCACACATGTGGCACTCCAGCCCCCCCATGAGACAGAGCACATATACCGCAATCGGAAGCATTGGCATTCCATCAACGTACAGGTGATAGTCGATGCCCAAGGCCTCATATGGCACGTCCGTGCCAAACACCCCGGATCCAGCCATGACAGCTACATATACAATCAGAGCCCCATCCGAATGGAATTCGAACAGAACGTGTATGGGGACACATGGTTGGTTGGTGAGTGACATGGGTGGCAGGCATGACTGTCCCCCCCCCATGATGCACAAATCACAAGCGGCACATGCATGACTAAGATCCTCCTGTCTTTTCCCTTACAGGTGACTCTGCATATGCACTGGGACCCCATCTCATGACTCCTATCCGGAACCCCCAAACCCCAGGAGAGGAAAGATACAATGAAGCCCACGCCCAAACACGTGCAGTGGTGGAGCGCACCTTTGGCCTCCTGAAGTCACGTTTCTGATGCCTGGATAAGTCTGGGGGGACCCTGTTGTATTCCCCAAACTTTGTGTGCCAGATCATCGGTGCATGTTGCATTCTGCACAACTTTGCAGTGAGAAAGGGCCTGCAGATTGACATACGTGATGACCTGACCCCTGAACTAGACAATCCCCCCTAACCGAGGTTACCCCATGTTCTGAGGGAAGGGCAGCCAGGAGACAGCTCACATTAGGCATCTTTGCACGTTAAACACACACATTAATCATGACACAATGAGAATGCATGCATGCACACCACTGTGGTCCCTAGCACAGACGCATCACATCCTCATCTAATTGGATTAGCACAAGCCCACCATGCTGGACTTGCGCTGCTACATTGCGGCAGTCTAACGTAAAGGAGGTGCGCTACGCCAGTCAAAAAATGCGCCGATGTACGTGAATCTGGCCCTTTGTTACTAAGGCGAGGTAGTGGAAGACCGTTTCATGTTACAGGTCACACACCATGACCACAGCGACAAGACAAGGTAGTTATACTGCATCAGATGTCTCTCCTACACAAAGATTTTAAGCAGACTGGGGTTTCAAGATGTGTGGTTCAAGCTCTTTAAAGAAGCACAAAGAAATGGGCAATGTTGAGAACTATAGAAACAGTGGTCAACCAAGTAAACAATGTAGTAGATAAAAAAAGACATAGAACGCTTACTTCCTTTCAACATCAGAAGAGGTCCAGCAGTGCCATCAGCACAGAAGTGGCAGAAACAAGTGGGACCCAGATACATCCACCTACTGTCTGGGGGAAGTGTGGCCAGAAGTAGTCTTCATGAAAGAATTGCATCCAAAAAGCCATACCTCCAACAGGCTAAGCAAC
Organism: Rana kukunoris; assembly: GCA_029574335.1. Lineage (NCBI taxonomy): Eukaryota > Metazoa > Chordata > Amphibia > Anura > Ranidae > Rana > Rana kukunoris. The sequence continues at coordinate 472,524,008 of CM056050.1, forward strand.
TCAACTATGCAGGAAAACATAGGAACTGGGGTGCAGAAAAATGGCAGCAGGTGCTTTGGACTGACGAGTCAAAATTTGAAATACTTGGCTGTAGCAGGAGGCAGTTTTTCCACTGAAAGGCTAGGCTAGAGCGGTGCAATAATGAGTGCAGGCAACAGTGAAGCATGTGTAGGTTTCTTTTAAGTTTGAAAGTTGCAAATCTGCAAATGGTTTTGGAGATTTGGTTACAATTAATGGTGCCCTCAATGCTTACAAATACCGGCAGATACTTATCAATCATACCATACCATCAGGGAGGCATGTGATTTGCCCAAATTTATTTTGCAGCAAGACCATAACCCCAAATATACAGCCAATGTAATGAAGAACAATCTTCAGCATAAAAAAGAAAAAGAAGTCCTGGAAGTGAAAGTTTAGCGCCCACAGTGCCCTGATCTAAATATCAAGTCCGTCTTGGATTACATGAAGAGACCAAAGGATTTGAGGCAGCCTAAATCCAAATAAGATCTGTGGTTAGTCCAAGATGTTTGGAACAACCTACCTGCCAAGTTCCTTTCAAAACTGTGTGCAAGTGCAAGAATAATTGATGTGGTCATTTCATGCAGCCCTCACACCTCTTCTGCAGCTTCAAATCCCCCCTCTCCGCCTCCACTTTGTCTCAGCAGTCAGCAGCAGAGAGGAAGACAAAACTCCTCCTACAGATCCCACACCTCTCTGTGCAGTCACAGCATCCCCTTGTCTCCTTCTCAGCATTTAGTAGACTCCAGTCCTCCTGCACTTTCCCTGCTTCCTAGCTCCACTAGCAGCTGTGGTGTAAGGGTGGAGGACTCTTGAATTCTGATGGCGGGGGCTCTTAACATCTAAGATAAGGGGGGACTGGGGTGCTCTGGACATCTGGTTAGAATTATTATGAGAATATGCCAGTTAAAAAGGAGAGTTGCACACTGCTGGTATCATCCACTAGAAACTTGATTGGAGATGGTTTAGACAGAACACCATGGCAGGACCATGCTCTGTCTGAGCAGTCTGCAATAAGGTTTCTTGTGGCGGATACCAGGGGGTGTGAAACCCTCCTTTTCAGACTTGAATCATCTGCTACAGGAGTGTGAGTGGGCTCCGTGCCGATTTGCACCTGCCCTTCACATCTTAGGTCTTAAGTTCTTACTAAAACCAGTAATATTTGAATGCCGAAGCAATTATTTCAAATGATAAAGAGTAAATACATTTACAGAATATACAGATACAACAGGCCCTTTGAGGACAAGCATACTGATGCAGTTCATGATGAAACTTTGACACCCCTGTAATAAGATCCTGTGGAATGCAGAGTGGAAAGAAGCATAGTGACAGCGCCGCTGCCTAGGTGCAATGGGCAGAAGCCAGGGGTAAGTTATGTATGTTTAATAGCCTGAAGGCAGCATTCCCTCTCTGGGTCAGCAGTCAGCAGCTGGGATCTACAGTACACTTCCAAAAAGTAAAAAAGTGTTGACAAATGACCTAGAGGGTATACAGTTTTTGAAATCGGGTATAAAACTTGGGGTGAATATACTACTAGGAGAGCTACTGATGGGAAGGGGGTATATATTCTTCTGGGGGGGAAGGTATATTATCATGGGATTATGCTGTTGATAGCTTTGTCCATTGTCGAACACTAGTGCAATGCATCCACTGATGCTCTGACATTGCCATATACCAGAAAGGGCAAGTGTTCACTATGCATGTGAAATTGCACCAAATTCTGAAATGGAGTTTAGATGTATGTGGCCACAATTTTGTCTTTTTTTAATACATTTTCAGATGACAATGCACATTAGTGTATATTAAATAACACTTTATATGTCACATTAATGTCATTAACAATAAAACTTTGTTTAAAAAAATGAATCTCAATAATTCTATAATAAACATTTCATCTCACCAATGTTTGCTCCTGCAAGTGAAAATGTGTTTTGGCATAATGGGATTGTGCCAAAGCACTGGACTGTAAACTGAAAGAATAAAGCTCACATGATGCACAGTGTGACCTTACGCAAGTCATTTGTCCTTCCCAGAGACAATTCTACACCTGCAGCATAATATAGTGTACATATACGGGTTTCTGCAGCAATGTATTTTCGCTATCTATTCCTCCCAGCCACACAAAACAGGTTAAAATTACAAGTGGTGCAGGGCTTTACATTCACAGGATTGTTCTAAACCACAATTGGATTTTAAGCACTTTCACATTCCCGAATCCTGGTCACAACTATTTCTAAGCTATTCCTTAAACAAAATGAAACAACCAAATCTGAACAAAGAGGGGTAAAACACACCCACTACTAGCCAGGCTAAAGATCCACATTATAAGCACTGCTATATGAAAACTTACAATATTATTGATACATCTAGATCCATTCCAGGTAAAATCTGTGTGTTCAACAAAATGTGTGTACCAATATCTATGTAAGCATGGTCTTACTGAATAAGAAGTAAAACAAAAAGCTTTAATATGTAATCGAAAATAGTTAATTTTCAGAAGATTCAAACTGCTGGCAGTAATGCATTACCTGAATGAGTTAAGGCAGGGGTGGCAAACACAAGGCCCGCGGGTCGAATCCAGCCCGCCAGGCCTTGTCATGTGGCCCGCGCAGCGGCCCCCGTCAGCAGGGGGGATCTCTCTTATCCTCAAATGACTCTGGCCCCCGATTTTTTTTTACATCGCTGGCATCCGCCGCTAGAGGTCGGCGGCCGGGCAGAGACAATGTCTCTGCCGGCAGCCATTTTCTTGAAGACCGCGCGCTGCTAGTGGTCCGTGGTCTCTGCTGCTGGGGATTATACCCGATGTAAGAGGGGGACGCCTGATGTAAGGGGGGGGGGAACTCGGCTGGTGGGGGACGCCTGATGTAAGGGGGGGGGGACTCGGCTGGTGGGGGACGCCTGCTGTAAAGGGGGGGACTCGGCTGGTGGGGGACGCCTGCTGTAAAGGGGGGGACTCGGCTGGTGGGGGACGCCTGCTGTAAAGGGGGGGACTCGGCTGGTGGGGGACGCCTGCTGTAAAGGGGGGGACTCGGCTGGTGGGGGACGCCTGCTGTAAAGGGGGGGACTCGGCTGGTGGGGGACGCCTGCTGTAAAGGGGGGGACTCGGCTGGTGGGGGACGCCTGCTGTAAAGGGGGGGACTCGGCTGGTGGGGGACGCCTGCTGTAAAGGGGGGGACTCGGCTGGTGGGGGACGCCTGCTGTAAAGGGGGGGACTCGGCTGGTGGGGGACGCCTGCTGTAAAGGGGGGGACTCGGCTGGTGGGGGACGCCTGCTGTAAAGGGGGGGACTCGGCTGGTGGGGGACGCCTGCTGTAAAGGGGGGGACTCGGCTGGTGGGGGACGCCTGCTGTAAAGGGGGGGACTCGGCTGGTGGGGGACGCCTGCTGTAAAGGGGGGGACTCGGCTGGTGGGGGACGCCTGCTGTAAAGGGGGGGACTCGGCTGGTGGGGGACGCCTGCTGTAAAGGCGGGGACTCGGCTGGTGGGGGACGCCTGCTGTAAAGGGGGGGACTCGGCTGGTGGGGGACGCCTGCTGTAAAGGGGGGGACTCGGCTGGTGGGGGACGCCTGCTGTAAAGGGGGGGACTCGGCTGGTGGGGGACGCCTGCTGTAAAGGGGGGGACTCGGCTGGTGGGGGACGCCTGCTGTAAAGGGGGGGACTCGGCTGGTGGGGGACGCCTGCTGTAAAGGGGGGACTCGGCTGGTGGGGGACGCCTGCTGTAAAGGGGGGACTAGGCTGGTGGGGGACGCCTGCTGTAAAGGGGGGACTCGGCTGGTGGGGGACGCCTGATGTAAAGGGGGGACTCGGCTGGTGGGGGACGCCTGATGTAAAGGGGGGACTCCGGAAGGAATACCTGATGCAAGGAGGGACTCCAGGCTTCCACTGATTTGGCATTATGGTGAGTTGAATGATTTAATTTTATATTACAATGTAATATTAGAAATAATGCGCTTCAATCATCCTGACACCGTAACAACCTGGTGCCGGGATGATTGAAGCGCCAACACCAGGTGATTGGAGGATCTTTATCTGCTGATTTGTTAAACTGGAGAGAGCATAGATGTCGGAGGTTTTTTTTTTTTTTTTGGAGGGGTGGCGGTGAGGTCAGAACCCACTCAATTGTTGCACATTGTGCATAGCATACTTCTGAACCCTGCACAGCGCACTCCTGAACCCTGCACAGCGTCCATATACAGCGCAAGAAAACTTGGAGACTGCTCAGACTGAACACTATGGTGGAGTGCAGATACAACCGGCCCTTTGAGGGCAACCAAACTGCTGATGTGGCCCCCGATGAATTTGAGTTTGCCACCCCTAAATTAAGGGATTGAGGTTTGGCCATAAACTGGACATAGTTTTGCAAAATTAGAAAAATGTGAACGTTACACATCCAGAAGTAAAGATGGTAAATAAACACTTTTAAGTCTGCTAACGTGTTAATAAAAAAACATTTAATGTAATTTTAAAACACAGCGACCCCTTATATTGCTTTTGGCGCCGCTTAAAGCAGAGTTGAAAGCATACCCCTGTATCCCAGAACATGATGTGGAGGCTTGTTCTGATGCCAATATAGAGGGCTAGTAACTGTAAAGAGGAAAGGATCGCAGGTAAAATACATCAGGGTGTATGGTTTGTTGGAGACTGGTAGGCTGAAGCCAGTTTGTTTTTTCACCTGGGCTGCTTGGGAGTAGCGGCGATCCTTTTCTCTTTAAACACAGTTTACATAATATGGCTGAAATAGAGTATGTCTACATTTACATAATATGGCTGAAATAGAGTATGTCTACATAATGTTCTCATTCAGAGCGGAAGTCGGCCTGAGAGGTTACACACTGTAAGACAAGCAGACTCTATATTAAAACATTATAATGCAACATGTGATTAAGCACTGGGAGCTTAGGGGTAAGTTTAAAGGAACACTAAATGTTTGTTTTTTATTAGATCAATTGATTGCTGTAAGCTAGAGCATTTAAATATCACTTACCTTGTTTTTCCTTTTGACCTTCAAAATACAGTAATCCAGGTTTGAAAATGCCATTTCCTGTCTCTCCTCTTCTTGCTTTCCAACAGCATCTGAACTGTTTTGCATGGTGGAAAGCAGAATGTGCTCACCCCCTCCTTATGACTACAGCCCTGCGTGAAGATGCTCTCTCATCCCTCACAGGCATGGAGGCTAAGCCTAATGGGAACTGTAGTTCCCATTAGGCCGTGATGTAACAAGAATGAATGCGCACCGCAAACCAGGAAGTTAGTGGGAATAATGATTCAGGAGTGACGGAGGTGAATAAAACAGCTCGATTTCAACAGGTATCAAACTAGTTATAATGCAAAACATTACTTTTTACTTTATCAGCTACTGTCAGACTTTAATTTAACCACTTACCTACTGTGCACCTAGACCCCCTTCCTGCCCAGACAAAATATAAGCTTCCCGCACTGCGTCGCTTTAACTGACAATTGCGCGGTCGTGCGACGTGGCTCCCAAACAAAATTGGCGTCCTTTTTTTCCCACAAATAGAGCTTTCTTTTGGTGGTATTTGATCACCTCTGCGGTTTTTATTTTTTGCGCTATAAACAAAAATAGAGCGTCAATTTTTAAAAAAATGCAATATTTTTTCCTTTTTGCTATAATAAATAACCCCAAAAAATATATAAAAAAAAATTTTTTTTCCCTCAGTTTAGGCCGATACGTATTCTTCTACATATTTTTGGTAAAAAAAAAATGCAATAAGCGTTTATCGATTGGTTTGCGCAAAATTTATAGCGTTTACAAAATAGGGGATAGTTTATGGCATTTTTTTTTTTTTTTTTTTACTATTAATGGCGGCGATCTGCGATTTTTTTATTGGGACTGCGACGTTATGGCGGACATTTCGGACACTTTTCTGACATTTTTGGGACCATTTACATTTATACAGTGAAAAATGCTATAAATATGCATTGATTACTGTATAAATGTGACTGGCAGTGAAGGGGTTAACCACTAGGGGGCGGGGAAGGGGTTAAATGTGTGTCCTATGAGTGTTCTAACTGTAGGGGGAGGGGGGGGTGACTGGGGGAGGTGACCGATTGTGTCCCTATGTACAAGGAACACAATCTGTCACCTCTCTCCCTGACAGGGACGTGCAGCTCTGTGTTTACATACAGAGCTGCACGTCCCAGCTCACTTACAGAGCAATCGCGTGTGCCCGGCGGCGATCGTTGCCGCCGGGCACTCGCACGGGATCCCCGCGGAGCGGCGGGTGCGCGCGCGCCGCCGGCGACGCGCGCGCGCCCGCCCGCGGCTTTAAAAGGGACATCACGTCATATGACGTGATGTCAGAACAATGGAGTCCTCCGCCCGCCGTCATATGACGGTGGGCGGTGGACAAGTGGTTAAGAGGAAAATATTTTTGTCTTTACAACCCCTTTAAGGCAGCTTAGACCAGTGTTTCTCAACTCCAGCCCTCAAGGTGCCCCAACGGGTCATGTTTTCAGAATTTCCCTCAGATGACATGGCTGTGGTAATTACTAAGAAACTGATCAAATCACCTGTGCAAAATAGAAATTGTGAAAACATGACCTGTTGGGGCGCCTTGAGGACTAGAGTTGAGAAACACTGGTTTAGAGGCATAGCTGAACTACGAAAGCAATGAGATAATCAGTATCCATAGTAGGCAGCCAAACAACAACGGAAGCAGAAAAGCTGCAATCCTGAATTGTAATACTAGCCTCCTGACTGGGTGCAAATTAAAAAAGCAATTAAAAAAGTGATTTCTGGTGCAGGCTACTTGAGCAGTGCCTACTCTCTCAGATGATGCACTCTGTCACATGTTTCAGGAGGCAGACCCAGAGATCCGGGGAATAAAGGGAGATGGATTAAAGCCCCCGTTCACGCCTTTAAATTTGAATTTGAAAATCGAACAATTTCAAAGCTGCATGTCAGTGTGACTTGGCTGACATCTGTGTGATTTCATGCACAGTTGAATAAGCGAGTTGCACTAGAAATTGCCAAAAATAGTGCAGCTTTGCACCGATATGTACAGTTTCATTGCTGACAATAGGGTATGACTTGTCGCGCCATTTGTACCTGCCAGATTGCATGACGAGTCGCACTGGTGTGACCGGGTGCTAAAGGATAAGTTCACCTTCAGGGACATGTTACATGTTCCCCCTATTTTTTTGGTGGAACATGTAACCTGTTCCGCTCCTTCAGCCACTCCGTGATTCGAGCCCTCTATTTGAGAGCAGTAGTTCCCCATAACAGCTGTCACTTTTTGAAACGAGCGTGGCTGCATCATCCATGAACAGTTATGTTACTAAATCAACTACAAGTATTGACATCCTTTGCAGCTGTTGGCTTGTAGTTCTCAATGAACTACTTATGCCGAGTACACACGATCGTAAATTCCAACAAGAAAACCATGTATTTTTTTCCAACTGAATTTTGGCTCAAGCTTGTGTTGCATACACACTGTCACAAAAAAATACGACCGTCAAGAACGCGGTGACGTACAAAAGTACAACGAGCCGAGAAAATTAAGTTCAATGATTCCGAGCATGCGTAAAATTGATTGAGGATGCGTTTTTTTTGCGCGTCAGAATTGGATACAAACTATCAGGATTTCCGACAAGAACTTTGCTGTTGGAAATTCCGACAGAAAAAGTCAGATGGGGCCTACACACGGTCGGAATTTCTGACCAAAAACTCACACCAAACTTTTCTTGTCAGAAATTCCAATCGTGTGTACACGGCATTACAGTGCTGTTGAGCGCTGTGGTAGTTCAACAATTTTTCCTGTTGGTGTAATCTATCTGTTTATCTACATCATATGGGCAGGCAATTTTACACCGACAGCCTGCAGAAGATTTGCTGATCGTGGGTGCCATGCTTTACAGAGTAAATGCAGATTTTTTTTACCTACAAAAAAAATGAGCATTTATTTATTTTATTTAAAGATAAACTTATCCTTTAAAATTTCCCTTGGTGAAAAAGGCCACAGTGTGGAGTTACAGGCAGAAGAACAGGAAGTGAGGATTTCTCAGAAGAAATAAGGACATTTAAAAGCAAAATCGAAGGATGAGGTAAGTGAAGGAGGACTGCACTAAGGTAAAGGATTTTTTTTAACCTTTACAACCCCTTTAAGCCCAGATAAGATCCAATGCAGCCATTAGCTGGGCAGGAAGTTAAGGGAGGGCAAGATGGCTCCCACTCGGCTTTTTGCCCTTGGAGGATCAGAGTGACGGAGTGATAAAAAAAAGTGGGAGGGGGGGGCAGTGTAAAAATTAAATAAACATGCACAGAAGTGAACTCATACGTAAGTTGTGCCTGCATATGTACACTGTGCTCAAACCACACATGTGAGGTAACCAACTAACCTGTAAAAAATGGTAGAGCGTTGCCTATGGAGATTCTTTCAGTATCAAATAGATTATATATATATATATATATATATATTATATATATATTTTTTTTTTCATATTCGGGGGTTCTAAGTAATGTTCTAGCAAAAAAAAAAAACGGTAAACGAGAATTATGTAATGTCCTAGACAAGGGTATGGATCCTGTAGGTGGCCAAAGGTCAATTGTTTACAAGCATTTAATATAAGGTGCACCTACAATACAGGTTTTTGAAAGAAAGGCTACACCAGAAGTTGTTTGTCTTCAAGTTCTATCAGGGAGGGATGAGAACAGGGTTGAACCACAGCTCTATTTGCATGCTAAGGCTATTGAACTCTGTAAGACAATGCATTTTACAGCAAAAGGAGGAACGCCTAGTTTGGTAACCAGGAACAGAAGCCTGGAGCAATATGAAATGACAAAATATGCATTTTTTTGGGTGACTAAGTCTATATTATACAGTTTCTTGTACAATTTTCCTGTACATCTAGCAGGACTAGACTTTTTGCCACGATTTGCATCTTTTTAAATCTACCCAACAAAATTGGCCAAATAAAGAGCTGCACAAATAGTAAAAAAAAAAAATCATTAAAACCTAACATCCCCATGATCTTAACCCGGCATTTGCGCGATTCATGTAACAAGTGCAGAGCCATTCCCTGCCAACAGCTGTCAATAAATAAAAAAAAAGCAGCAACAACATGCGCTGAAAGAGATAAAGAAACATTGCATCTTCTGTCCTTTTAAGAGATCAAAGGGATGAACTTTGGTCTGCAAATAAGGTTAGTTTTTTTGTATTCCTTTATTGTTATTATAGCAAAGTTTCTCAAATACAAGTCATGTCAGTCTCGTAAGCAAGGATATATTCACATAAGGTCAGTTTAACCACTTAAAGACTAAGCTAGAAATGGCACCTGAAAACTGCCTCCAATTCACTTCAATGTGTGCTTTCATACTCGGGTGGTGCACTTGCAGGACGTTGGCAAATGTCCTGCAAAAAGCGCCTTTGGGGTGTATTTATAGCACTCCCAAAACGCCCCTCCTTATTAACCACTTAAGGACCGCCTACTGCACATTTACGTCGTCAGAATGGCACGGCTGGGCACATCAACGTTGGTTTCTAGTACCCAGCCGTGGGTCACGGGCGCGCGCTCCCGTGACCCGGTCCAAAGTTCCGGGTCTGCGGGACTCGCGGACCCGATCGCCGCTGGAGTGCGGCGATCGGTCCCGGAGCTGAATAACGGGGAGAGCCGTGTGTAAACACGGCTTCCCCGTGCTTCACTGTGGCCGCAGCATCGATCGCGTCATCCCTGTTATAGGGGGACGTGATCGATGACATCACACCTACAGCCACACCCCCCTACAGTTGTAAACACACACAGGGAACACTCAAATCCTACAGCGCCCCCTTAACTCCCAAACTGCAACTGTCATTTTCACAGTAAACAATGCAATTTAAATGCATTTTTTTGCTGTGAAAATGAAAATTGTCCCAAAAATGTGTCAAAATTGTCCGAAGTGTCCGCCATAATGTCGTGGTCACGAAAAAATTTACAAAAATGGAATAAAACTATCCCTTATTTTGTAAACGCTATACATTTTGCGAAAACCAACCGATAAAAGCTTATTGCGATTTTTTTTACCAAAAATAGGTAGAAGAATACGTATCGGCCTAAACTGAGGAAAAAAAAATTTTTATATTTTTGGGGATATTTATTATAGCAAAATGTAAAAAATATTGAATTTTTTTCAAAATTGTGGCTCTATTTTTGTTTATAGCGCAAAAAATAAAAAACGCAGAGGTGATCAAATACCACCAAAAGAAAGCTCTATTTGTGGGGAAAAAAGGACACCAATTATGTTTGGGAGCCACGTCGCACGACCGCGCAATTGTCAGTTAAAACGACGCAGTGCCGAATCGCAAAAGGGGCAAGGTCCTTTAGCAGCATTTTGGTCTGGGTCTTAAGTGGTTAAAAATGAATGGGCAGCACTTCCAAAGCGCCTTAAAAGCGATTTGAAAGCGCTGCAAAACAGGTAATTTTTGGTTTTTCTTTTTTAAATGTTCCGTTGTCACGGGACCTTAAAAAACAAAACAAAAACGGCCCACTAGCACCAAAAAAGGACCGCTAAAACACAGCAAAAACAGCCGATGCTTCAGTGTGAAAGTAGGCTTAGCCTTTCTGACACTTGTTGCTTACAAGTTATAATCAGTATTTTTTGCAAGAAAATTACTTATAAACATTATATGTTTTTTTTTTTTTTTAGCAGAGACTCTAAAGAATAGCATAACTGCTGTTACAATATTTTATGTCGCACTGTATTTGTGCAGCGGTCTTTCAAACGCACTTTAAGAGAAAATAAACTTCAAATAATTAAACAAATAGACAGAAAATGTAGCCCATTTTTTTGTATAATATTAAAGAGGTTACATTGAGAATCATGAGAGAATTGTGATTTTTATTCTAAGCACAAAAAAATTTTGCGATTCTCATTTTATCCAGAATAGTGCAGCTCTAAACCAGGAGCATTTAATTTGAGGTCAAACCTAAACACTTTAATTGGTATGCAATCAGGCAGGCCCTTGCACTACATAGTTAAAGGTAAATCTAAAAAAAGAAAAAAGAAAATGATATATATTGTATGGCTTTAGATTTCAAATGCAATGCACTTTACCTTATCTGTAAAGTAAATCACGGTCAATATTTTGGCGACTTATGTGTCATGGTTGCGAAAACATAGGTAGTTCAGGACTTGTGACCATTCTTTAACTTTCCTAAAGCCAGTCTGATTGTAGTTACCTGTTTAATAGCAGTTTTCCCCACATCATGCAGAGCAAAAAATGTTGTTCTTTTTTGTCTCCAAGACATCTCCAAACATAGTCATAGCATTCCCTAATCTATCGAAACCTACAACAAAAACATATTTTACAAATATCCTCTTCAGCTAATCTTTGTTTTAAGCAGAAATTAAAGTGAACGTTATTGTTTGCAGTCTCTCCAAGGGATTTTTTTCTTCCTGTACCAAACAGGAAATGAGGGGAAATTCCCCTGAAGTGAGGGCAATTCCCATTTAAGACAACTGTTACCAAAACATTGGTGCCAATTTCTCCAAGTGCCAACTCTAAAATTTAGGATTTCTACTCACTTTCTGTCTCAAGAAGAAGGAACATCAGGACAAATAAAAAAGTGAATCTCCCCACCTGGGACACGTAGGCCTGGTTCTCACCTATGTGGTTTTTTTTTTTGCTTCATTTTACAGAAATGCACTACAGTTCATTTAACATGGTTTCGTATGGGACAAGTTTACATCCGTTATTTTCAGCCGCTGCATTTTTGGAAAGGGTCCGGGACTTTTTAAAACGCAAAAACTGTTCTTTTTTTGGTTCAATAGACTTCAATGGAGAAGCTGCAGAAAACCATGTAGTGTATTTTTTTGCCACGATTTGCATTTTTTTAAATCTACCCAACAAAATTGGCCAAATGAAGAAGCATAAAAAGAAAAACACAAAGTGTGAAAAATGCATCAAAACGCATGCGCAAAACCACAAAATGCACTGCAGAAACAGATCAAAAGCAAACTGCATAGGTGTGAACCAAGCCGTACAGGTAAGAGTCATCTGTGTCTCAACCATACCTCGCAACTGTCCCATATTTGCAGGGACTGTCCCTGTGACCATCCTTTAACTATCCCAAAGCCTACAAATCAGCATACCAGCTAGGCCCCCTATTAATTTCAGATGAAGGTCTGCAATGGCAACCCCCATATTCTTTCAAAGATAGGTTTAATTTAAAGAAAAAGTGCACTTTAAAATTACTGGTGCTCCCACTAGGGATCACTCCTTCTGTAAAATGATTGAGTGATTTCAATACTTTGAAGAACAACCTTGGAACAAGTATACTGATCCGGAGCTCTGAACTTATCTGCATGCTTGTTTTGGGGCACTGAAGCCAAAATAAAGCCAAGCAACTAGCATTTTCAGAAAGTCATCAGCAATAGCAGCCCTTGTAATAAATATCTCGCTACAGGCCATTTATTAGGGTGATGGGAAGGATTAACATGTTGTGGAAAGAGGATGTGGCACAATGCTTATTTCAGGAAGAAACGGTTGTGTCCCCTCAGCATTCGTTATGCAGATTGCATTTTTCTGTGGCAAATCAAGACTGTATTGTCATTGATCAGCTGCACACAGGGCTCTGAGCCCCAAGAAACGATATGTCGGCAACTATGCATTTGTTTGCTTTAAAATGCTTGAAATGGTACAAACTTAACAAAAAACTTTGCTCTTAATATCAATTCATAAATATTAGAAAAAACTCTTGCAATAAGAAATATTTGATACACTATATATATGTAATAACAGTAGACAAATTCCAGTCAGGTGGTCACAAGGTGGCACTGTAACATTCATTTCCAGAGGGGTTACAAAACTATATGTTTGCAAGCACAGGCCATAAATTACATAGTAAGCCAGCCATCATCATCACCATCATCATCCCAACGCTTGGAAGGGATTCAGGAAGGTCTGCTTCAATTCCCTCTCTTTTGGTCAGGTCAGGATTGGGTACTTTAAGCCTGTACAAATGCTTTTAGCCCTGCGGCTTTAAATTACAAAAGATGACATGTGACCTGTGCCTTGCCTCTCATGAGATCAGCTGTAAGATTTATAAATATTTAAGGTCAGTATTGCTCTAAACACACACAGAATGAGTGATAGAAAGTTAAAAAAAAAAGAAAAAAGTTACCCAACTACAAATAATTAAGGTTTTAAAAAGTGCACATTTAAATATAGTGTAAATGATACAGTATATTTACAAGGGTTAACATTTTATAGATCATGACATAAAAAAAAAACATCAAGCTTAAGTGTTTCACCTTGCTGTGCCCTCCCTGTACAGAGATTGTATAGACTAGAGTGCACGCTTCTGTGCACAAGCACACTAGAATAAAAGCAGTGCAGTTTGCCTTCTTTACCTGACCAGATGAATGTGTAATGAGCATGAGATCATTAACTTATTGAATGAACTTTATAAATAACAGTAGATGCAGTCACAGTGTACTTATCAAGTGACAGTATCATAGGACTGGATAACATTATTTCCAGTTAAATATTTTGATTAAATATGACCTGCAAATGAGGCCTATGGTTCTTTTAACCTTTCTGCAATTAAAAAAGCATTACCACTTTAGCATCAAGTAGTTGATTGTAGAGGATCCTGGACTTATGGGTTATGTCATAACAGAAGCACCTAAAGATGATTTGGTGCAATGGTATAGCCATGGTTTCTTTTGTATATAGGAGATAAAACCCAAAATTTTGAGTTGTGACCAAAAGAACAGAACAGGGGAGATCTCCCCACTGAAGAATTTTCCACTCATTATGGAGAGCCCATCTCTTACTTTTTTTTGTCTCCAACACAGAAAATGAGGGAACATATCCAAACACAGCAAAAAAATAAAAAAATAAAATAAAAAAAGGGGGTTTTAACCACTTGACCACTGGGCACTTAAACCCCCTTCCTGACCAGACCAATTTCCAGCTTTCGGTGCTCTCACAATTTGAATGACAATTACTCAGTCATACAACATTGTACCCATTTGAAATGTTAGTCCTTTTTTTTCACACAAATAGAGCTTTCTTTTGGTGGTATTCGATCACCTCTGTGTTTTTTTTTTTTTTTGCGCTATAAAAGAAAAACTACTTCTGTAAAAAATAAAAATAAAATCGTGTTTGTCATATTAGCAGGTTATTTCTCACACACAGCATATGCATACCACAAATTACACCCCAAAATACATTCTGCTATTCCTCCGGAGTATGGTGATACCCCATGTGTGAGACTTTTACACAGCGTGGCCACATACAGAGGCCCAACATGCAGGGAGCACCATCAGGCGTTTTGGAACACCCAGACCAATTCTGACATTTCTCTCCTACATGGAAAAATCATCATTTATTTGCTAGAAAATTACATAGAACCCCAAAACATTATATATGCTTTTTTAGCAAAGACCCTAGAGAATACAATGGCGGCCGTTACAACTTTATCTCGCATGGTATTTTTGCAAAAAATTTTTGAACGCGCATTTAAAAAAAAAAAAATGTTTTGTGCTTAAAAAAAAAACAGTAAAGTTAGCCCAATTGTATTTCATAATGTGAAAGATGAAGTTACGCTGAGTAAATAGATATCCAACATGTCAGACTTCAAAATTGCGCACACTCATGGAATGGCGCCAAACTTCGCTACTTAAAAATCCCCATAGGCGACGCTTTAATTACTTTTATTGGCTACATGTTTTTAGTTACAAAGGAGGTCTAGGGCCAAAATGATTGCTCTAACGTTCGCAGAGATACCTCACATGTGTAGCTTGAACACCGTTTTCATATGTGGGCGGGACTTACGTATGCGTTCACTTCTGCATGCGAGCACACGGGGACAGGGGTGCTTTAAAAAAATGGGTATTGCAGAGTATTTGGGTATTGCAGAGTATTGCGCAGGGTATTGCAGAGTGAAATAAAGTCGATAATATCGATATTATTGTATTAATAATCGATATTTATATTGATGAGAAAAGTTCCAAGAAAATCCGTTCCGTTGTGGTGTAAAAACTCCAAAATGTATTTATTACTTAAATAGTAAAATGTCACATGAATATCATCAATTGTATAATATAAAAATAGCATCAATAAGTTTCTTAGTCTTGAAATGAAGATTGAATCAAATATATCTTTGTGTGTGTGTGTGGCTATGTCAGCCTTCCTTAAAATGTGAGTGAGTGTCCCATCATGTCAGCTCAACTCTCCAAGTGTGGGAGCTTGTGTGTGTGTGTAGTATTCAAGAGACGAGAGACCTAATTTCTGCTCCTATGTCCAAATATATAGCCTGCCCCCACCTTCCTAACAAAGCGTCATTTAACGTTCATATTTGCCTTGTGGTCCCACAAGAAGCCCGCGAAATTCACATATTCTTCAAAAGAGAGAGAGGGTAATTTACTCTAAAATTCCTGAGGATGGGGCTTTAAGCTATGTGAGTTAACTTATAATACAAACTTATATAAGACAAATGTCCTTTAACATCTAAATCAAATATATATATATATATATATATATATATATATATATATATATATATATATATATATATATATATATATATATATATATACACAGTATACATACACACCATAACTACATAAAAATGCTGTAGCCTAAAGAAAGAGCTATATTCTTAGTTAACATACTAAAACGTTTTGTCCTTAGAAGAAGGTGTAACCTTATCTCCTACGATGGGAGGATGGTAGGATTTCAAGAGGAAGCTGGTCAGCCTAATGTCAACCATATGCCAATTTATACCATAGAAGCTTATTAGGCTACAAATGAGCTACAGTATATAGTTAAGTATATAACAAATTATATAATCCACTTTTCCAAATCCAGACACTGATATGAATATTTTAAATGTATCCAAGTCCATTATTCTCAAAGACCCAACTCCATTCATTCATGTGTTAATATTGTTAATAGATGAATATTAGATATTAGATTAAAGAACAACTTTATAACACAGAGTATTGCGCAGGGTATTGGGGTATTGCAGAGTATTGGGGTATTGCAGAGTATTGGGGTATTGCAGAGTATTGCGCAGGGTACTGGGGTATTGCAGAGTATTGGGGTATTGCAGAGTATTGCACAGGGTACTGGGGTATTGCAGAGTATTGGGGTATTGCAGAGTATTGCGCAGGGTACTGGGGTATTGCAGAGTATTGGAGTATTGCGCAGGGTACTGGGGTATTGCAGAGTACTGGGGTATTGCACAGTATGGGGCAGGGGTGGCTGAGCTGGGATGGATGGATGGCTGGATCTGTGACTGCATTTGTCACAGATCCAGCCACAGTGCTGCTGCTGCCACCTGCTCCCCCCCCCCTCTCCTCTCACACTGTACCGAACGGTACAGAGAGGAGAGGGAGGAACCGGCGTCATCAAATGACGCCGGTTTGTTTACAAGTGATCGCTCCGTCATTTGATGGAGCGATCACGTGGTAAAGGGCCGATATCAGCGGCAATTTAACGTGATCTGTGATGCGCCGGGTCTAGAGCACGGACACTTCCGCGAGCGCGTCTCAGGGGACGCGCAAACGTGGAAGTGCACGAGGACGTCGTGTCACAGTTACCCCACCGTGCTGCAGCAGTAAAATGTCTATGGCGCGGTGGGCAAGTGGTTAAAGGGGTTGTAAAGGTAAAAAAAAAAAACTTTCCCTAAATAGCTTCCTTTACCTTAGTGCAGTCCTCCTTCACTTACCTCATCCTTCGATTTTGCTTTAAATGTCCTTAGGACATTTAAAGCAAAATCGAAGGATGAGGTAAGTGAAGGTGGACTGCACTAAGGTAAAGGAAGCTATTTAAGAAAAAAAAAAAAATACCTTTACAACCCCTTTAAGCACTCTACCTTAACCAAACAAATATATACTGTGCATCTTCTCTGGCTAATCTATTCAGATTAAAGTGTATGTTATTTTTAGTAGCCTCTATACTCCTTTACTTTCTGTTTTTTCAAACAAAGTAGGAAATAAGGGGAAATCTCCATGAAGTGAGGGTAATTCCCATTTTAGGCAAATGTTTCTAGAACATTTGTGCGAATTGCATAATTCACCTGACCTCTTACACTAAGGTGTCCATTTATCATACAGCGGTAAAATACTCTCAGAGATCTCTCTCCTCCGGATGCCAGTTTATGAATCTTTGCTTCGCTCCTCCAAAGGTGAAGCGATCTAAAATCTACAAACCCTTCAAACACTGTAGAATGGCCCTTGATACTGGAATCTCATGAGACTCCTCCTTCCCCCTCAGATTCCTTCTTCACTCCCTGATTTTTCACCTTTGAGCTGGTGAATCTGGGAGATGAATTCTGACTCGGATCGCCAGTGAAGCACTGAGATTGCAGCTTCGTAAACTGTCTGTTTCTGTGTCATTCAATGAGGATTCTCATGCCGCGTACACACGATCACTTTATGTGATGAATAAAAACGACGTTGCATACACACCATCGTTTTTTTATAATGCTCTAGCAAAGCGAGGTTACGTTCACCACTCTTTTCCATTGAAGCTCGCTTCATAACTAGCTTCTGGGCATGCGCGGGTTGAAAAACGTTGTTTTAAACAACATTTTTTTGCTACACACGGTGATTTTTTGTGAAACATAAAACGACGTTTTGAAAAACGACACAAAAAATTGAAGCATGCTTCAATTTTTTTTTGTCGTTTTTCACAAGACATAAAAGAACGTTTTCCCCCACACATGGTCATTTAAATTGACGTTTTTAAAAACGTCTTTTTTCATTACATAAAGTGATCGTGTGTACGTGGCATCACTGTACAGAGATCATCGGCGGGAGAATATGTTCAAACACATTCTCCCCCCGATTATTTCTGTTTCATAAACTGTTTATGAGCTGTGATCAGCGGCAATCCTTGGGATCACCACTGATCACTGCTTTATAAACGGACACCTAAGTGTCAAGTCTAAAATTCTGGATTTCCACTCAATTTCTGTCTCAGGGACAAGGGAAGGCCAAGACAAATAAAAAGGTAACTCTCCGCAGCTCAGACACAGAAAACAATAAAAACTTGACATAGGGTCCAACGCTTGCTCGATATATATATATATATATATATATATATATATATATATATATATATATATATATATATATATATATATGAAAAAAAAAACAGTTTATAAATACCGGTAACTAATTTTCTAAGATTCCTCCAGGACAGCCTTTGAGACGTAGGCCGCGTACACACGATCGAACATGTCTGATGAGACTTGTCCGACGGACTGTTTTCATCAGACAAC
This sequence comes from Rana kukunoris, assembly GCA_029574335.1. Taxonomy (NCBI): domain Eukaryota; kingdom Metazoa; phylum Chordata; class Amphibia; order Anura; family Ranidae; genus Rana; species Rana kukunoris. The sequence continues at coordinate 472,542,258 of CM056050.1, forward strand.
TCTGAACTTGTCTGATGCGCAAACACACCATCGGACCAAAATCCGATCAGACCAGAACACGGCGACGTAGAACACAACGACGTGATGAAAAAATGAAGTTCAATGCTTCCAAGCATGCGTCGACTTGATTCTGAGCATGCGCGGGTTTTTGGTCCAATGATTTTGTGTACTAACCATCGAACCTGTCCGATGGACAGGTTTCCATCGGACAGGTTTTAAAGCAGGTTTTAAAACTTTGGTCCGCTGGAAAACGGTCCGATAGGCCATACACACGATCGAACATGTCTGCTGAAACTGGTCTGCAGACCAGTTTCATTGGACACGTTCGATCGTGTGTACGCGGCCTTAGAGCGCCTCCTCTCGGGACAGGAAACACGTTAACAGTCCAACATAAAAGACGATCATCCAGGCCCACACTTCAGTATTATCAAGGACCTTAGGCACTAGAAGACAAAAAACGATCATAGCAGGAGAACTTTGGCGGGAGTAGGATGGACAGGTACTGTGTCCCAGCTGCCCTGGAAGACTCTCAGAAAATTTGTTACCAGTATGTTTAACTCAAAGTTTTCTCAAATTGTTTTCCAGGACAGCCTCTGAGACTATGTGCAAGAACTTACTACTTAGGGTAAGGCCACTGCCTGAAGGACCTTACGTCCATACGCTTGATTTTTGCTTGAAAGCAAATTCAGGCGATAGTGCTGCACAAAGGTAGAGTAGCATGAACTTGTTGCAAATTTGCTCTGGCGAGGCACCAGCTCTATGCCCATTATCTTTATATATACTTGTCACTTTATTGTATACAGTCAAACATTATTGTATAAAACATTTTTGTTCTTAAAGTTTAGTTCATTTTATAGCGCAGCATCATTCTTTATACACATTTCTGTTTATGCGGTTTAGTTAGATTTCACTTTGTGATTGCGCAAGAGATACATATTTTATCTCTCGTCTCACATCCGCCTTGCTGTTGCTGCAGTCATGGATATATTCACCTTCGTTGGAAACAAAGGCAAATAAACCTATATGATGTATTCAATGCTGCTAATGGAAATGTTAAACGTTTTATGAGAAAACTTGGCCATAACATGGAAATGAAAGTTAGTCTATGGTGGGATACTATTACATTCAATAGATATATTAAAGCAAAAATTGTCCCGAGACGTCGAGGTGGCATGTCCTACTGAATGATGGTCTCTTGGACAAGGAATCTGTAGATGAGTGGTTTCATTTTTTTAATGATAAAGGTCTAGAGTTACTCAAATTTTTTTTAAAAAAGGAAGCAGAAGAAAATCAGGAAGATTGATCAAATCATAGGTGAACTCAAAGAACAACTAGAAGTATATAAAGATACAGCTGAATGTATAGCACCTTACAGCCCAATTAAATTAAGACTTCACTAAAAAATAAAGACCTCACTAAAAAATATTTCAAGGATATCAATGATTTTAAAACCACTTAAGGACCGCCTCCTGCACATTTACGTCAGCAGAATGGCACATGCACGTACAGGTACGTCCTGTGCTTGTGCACTTTGTGCAAACCAACCCATAAACGCTTATTGCGATTTTTTTTTATCAAAAATAGGTAAAAATATATTTTTTTTATATATTTTTGGGGGATATTTATTATAGCAAAAAGTAAAAAATATTGCATTTTTTTTCTAAATTGTTGCTCTATTTTTGTTTATAGCGCAAAAAATAAAAACCGCAGAGGTGATCAAATACCACCAAAAGAAAGCTCTATTTGTGGGGAAAAGGACGCCAATTTTGTTTGAAAGCCACGTCGCACGACCGCGCAATTGTCTGTTAAATTGACGCAGTGCCGAATCGAAAAACCTGGCCGGGTCCTTTAGCTGCCTAAAGGTCTGGGTCTTAGGTGGTTAAGTGACAAAACACATTGGGACAAAATGACTTAAATATGCACAAATAAAGAACCTTGAAAAATTCCAAACTTAAATAGGGGTTCATAAATATATAGGGAAACTTAATATTAACATTAACCACTTAAGGACCCCTTCACGCCGAACGTACGTTGCCCTTTAAGCCCAGCCGTGGGGTCGCGGGCATGTGCACGTGACCCGGTCCGAAGCACCGTGACCGGGGGCCCCGCGGACCCGATCGGTCCCTGGAGCTGAAGAACGGGGAGAGCTGTGTGTAAACACAGCTTCCCCGTTCTTTACTGTGGCGACGTGATCGATCATGTGATCCCTTTTATAGGGATACACAATCGATGATGTCCCACCTACAGCCACACCCCTCTACAGTTAGCAACACATATGAGGTCACACTTAACCCCTTCAGTGCCCCCTTGTGGTTAACTCCCAAACTGCAATTGTTATTTTCACAGTAAACAATGCATTTTTAATGGTCCCAAAAATGTGTCAAAATTGTCCAAAGTGTCCGTCATAATGTCGCAGTCACAAAAAAATGGCTGATCGCCGCCATTAGTAGTAAAAAATAAAAAAAAAAATTAATAAAAATGCGAGGATGGGTCACTATATAGATAAATATCTGCAACTGGCTGTCCAGAAAACTAAAGCATATCTAAGAGATACTAAACATATACTACAATTACTAGGTAATATACAATTTGAAGGAGGATCATTAATTATGGCCATAGCTGATGTGTTCTCACTATACAATTATTCATCATCACTAAGCGTGTGAGGCGACCAAATGGGGTCTTTGCACACTTACTACACTTCCATGTGTACAAAGAAAGTATATCATTACATGCTTAGATTTTTGGCTCAAGAATAGCCATTTCTGGTATGACAAGAGATTTTATCAACAGAAAACAGGAGTGGCAATGGGAGTGAGATTTGCACCAAGTGTGGCAGGATTGTTTATGGCCTAATGGGAAGAGATTGCCATCTTCACAAACTCCACCAGAATTGGTATTATATGGAAGATATATTGATGATATATTTATATTGTGGAAGGGAGACAAAGAGCGCTTAGAAGTATTCCTGAATAGAATGAATGACCGAAATATATCACTCACATGGGAAAAAAGTTATAAAACATCTCCTTCCTGGATCTGGAAATCATACAAGACCAACAGAAAAGTAGTACGACAGTGCATTTCAAAAATATGAACCGAAATAGCCATCTCCCCGTGGAAAGTGGCCTCCACTAAAACTGGCTTATTAACATACCAAGGCGCCAACTCATGTACCTAAGAAGGAATTGTACAAATATAGGAGATTAATTCACTCAAGCAGACCAAATGGGACCGAGATTTGCTAACAAGGGCTAATTTACTCAAGCAGACCAAATGGGACTGAGATTTGCCAACAAGGGCTATGATAAAGAATTTATACAGAAGAAAAGTAGTAGCCGAAATGGAGAGAAATGATCTAGTTATTGATAAAATTCCACAAGAAAATTTGATTGACCTAGTACACATAATCTTGGATTTTAATATCCAATACAAAAGAAAAGATTTTCAAATGGCACTGGCATATTTTACAGACGAACACCTGCAGAAGATATTACCATTAAAGCCATAATGTAAACACTGCTCAAAAAAATTAAAGGAACACTTTTGAATCGGAACTCCTGGGATATTGATCTGGTCAGTTAAAAAGCAGAGGGGGGAGGAGAGTATACAGAGGGGGTTGTTAATCAGTTTCAGATGCTTTGCTGTAAATTGAAATTAACAACAGGTGCACTAGATGGGCAACAATGAGACGACCTCCAAAACAGGAATGTTTTTCAGGTGGAGGTGTCTGACTTTTTTCCCCCTACTCATCTTTTCTGACTGTTTTTCACTAGTTTTGCATTTGGCTAGGGTCAGTGTGGCCGCGTACACACGAGGGGATATGTCCGCTGAAAACGGTCCGATGGACCGTTTCAGCAGACATCTCCGCTCGTGTGTATGGGCTAGCGGACAGATTTCTCCACCCGACAGATTTCAAAGCAAGCTTTGAAATCTATCCGGTGGGAATCTGTCCGCCCGACATGTCTGCTGGTTAGTACACTTACCAGCAGACATGTCGGCTCCCACCACCGCCGCGCCGCTGCCGAATGGATTCGGCGCATGCGCGGAAGTGTTTTACTTCCTGGTGCGGTGACGTGGCGGTGATCATCGCCACGTCACCGCGCCGTCCGGCGGCGGGGAATTTGATCCGATGGTGTGTACACGCCATCGGATCAAACTCCCGATCGGACATATCCGATGGAAATGGTCCGCGGACCGTTTTCATCGGATATATCCGATCGTGTGTATGGGGCCTGTCACTACTGGTAGCACAAAGCCATACTTGGACCCTATAAAGGTTGCACAGGCAGTCAAACTCCTCCAGGATGGCACATCAATACATGTCATTGCCAGGTTTGCCGTGTCTCCCAGCACAGTCTCAAGAAAATGGAGGAGATTCCAGGAGACAGGCAGTTACTCAGAGCTAAACAGAGCCGTAGAATATACTTAACCCATCAGCAGTTTAGGCCAGGCTCCCATCCCATTTACAGTGTGCAGTGAAGTAACCAAAACAGTGCCCAATGACAGCTATCACTATAGCCCATTTTGGAAAACCTTCCCAGGATTTGCAAGAGGGACCAGAGAAATCCCCAAGTTTACCTGCGAGGAGCTGGTGCCAGATGAAGCAGATTCTCCTGCCTGCGAGGGCGCAGGATGGTCCATGCTGCTTCCTGAGTGTTCTCCCTACAGCCTTTGCTGGGTCCACACACACAGCACCAGCAGACCCCAATAATCTTGCTGCCTGCCCCGCTAATGAGGCTAAAACAATGAACCTTTGGCACCTGCTGAGGATGTCACTCAGCTGGCCCATCATGCCTGGTTGATTTACAGTTTAGCAAATTCACTCCACCCCCATAGAAAGTGACACGCCGACCCATCCTTCCTACCCGGCAGGGGAATGCTGAGCCGGTCAAACTACCCAGAGGGGAGCTGGCAGACAGTCATCAGCAGTCCCCACTCTCCCCAAGTGCTGAAAGTAGGCAAGGACACCGCCCCACTCCACTTCCCCGGTCATGCCAGGCAAAAAGGTACAGCTGCACTCTAAGGAAGCTCCACAGGCCTACCTCTGAGACCTAGAGATCCATCCAGGTTCCGTCCACGTGAAACCTATTCTTCCAATCCTTTTATGTTGGATTGTTAACGTGTTTCCTGTCCCAAAGGGAGGAGCTCTAAGCCCCGTACACACAATCCGATTTTCAGTCGGAAAAACCTTGGATAGTTTTTCCAACGGAATTCCGCTCAAGCTTGGCTTGCATACACACACGGTCACACAAAAGTTCTCTGACGTACAACACTACAACGAGCCAAGAAAGACAATTGAGAAATATAAAATGTCTTTCTTCACATACTTTTCATTTTTGTTAAGCTTATAAAACAGTTCATGATTTTCAAGTAACCGAACATGTAAAGGTAGAGCAATGTGTGTCGCAGCCATACCTCGCGACTGTCCCTCTTATTTGAGCCAAAGCCCTCTGTCCCTCTTTCTTGCTCAGTTGTTCCTCTTCATGTTCTGATGTTTAGAGCGCTATAACATTTCATACTAAACTACAATTCTTTTTTTTATTCTACACTAGATGGTTTATCCAGCATCTTCATTATTGCACTTGTTAATTTGAAAAGGAAAATAATGGTTAAAAAAAAGCACTTAACATAATTTTTGCATATTCATTTTTTATGGCCTGTGTAACCTGGTATTACGGTCTCTTAGCTACATATGTTGTACCATCTTAGAAAGTTGGGTGTATGGTTTTAGCAATGCTATGTATTCACCTGTATAAATTTAAACTGGTGCAGAGACTGGAGGACATGTCTGGGAAACATACCTTCAGTACATACGGTATACAAGAACTTTATCAGGAAAACCTCAGAAATACAGGTTAGGGAATGAGCTGCTAAAAAGTACTTTCCAGCAAGTTTAAAGTTGCATTGCATTCTAATACTGGTTCAGCAGCTAAACAATCATTTCCCCAAAATTAAAGCTCATGTGTGCCAAAGGTCTATCAAACTGATGGAGCAGTGTCCACTACACAAAGCCAAGGGCAAGGATAGCACGTAAATTAGATTTCTTGTTAATCACATACTTTTTTTTTTTCTGGCTAACTAAACAAAATATTTCAGGCAGTTAGTATTTGTGTTATACACAATAGAGCTTGGTGAATCTGTATGAAGACTTGAAATCAATTAAAGAGGAGCTCCAGACTCTGTCCCCCAAAAATGTTTAAGTCTGCAGCTACAGATACTGTAGCTGCTGAATTTTTATATTAGGGCAGTTAGCTTGTCCAGGCATCCAAAGGTGTCCTCACCTGTGCCGATTCTTAAAATCAAAAAATGGGAGCAAGTACCTGTCAAAAACAGGTACCTGCTCCCCCCTTCCCCCCAAAAGCAACAGACAAGCTGAGTAGGTGAAACAGACTGATGTTTTTTGTGAATGACTGACAGCTAATTTTTTGTTCTGTGTAAAATGTTGCCTGGACATGCGTTTACAAGTTGTAAAGTATGCATACTTTCTGGTACAGCCCCAGTTCGTGAGTAGGACACCAACATTTAAAGTAAACTTGTCCCAGCCGGAGCAATTTGAACAAAGCATTTTGATGTAAAAAATCCAATAGCAAAGATCACACAGTGAAAACCAAATGGCATAATAATTAAGGATTCCAGACAAATAGGCAGCTAAACTGGTATGCAAATTTTAACTTTGCATGAAAAGAAAAAACTTCAGTAGAGCTGCTCTCTTTAAAGTGGAGTTTCCATCCCAAACATTTTTTTTCAATATTGTGCTCATTAGACCTAAAAAAGGGAAAAAACATTTTTTTGTTTTTACTCATCTGGAAATGCCTGTTGCTATGCAGTCCCCCAAAATCTGCCTTTGAAATCACCTAGGATTCTGACATCATCTCCCTCTAATGCTCCTGGGAAATGTGTGTCATCACTTCCCAGGATGCAGTGCGCTGTCCAATTATCACTCCCCATCCAAGACTTCCAGGAAGTGCTTGTAGGCTTCACAAAGGATTTATATTATAAAAATGCATGATGAAAGGACATACATTTAAAAAATGCTAATTGTGGTTGGAACTCCGCTTTAGTAAGGGTGATCTTTGTGATTTCTAGGGAGGTTTAGAAGGTAACAAAATGTGGGGTGGAGTTTGACCTGTAATGCAAAAATTGATGTTTACAAATGGCTTTAGTGGTTTATTACTCTAGAAATGCCAATTGTCTTGATATGCCTTTTACTAAAGTAAACACTGCTTGTGCATTTCCCCATCTTTAATGTCAGTATTTTTAAACAATGCATACACGTTCAAGCCATAAAGGAGCGTGGGTGGACAGCCATGCACTGACCCTTTATCAAGTTAAAAATTTGCAACCCTCTGGTGGAAAAGACCAACATAAGTAAAACATATATCAAGCAAATCTACTTTAATAAAGTCCTAAACATTTTTAGGCATTGTCCCTAGGTTTCCTAGTGTGTGGGTAGACGCACCCTGTGAGAGCTAAATGATCAATACCAATAGGAGGGACTTCTTGTTATGTTATGAGCTATAACATAACCAAGTATTTATTTCCTCAAGAAAAATGCTACTAGGCACAATTTATGTAGCTGCTTTTGCTGTGGCCACACAATAACATAACAATTGTATAAAATAAAAAATGTTTAGGTAATGGGAGTCGTACATTGTTTTGTCCACACAAGCTTGCATTAAAAAAGGCCAGTTTCCAGCAGCTTCAGCTTGTATAAGAGCAGTGTGAACAGCAAGTTTTTACAAAGTATTTGCAGAGCTTTCAGCGAGCTTTGTTGAAGCTTTTAAACTACCATTCAGCTCAAGTTTGTAAATGTTGAACGCAGATCCAAATGGGAGTGCTGATTAACACTTAAACCACTTCAGCCCCGGTAAGGATTTACCCACTTTCTAACAATTGTGTGGTTGTGAGACGATGTACCCAAATAAAATTGATGTCCTTTTTTCCCCACAAATAGAGCTTTCTTTTGGTGGCATTTGATCCCTTCTGCAATTTTTTTCCCCCGCTATAAACAAAAAAAGCCTTCCTTAAATCACAGTCCCAATCAAAGCCCCCTCCCCCAGATCAGTGTCTCCTTTACATCATAGCCCCCTCCCTTTTCATTTGTGTCCCCATCAGAATCCCTTCCTTGCATCAGTGTCCCCATCAAGGTCCCCCTACCACTGTAAGGGTGGCTGCAGCAGCAGGGCAAGAGCCAAGAAGTGGAGCAGGTCTGAACAGAGGAAGTTTCCTCTCCCAATGAATGCTAGGACAAGCACGCTGGCTGTACTAGCAACCAACAATGGGAATGATGGTAGTGGAGCAGGGGGTAATCTGCGCTTGGGAGAAGGGGGTAAAAAAATAGATCATAGGCAGCCTCTGCTGACTTTAATTCTCAATCTGGGCACATTGAGGATTTTATCCGAACATAGCTGTGGGCCAGATAAAATATTGTAGTTAGTTGGGTGTAACCATGGATCATAGTTTGGAGAACCTTGCTTTAAACCAACACATGACGGCACAGGACTGTCCTTTGTGGGTTAATAACTCCCCGATAAGGGATCAATAGGAATGTAAAGTCATTTTAAATACCTCTAGTTAAAACACACCCGCATGAACTAAAGCTTGAAAAAGAGGACTGCTTGTACCTGTATGGATTATCCTATCCACACAAGTGCAGTGGATGGAGGTATCCTCCCCACTGTGCCATTATTTTCTGACAACCAGGACTGTCAGGACACACTGATCAGACCTGCAGCTGATTGACTGCATCACTGACTGAATGAACCAAGAATCGTTTGAGAGGAGACAACACTCATGGCCATAGATGAATCGCAATTCAAGACAGTCCTGCTGAATCGGCTGAATTTCAATCCATTTATTATCAGCTTTAGCAGCGGTTCTAGATACTATATTCCATATATAGACCGTTTAAAAGAAAGCATCAAGGTAACCCCTTTAGGCAAGATTTGACAATAGTGGTAAGCTTTTGATACACAATTTAAACATATTGAAATGATTAACAGATTGTGTTTGCAAAATTTTGCAGTTTATTAGAAATATGCTAAATGCAAGCAACCTTTTTTGTCCTCCACAATTTCAGTAAGAGGCAGCATTTCTGTTTTATCCAGAATTCCAGCACATAGGACCTCTCCTGCCTCTTTCCGAATGCTGTGTGCCATCTTTAATGATGATATATGGCTGTCCTTTTCTGCTGCTCAACTGGGAGGAGGTATGTGTGTGTGGGGGGGTCAAACATATGACACTACTAGGCTGGGTATCAACAATCGAATTATAAACCATGTCAATCTGGGTTAATGCAAAGCTGTAATCCTCTTTAACAAGAGATCAAATCAGTGTCATGAGTTATGTTCAGTCTGTAATCAGATAAGAAACAGAGCAAGTCTCTAATAAAAGAGTAATGAGAGGCCTTAATGATGCTGTTAAAAGGTATCACAAGTTAAATTATTGCTCTTGTTCTAACCGATTAAATCAATGTTGCATATATGCAGCCTTGTCCTACCTGTCAGGCTAACCTGTGAATTTAGAAAAGATAAACAGTTCAGGAAACCTCGATATAACTAATTCACTCTCAGGAAGAGTGCAATGAGTTTTAGTTTAAAATAATTCAAATGGATTGAATGCACCCCAAACACACTCTTTTTAACTGTTTCATTGCAGTAAAAGTGAACATGTGTCTGCTTTCTCAAAGCACCAATGTTATCTCCAGACCACCACAGGTAAAATGAAGCTCAAGAAAAAATTAGGAGAACCCATTTGCAAAAGAAAAAAAAAGAAAATATGTAGGCGTACAGCAAATATACTGAGAAAAAAAAACAGTTTGTCCCTGCCAAGTATACCAAAAAAAGAGAGGGAAGGCACAATGCTTTTTTCTTTGCACGTTTTTTTTCCACAGAAATGTACAGAATTCATGAAGAAAATCATTTTAAGACATCAGTCCATGAGTCTCAGCTGACGTATCTTGACCATGCAGCAACTAAGCATTTATGAAATGGATAAAACATTTACAAAAAGTTTTTTCCAACTTCATCATTAAAACGATGTTGCCCACACACGATCGTTAAAATGCTCTAGCAAAGTGTGGTGGCGTACAACATGTACGACGGCACTATAAAGGGGAAGTTCCATTCAGATGACGCCACCTTATGGGCTGCTTTAGCTGATTTTGTGTTGGTAAAAGACGATTCGCGCTTTTCTGTCTGTTACAGCGTGATAATGGTGCTTACTCCATTATGAACGGAAGTTTTACCAGAACGAGCGCTCCCGTCTCATATTTTGCTTCTAAACATGCGCAGGTTTTTAATGTCATTTTAGCCCACACACAATCAATTTTTACAACCCGAAAAACGACATTGTTTGAAACGTCGTTAAAAAATGCAGCATGTTCGATTTTTTTTTTTACGTTTTTCAGAACCCGGAAAATTATGTAAAGCCCACACACGATCATTTTAAAATTACATATTTTTTTTAAAACGTTTTGTACATGCCGAAAAATGATCGTGTATACGCGGCATAAGGTTAGATTCCTCCACGACATATGGCCCACAGCTCTAATCACTGCAACCAAAGTGGAGTAATCATTTAGGTCCCAGTCACACAGACTTCATCTTAAGCCTGGTACACACTAATAATGTATTTTTTTGCTCAACCAGCAGGTTGAACGAAAAAAAGCTAACATTTCCGATCGGAGCAGCTGTAGTAACAGATGCGATGTGGTGTTCTGACAGAGGGATGGCCCCCTTGGCAGAACACTCAGATCAGCGCTCTCAGCCATTGGCTGAGAGTGCTGATCGGGAGTTGGCCGGCTGCTGATTTTCCAGCATGCTCGGACAGAAGACAGGCTTCTTTCAGACCAGCTGCTTTACACACTGGTCAAACGTCAGCCGATTTTGATTGAACCAGCCGATGTTGCCCAACATTTTACCCATGTGTACAAGGCTTTAGTCTGAGCGACACTGCATACAGCAGCTGCCTTATAGTGTCTTATTAACAAGACTAAGGCTTATTCAAGCCCTAGCAGAGGCCTTTGTATATATGTACAGCTGTTCAGTACTTCTGGGGGGAAAAAAATAATAATTTAAGGGTAAATGTCCTGGCTTTATACATATTTTCTTACGTTTCTTATGGTTTGCACTAAAAAAAAATTTTAAAACCATATTTGTTAGGGCAATATAAAATACTGCATAATAATATCTTGTATGTTTTTTTGTTGTTGTTGCCAAGCAGGTGAAGCTTTGATCTCTTCTAAGAAAAATGTAATTAAAAAACAAAAACCACTATCTTACTGACCTCAATAGCTTAGGCTAGACGTAGAGGTAAAGTCAGAGCAGTGACAATGTCAGACAAAAGACAGACAGCTACTGCTTTTTAGATATACCAAAAGTGATTTGTGTATTGCATTGTATTGAAATATATTAAAGTGTATTTGTTGCTTTTTGTAAAACAGAAAATGTATACATAAAATAAAATAAAAAGTTATAAAAACGGTTTAAAACCAAACTAAAAAAATATAATAAGAAAATCTAAAACGTATTATAAATTAGTTAAAGCGGAGGTTCACCCTATATATAAGCTCTCCCATGTGATCCAGCATACTGGCGTCAGCATGCTGTTTTTTTTTTTTTTTTAATCCATCACTTACTGTATATGGTGTATTTTAATTTCTAACCCCCGCGGTGGACGGCTCTAGTATAGCGCGTCACATCTTACGAAAATACCCGATAAGGACTCGGGTAATCTCGGCGAAAATGCGGCGCCTGCGCACAGACCTAGGAGCCGACTGCGCAGGCGCCGTATTTCTCCGAGTCCTATTTCGGCGTTTTTCGGAGGGCGTGGCGCGCCATAGCCGTAGGACTCGGAGAAATACGGCGCCTGCACAGTCAGCTCCTAGGTCTGTGCGCAGGCGCCGCATTTTCGCCGAGATTACCTGAGTCCTTATCGGGTATTTTTGTAAGATGTGACGCGCTATACTGGCGCCGTCCACCACGGGGGATAGAAATTAAAATACACTATAATACAGTAAGTGATGGATTTAAAAAAAAAAAAAAAATGGATTTAAAAAAAAAAAAAAAAAAAAGTATACTGGCGCTGACGCCAGTATGCTGGATCACATGGGAGGGCTTATATTTAGGGTGAACCACCTCTTTAAGACACCAATGGAAACAATTTATAAAAACTTGAGAAAAAAAAAATCTATTACATGCAACTACATGCCATCATAAGTTATTTCAATGCAGTTAATAAATCTTAAACAATCCCCAACTGATTCGTACAAGCAACATCTTAAAAGACTTTATTCATTTATTTATTTTTTGTAAATATAAGCCATAGCTTGTGTGTTATTTTCTCAAATGTATTTATCAAAAAAGAAGGGATGATCAAAATATACATAATTCATATTCCAAGGCTCAACTAAATTTACTAAACACGTAAAGAAAAATCACTAACTTGAAATATTGTATGAAGAGGGATACAATATAACAGGCATAAAAAATTACACATGACTGGCACTCCTGTGTTATAAATTACTTTAATACTGAACTAAAGAGCTGTATTTAATAAAAAATTCCTGCTCCCTTAGGTATTGATCTCGGTCCAAAAATACAACTTGGGATGCATCCAGATACATTACAACAAAGGAGAGAGAGAGAGAAATTAACTTGGATAATGCTGACAGCTGCAATAAGCATTTGTACAGGACTCTGGAAATTGGAATCATTTAGGGACGTTGAGGCGTGATGGAGGGAGCTTGAGGACATACTGCAGGATAATAAAGTTATGTCTTGACAAGGAGGAAAAAAAAAAAATTACACCTATAGTGCAAATATACCATGCATAAATTGCCCCTGTGCAATAGCAAAAATTATTTAAGAATGAAGATTTCACGTATTCTAATCCTTAAAAACACAGAGATGCATAAAGAGTCAAACCTTACAGCATGTATAAATCCAATAACAAAAACTTAAAGGAGACGTGCATCCTTTGGAACAGAGAAGTCATGGGAATTTTAAGGCACAATATATATATTTTTTTGTAAAATTAAAATGTATTACAATTTTTTCCCCCCAAGGGTACACATACATATATGCACAGAAGAGGCTATTATGGGACCCGTGTGCTTATATGTATGTGTACTCTGGGCCCTGGCATCTCCACCCTTGGGGGAACATCATTGTGCAGCGTATTGGGCGATTACATTTTAATTTGTATTTTGTTGTATTTCAATTATTATGATATAATTAAAAAGTTTGTCATTCTATTTAGATGGCATTTATAGAAAGTCTATATTGATAGCTCCTGATAGAGAAATGCGTTGATCTGTAAAGATTACTATGCGCAATCACCACAGTATTGAAATCGATTGGTTTTATATACAACTGTATTTTATTGCAATTTGCTGTTATAAGGACAGAACTTGACGAATTTTAGCAAATTTGAATAAATGTTAATTTTACCAAAATATATGCTGTGCCTTAAAAGTCCCACACCTTTACTATTTCAATAGTTTTGATGTATCAAGTTTAGGTATGTGGCACAGTTTGCATCATAATTTCCTGATCAGAATGTTCCACTAGTATGTAGGGCTTCAGTTTCAGTACATGCAGCCTCTCCACCTCAATTGGTTTCCCCTTTAACCACTTAAGACCCGGACCAAAATGCAGGTAAAGGACCTTGCCCCTTTTTGCGATTCGGCACTGCGTCGTTTTAACTGACAATTGCGCGGTCATGCGACGCGGCTCTCAAACAAAATTGGTGTCCTTTTTTTTCCCACAAATAGAGCTTTCTTTTGGTGGTATTTGATCACCTCTGCGGTTTTTATTTTTTGCGCTATAAACAAAAATAGAGCGACAATTTTGAAAAAAATGCAATATTTTTTACTTTTTGTTATATTAAATATCCCCCCAAAATATATATAATTGTTTTTCCCTCAGTTTAGGCCGATACGTATTCTTCTACCTATTTTTGGTAAAAAAAAAAAAAAAAAAAAATTGCAATAAGCGGTTATCGGTTGGTTTTCGCAAAATGTATAGCGTTTACAAAATAAGGGATAGTTATATTGCATTTTTATTAATTTTTATTTTTTACTACTAATGGCGGCGATCAGCGTTTTTTTTCGTGACTGCGACATTATGGCGGACACTTCGGACAATTTTGACACATTTTTGGGACAATTGTCATTTTCACAGCATAAAATGCATTTAAATGGCATTGTTTACAGTGAAAATGACAGTTGCAGTTTGGGAGTTAACCACAAGGGGACGCTGTAGGGGTTATGTGTTCCCTGTGTGTGTGTGTTTACAACTGTAGGGGGGTGTGGCTGTAGGTGTGACGTCATCGATGCTGCGGCCACAGTGAAGCACGGGGAAGCCGTGTTTACACACGGCTCTCCACGTTCTTCAGCTCCGGGGACCGATCGCCCCTGCGGTTTCGGAGCTTCGGACCGGGTCACGGGCGCGCGCAGTGCCCGTGACCCACGGCTGGGTACTATTTACTGACGTAAATATACGTGGATGTGCCCAGCCGTGCCATTCTGCCGACGTATATGTGCAGGAGGCGGTCCTTAAGCAGTTAATATAGCACAGCCTACCAATCCTTAACTGTGGTGGCTGAATTGGATAGCTTTTTTCTTTTCACCTGGTAGTCCAGCCAGTAACACTTCCTGCCTTAGGGTGGCTTCACTCCTTGGAGGTACAACAGAGCTACACTTGGACAGCAGCACTGTCAATTTATGAAGTGGGTAGTGTTAGATGCACTAGCAGATTTAGATGGACTTGATATACTAAATAAAAGCTGAACTCCTTAACACTAAGAATTTACAGCAACATTGTTTGCCATTGGGGATAAATATATATTTTATAGATTAACCCTTTCATGCCTAAGCCTATTTCTGACATTTGGTACACAATTTCTTAGAACCCCCAAACATACATATACATACATACATACATACATACATATATATATATAAAAAAAATTAGCAGAGAATCTAGAAATTAAAAAGGCGATTGTTGCAATATTTTATGTCACACGATATGTTACGCCGAGTAAATAGATATCAAACATGTCCCGCTTTAAAATTGCACGCACTCGTGGAATGGCGTCAAACTACGGTAGCTAAAAATCTCCATAGGTGACTCTTAAAAAAATGTTTACGCACTTTCTCCCTTGCTTTTTGCATTGGCAATTGAACCTCTAGCTATGGCGATTCGTTCCCACCCCAAAATTCACAGAATTTATTGTGGACAACAGGAACACAAATGTGCATTATTTGCCGATGATGTCCTTGTGTAGATCACTAACCCCCAAGTAACTTTGCCTAATTTGCTGACCTTATTAGATAATTTTTCAGAACTTTCTGGTCTGTCTTTGAATTCTCAAAAACAATAGCGTTTAATGTCTCACTACCTCCTGCTGTAATACAAACTCTCCAAAATACCTATTACTTTTCAGTGGACTGCATCACTCCCTCCCATACTTGGGGGTCCGGTTGACATCCTCTATTGACACTGTTTATTAAGGCGAATTACCCCCCATTATTCAAAAAAAAACTTAGGGAGGATCTCTGTTGCTGGGCAGAATATTCTCTCTCATGGTTTGGCAGAGTCAACTCAATAAGAATGACGTTTCTATCCAGACTCCTTTACTATTTTAGCCCCAAAATGAAAAGGCATTATAAATGATATAAAAAAAAAAAACAGATAAAGTTTATAATATAGATCTGTTAAATTTGCTTCCCATGTTATTTTGTATAATAGCTTACAAAATTTCTTTTAAACTGCAGAACAGTAGGCTACTTTTTCAGATATATAATGGCTACAATGGGCTCTCATTGTTGGGTTTTGCTACTGTTAATATTAATTAATAAGTTTATTCCACCCAGGTGAGGGAAAACAGAATGGACCTACTGTGTACTACTTTAATAATCAATGCTGTGACCAGACAGAGCTGTAACTGAAGAAAAAAAAAAAAAACCTTCTCTAAGAATGTAAGCGATACATTTTCTAGCTTTACTAAACTTATGAGAAAACAATTGCTTTGGCACTACTGCAGAAAACTGCAATAAGTACTTCTAGTAAATTAAACTTCAAGTTTAAATATATAAGTTTTTAACATATTTGTCAAAAAAAAAAAAACGGAATAATAAAATTCAATATCACATACTGATAAAGAACCCTTAGGGCTCACGATATTTCATTTCAGCTTGAAGAGGCTTGTACTTTTTTGGGCTCTTTTGCACGTTTTAATTACAATTATTTGAGCTCCTTTGAGCATGAATGTTTTATTTTTTATTTATTTTTTCACAAAACCTCCCCTCAGCTCATTTTAAAAAGAAAAATTGTGCATTTTCAAGCTTGAGCTTGAGTTTCCTGCGTACGCGAGTTTGGTGGGGTTTTTTTCTGCCTGTTAGGCCGCGTACACACGATAGAATCTATCTGCTGGAAACGGTCTGCCAGACTGTTTCAGCAGACAAATTTGATCGTGTGTACGGGCGAACAGACAGATTTTGCCAGCAGACAGATTTTAAAGCATGCTTTAAAATCTGTCTGCTGGGAATCCGTCCGTCCGATATGTCTGCTGGTTAGTACGCTAACCAGCAGACATATCTGCCCGCACATGCGTTGAATGGATTCGACGCATGCGCGGAAGTGTTTTACTTCCTGGTGCGGTGACGTGGCGGCGTCAACGTCATCGCCACCGCGATGTCTGCCGACGGGGATTTTGGTTTGATCGTGTGTACAGCGATCAAACCAAAATAGCCCAGCAGACAAATCTGATCAGATCGGTCTGTCAGACCGATTTGAACAGATTTATTTGGTCGTGTGTACGTGGCCTTAGAGCATATGACTGAAAAAGCCTTAGGCTCCTTACACACGGAGCGGTCCGTTTTTCGGTCCGCTCCGTGTGTCTGTCAGCTCAGCGGGGGGTCTCCGCTCAGCTGTCGGCGGACATGGCGGTCACCGCACACTGTGCAGGGACCGCCCCGTCTATCCTCCGCTCTCCCCTATGGGGAGTCGGATGGAAACGGACCGTCTGTCCGTTTGCATCCGATCCGTTTGGCCGGACGGAAGAAAAATAGGACATTCTTCCGTCCGCAAAAACGGATGCGGATCTGGCGGACGTTAGCGGATGCATCATCCGCTAACGGATCCGCTCCCATAGGGGTTCATTGCAAGTCCGTAAACGGACTTGTAATGAACGGACGAACGGTCCGCTAGTGTGAAAGGACCCATAGTGTACATAGAAACATTGGGGTTGATTTACTTAAACCAGGGAGTGCACAATCTGGTGCAGCTCTGCATAGAAACCAATCAGCTTCCAGGTTGTTCTGTCAAAGCCAAATTGAACAAGCTGAAGTTAGAGGCTGATTCGCAATCATGCACAGGTGCACCAGATTTTGTACTGTCCGGTTTTAGTAAATCAACCCCATTGACTGAGGGGAATTTCCAGGCAGAAAAAATAAGAGCTAAAAAAAAGCTCAAAAGCCTGTAGGAGCCGCTTCTTTGAGCTGCAGTGTGCATAAATGAGCCCTTAGAGTGGATGTAAACCAGATTCAAGAAATTTAAGCTGTGCACATATCTGGTGATCAAATACCACCAAAAAAGCTCTATTTGTGGGAAAAAAAGGACATCAATATTGTTTGGGTACGACCGCGCAATTGTCAGTTAAACCGACACAGTGCCGTTTTACAAAAAATCATTAAAAAATCATTGGTCATCAAGGATGGATTTGCACTTTGCACTACAGTCCATTAAACATGGTTTCCTATGGAACACGTTATGTATTTCAAATCTGCAAAATGCAAAAAGCACTAAAACTGCATAGGTGTGAATCCAAACTTAGGGGGGGTAAAATCTTCCGGGGCTGAAGTGGTTAAAGGAAGCCAAATCTTTCAGGAGGAGATATAAGTGTAGTTCATTTAAGATTACAAATATACTGTAGATGTAAAAAAGTGTGGTTAGTTTGCCAAATATAGAGTACTATAATGCTTATGAATAAACTATTTTTTTCATATTTAGCCAGCAGGTGGCGCGCAAAGGTTTTTAGGTTTCTAATTAACCACTTAAGCCCCAGACCAATATGCTGCTAAATGCCCAGAGGCGTTTTTACAATACGGCACTGCATCGCTTTAACAGACAATTGCACGCTTGTGCGACGTGGCTCCCAAACAAAATCCGGTTGAAAAGACCGCCACGAGGAGAGATCACATCACTTCCCCCCCCACAGGCAGAGGGCGGGGGAGTGCGCGGATTGGCTGGGAGCGATCGCGAGGGGGTGGCTAGAAACGAATAGCCGCCCCTCATCCTGGATCGCTCCTACAGCCACCGGGACCGCCGCAAGTACCGGGGGGGGGGGGGGGGGGTACGCCAATGTGCCTGCCCGTGCGTAAATGTACATGCGGCGGTCCTTAAGGTGTTGAAGAAAAAAAGCCAGTTGTATTCGAAAGCTCTGCCGATTCAACTGTATCTTAATGTAAAAATAATAAAAAAATCAGTTATAACTGATTGCTCGACTACAAAACTCTGCTCTACTTCACATGCATACAGCGATTTATTTCCCAGCCAAACCTTCCTGCTTCCTTTGATTGTCAAGAGCCTTACTAACACATAGGGAAATTTATTTCTGGGGGGGTGCTTATTTTATAAAGAACTGACCCCCTCCCAGCAACTGCCCCTGCAGTTAAAACTTGGTGATAATGTCAAAATGGGGAAAAGACATTTCTTGCCACATAAACAAAATAAAAAATAACCTATGCTGGGACATGCTCTAGATGGGTGTTGAGATGTTGGAGGTAAATTTTGCTACTACCTTAAAAAATACTCTATGATGAAATTCAAACACCAAATTTATTGTGACTGAGAAATTAATAATTTGTCCCCTCTGCTCAGTGGACTCCATACTTAGGTTCAACCAGAGAGGGAGCTTAAAAACAAAAACAGCTTTTGCTTTGTTCTAAATCTCTAATTTTTCTGTGAATCCGATGTCATGGCTGCATCCTCTATTAAGGGCTAATGCACACAGGAAGTTTTTACAGCTACTGTTAGGGGCGTCTATTGTTCTAACTGCCTTTAAACGCCCCTCCACATTAGCCTACGTGTCCATGCACATACATTTTTAAGAGGCGTTTGGAGGCATAAGCGTTTAGGGGCAGTAGAAGAAAACGACAACCTGTGTATCCACGAGCAGAGGATGCTAAACACTATAACTAGCATTTTTACATGTTGTTACTGAAAAAAAAGGGGAAAAGCGCCCATAAACGCTCTTCAAAAACACGGCTATCATTGCATTTTTAATGCAGCTTTTTCCTGGCAGCAGTGCTGGCATTTTTAATGTTCTGGGTGCATGAGCCCTAAATATTTTTTGTAAAACAAAGACTTTAGATAACTGGCATAACAGTTTTTATTAAATCACTTATATAAAACATTAAAAAAACTTTGACCTCAAGCCATCACAGTATGTTTGCTATTAAAAAAAAGTCCATATAGAGCAACAACTTATAAATTTAGCCTGTTATTCTATGCACCAGTAATACTAGGTAATGTCAACTGTTACCACTGCTTGTCCAGTTATTAGTGGTGCAACGGATCACAGTTGATCCGTGATACGAACGGGTCACCCCATTCGGATCGGCACACACTGTGATCCGCGGATTGCCGCGGCTCCGGAGCTAGGCCGAAGCCGCGGCCATAACATTAGGAAAGGCCACGGCTTCGGCCTAGCTCCGGAGCCACGGCCATCTTGGTACACCCCGCGACGGCCCTCCTCTCTGTTTACACCCACAAAGGAGGAGGAGCCAGCACTTGTGGGTCTGTCTGCCTGTTACTACCTGGGGGGGGTCTGTCTGCCTGTTACTACCTGGGGGGGGTGTCTGCACCGAGGGGGTTCTTTACTGAGGGGGGACTATAGTTGGTGGTGGGGGTGACAATTTTTTTCTGCACCGGGTGACACCAACCCTGGTGACGCCACTGCAGTGGGGGGGGGGGGGGTGGATTTGGATATTACAGTTGGGGGGGGGGGAGATGTGGATATTACAGTGGGGGGATGTGGATATTACAGTGGGGGGGATGTGGATATTACAGTGAAGATTGCATTGCTTTCTTTAAAGCATGTTATACAGCACAGCTACTTGTGATGCGTGATTTGGCTCCCTGCAACATCTGAAATACCTGGTTGATCCAGTTTCTGCCTTCTCCTCCCCTGTAAACTGACCACGGTGCATCATGGTCAGTTTACGCGCCTTAGACATCAGCAGCATGCTATCTGGCGCTCTCCTCTCTGCTCCTTTGTCGTAGTTGTCCCCCGAATTCCAAGAATTTTAGAAAATAGCATATAGTATATACATCATGTAATCCTAGCAGAGGGACTTGGCAGTGGCTGTGTGCACTGCCTTAAATAATTAAAAGCGGAGCTCCACCCTAAAGTGGAACTCCCGCTGATCGGAACCCTCCCCCCTCCGGTGTCACATTTGACACATTTTAGGGGGGAGGGGAGTGCAGATACCTGTCTAAAGACAGGTATTTGCACCCACTTCCGGCCACACAGTCTCGGGTAAACTGCGGGCATGACGTCAGCTCCTGTCCTCCCCCGTTGTGTTCTGGGAACACTCGGCTCCCAGAACACAGCGGGAGCAAAATCGACAGGCGTAGTGCGACTCCAGAGCCAGAGCGCTTCACTTCCCGGTTTCCCCACCGAGGATGGCGGGGGGGGGGGGCAGCAGAGTGACAGCTCGTTCTCCGCTGCGGACGGCGCTGGAGTCTAGGACAGGTAAGTGTCCTAATATTAAAAGTCAGGAGCTGCAGTATTTGTAGATGCTGGCTTTTATTTTTTTTAATTGTTGAGGACAGTAACATAATACTACTGATTGAAATAAAAACTGTGCAGAACCTGTAATGTATTGTGTGCAAAGTGCCTAAGACACACCTTTCACTTCTGCATTGTTCAAGGAAAAAAAAAAAAAAATTGGTACTTCCTGATCATTGTTGTAGAAATCTATTTATTTTCTTCTAAATACAGTAATCATTGCATTCCTTTATAATTACTAACTATAGCCAGATGCACTGATCTCCTGTAATAAACACATTTCCACAGAATAGAGGTATAATAAATGTTTGTTGTCTGAATGATTCGTCCTTTTCTAAGCCTTATCTTTACTTTTTAATTTCAATCTTCAATGCCTCAGTGAGAAGTGTCAAGTTTTCAGGAGCTGTGTCTTACTGATGGTATAATCACTGTACATCCTGGGTGAGTGAGAAGGCTGCACATAGCTATAAAGCACAGAGATCATTAGCACATACAGTTGTGTGTGGAAAGCTGGGTTTCTGTTAGGCTGAGAAGCATTGCTCCATTTGCGGTAAATTGCACAGATGCAAACACATGAATCAACTGTTCCAACAGGTATAAACCACATAGTTATAGGCCTCAGATTTTAAAAAGTCACTTCTCAAGCCACGTGCCATTCTCAGAAAACATCTAGCTGATGTTAAGAATAATAGGCTAAATACACTGGCGAAGCAACTCTACTCTTAAAAATAGGCTGGGCTTAATAAAAAGATTGAAGCTTTTCACAAAAAAAAAAAAAAAAAAAAGAAGCTCTCAGTAGCATCGTTTTCACAGATCTATGCCTTACATGTTGTCAGACAAAACCCCTAAATAATAAGCCTTGTAGCAAACAATTTATATGGTTTTTAAATTGAATTAAAGTGCAAGTTCACCTTTACAGAAAATCTGAACACAAAAACCACTGGTTGGTCCCTGTGCCCATCGCAGCTGGTCCTGCTAACCCGGAGTCCGGCGATCACCCATTCTGACACATCGTATTGGTGCTTTACCAGTCAGGGAATTTGAAATCCCTGCAGCTTTCTTTCCTCTTTGTAGGTGGTGACAGGACGGGCTATGTAGGTTCCGATTGGTTGGCCCACCAATATGATGGCACGACCATTTAGAATCCTCCTAAACGTACCTCCTGACAAGGTTAGTTTTGGAGAGTAAACCGAGGGGATTTCTAACCTGTGAAGCATCTATACGAGGTGTCATAGCGGGCAATTGACGCACTCCAGGTCAGCGCTACTGGGGGGTCCTGTGTGAGTTCCCCTTGCAGATTTTTCTATAAAAGGTGAACTTACCCTTTAAGTGAATTAACGCATACTCCTGAAACAAACATTAAACAGAAAATACCGCTTTCACCATTGCAGTATACCAGCGCAACACTAAAGCCTTGTACACACGATTGGATTTTCAGACGGGAATTGTGGGATGACAGACTGTTGGCCTAAAATCCAAACTTTTGTACTCTCCATCAGACAATTGTTGTTAGACTTTCCACCGAGAAATTTTGGGTGGCAGACTGATAAATTCTCCGTGGACAACAGTATGTTGTCAGATTTTTCTATTGTGTGTACACAAGTCTGTCAGACAAAAGTACAAACACGCATGCTCGGAATCAATGCTCACCAAACATGACATTAGCAGAAGGTGCCCAAAGGGGGGGTGGGGCGCTCAAGAGCTAAAATGTCACTTACTACGTCACTACGTTCGTGTTTGTTGGCCGACAATTGTGTGCCGTTTGTATACAAGACAAGTTCCTGGTCAGTACCCTTCGGACAAAAGTCTGACTCTTTGTGGAAAATCTGAGATTGTGTGTGGTTCATTCATAATTCTACATTAAAATTGTATTCCCTTTTTGTGTTTTAATGCTTTAAGATGCATTTCTGCATTAATTTATATATGTGCTTTTTAGCAATGGAATCTGCTAGCTTCATTCTGGTAGTCGGCAGAACTACATAAGAGTTAAAGGTGCAACACTGGTGTACCAGTTATGTATGTGATAGGGTAGTCCTGCATCAATTTCAGAGCCTGTTCAGAAGACAAAATGAGGACTGAATTTCAACTACCAGGTATTTTAGTTTCTTAAGTTTGCTGAATTCATTTTCATTTCAAAAGAAAATCACTGCTTATACAAGGCTTTTAGTAAAGCTCAAGTTATTTTTTAGAAACCCTGCAAATGCATCCTGCATTTTCAAAGCAACCCATTTTAATATTCCAATGAACATACATAATTAGAATTGTTCCTACACCCATGTGACCGATGCAGGCACTGACAGTTTCCAGCAAAGAAATGTGATGCAGATTTACACATCGATCTGAAAATAGCATACACTTGCAATACTTCTGTTGGCCTGTATTTTTTATCAGGGTCATTTTAACATTCTGCTGAATTTTACAATGATGATGATAATGTAAACTGGTTAGATTACTAAAACTGATGTGCAGGGGATGTCCTGCCCTGACAGTGGTGACAAATGCTTAACTGATAAGAAAAAAAAGCAGAGGACGACAGTGTGAAGAACAAGTCAATATCATGCTGCCATGAAAGCATTTGATAAACATTATTAGTCTATTACTCACCTGGCCTCATCATTCATTGTGCTGTGACCAATGGGAGCCATGAAGCTTACCAGTTTGCTATGTACATGATACCTATTAAAAAATAAAAATAAATAAAATAAGTGCTCCCTTTAAAACACAATTGCATTGTGACACATTTGATCTATTTTCAATAATAAATTATGGAGACTTGTATAAAGTCATAGGTAAATCATGTAATTGATTTAAATTTCAGCTAGTAGCTCACAGTAAACATGCAGCCAAATATTATTGGCTCTTTGTTCTTCTATGGATAAAATTACATGAATAGTTTTATCTTTTCTCTGTCATTTCTCTCTGCTGCCTCATTCATCTGCCATCTACAGGAGTCACTTCTGACAAGTTTCCCAGACACCAAGTGAAATAAAACTGGACAGGGAGAGTTCTCTGCCACAAATTCTGTGATTGACAGCCTCAGTTCTATTCCTGTTTGCTGTGTGGTGGGGTTGTATCCCTTCCGTCCAATCAGCTCTCTTCACTGAATGTTACTTCAGCTTCCTGCTTCCTGCTTCCTGGAAGCTCAGGCAAGCTGTTCAAACTCTGGACTAGAGAAGACCCCAGATGAACAGGTACAACTTATGTAGGAGGATTTGTTTAATCTCTGTATGTTACTTGACGCTAGTCACTTCACTGGGTATATGTATAGGTTTACAACCACTTTAAAAAATAATAATAATAATTTGTTTACATTAAAAAAAAAAAATATCCTAGTTATGAATAATGTCTGACTGTTTATATGCACATATTGTTGTTTGATGGTACCTATGGAAACCAGGCATCATAAATGACAAAACGTTGTCGATGTGAATACTGCAACCTTCCACCAATTAACATTGTTTATTTACTACAGAAGAACAAGTGCTTTTATAATTGCATAGTAGACCAATAGGTTAAAAAATAAATAAAAATAAATATTTAAAAGTTGAAAATCAATCTTTGAAGGATTAGTATAGCACAACACCATCTATTGTCATATTACACCACAATATAAAAATAATGCACTGCGCACAAATACAAATAATTAAAATAGCAAAAAATATATCTATACTGTGTGTACACACACACACACAAAAAACTGCATTCCCTATAAATCATTAATGAAAACAATTGTTCAGTAAGCTGCAGGGGATATTAAAAATATTTGCTGCAATATGCTGCATACCATTGTCGACTTTGAATGGCACTTCCCTTGTATCACAGTATGCATTGTATTTTGTGACAAGTACACAAGTTGTACTATGGATGCATAATTTCACAGCTATGTTTTGTAAGATGGATTTATGCTTTGTTCTCTGACTGTAAGCATCACAAGTTGGCTTGTTTGTAACAATTTTTTTTTATGTAACAAAATTATTAAAAACATTGAAACACAGAGGTATAGAAGAAATGTTCTGAATGGAGGAGCGAATGACCCACTATCATTACTTTATGACTGGAGGAATGCAAAGCAGCTGGGTTGGAAGATCAAAGCTGACAGTGGTATATGGCATAAGACAACTAAGGTCAGCAGCCCTCTGGAGCTATACCAGCATTTAGAGAACTGATCTGGACCCAGAAAATATATATATAAAAAAAAAAAAAAATCCCTTAATTCCCACCTTAAAATGATAAGTTTACCTTTTGCAAAAAAATAATAAATGCACATCTTTTGAAGGTAAAAACAAATAAAAAATTGCATTTTTTGTTTCTACTGCAGTCTGTAAGGCATTGCACCCACAAACAGCAGAACAGCGGTGCAAAGCCTGGACCCTGCAGACAGTCAAGTAAGCAGTCTGTCAGTATTACAAGACTAAAATGTAGTCAAATGTAAAGTGGAAAAACTTGTTGTCTGCCTATTTGCTTTGGATGTACAACTGAAACTAACAGGATTTTTTTACTTGCTAGTATAATCAGTTTCCTGGAGTACAGTACAGGACACTGGCTTCTTTAAAGCATTATGACTGGGTTATATGCAGCTTTCTATATATAAAGCGTATGGTATTTATGGAAACTGCCAAAAAAAAGGAAGGCTGCAGGGACATGCCAATATATAATCCCTCCCACTCCCAGCTAAACTTAGTTTTGTAGTAGAGGGAAGGGTCCTGGTGTTCTATATTGTACTCCAGAAAATTGATTTGTACAAGTAAAAAAAAAAAGGGATTTTTTTAATACAGCTTACCTGTAAAATCCTTTTCTTGGAGTACATCACGGGACACAGAGCGGCATATTCATTACTATGTGGGTTATATGGAGTACCTTCAGGTGTGGACACTGGCAATCTCAAACAGGAAGTCCCCTCCCTATATAACCCCCTCCCCTAGAGGGAGTCCCTCAGTTTTGTAGCAAGCAGTATGCCTCCCAAAATGGTCACCCAAAAGAGGGGTGGGAGCTCTGTGTCCCGTGATGTACTCCAAGAAAAGGATTTTACAGGTAAGCTGTATTTAAAAATCCCTTTTTCTTTCTCGTACATCACGGGACACAGAGCGGCATATTCATTACTATGTGGGATGTCCGAAAGCAATGCTTTAATGAGGGGAGGGAGACATCTTCCAAAGAAGGATTCAATTTAGAGATAAACTCAAATCATAATAATAATTCTAACTTAGTCAAGAAAATTTTTTTTTTTTTTTATTTTTTTATAACCAAGGGTGTTTCTGATCCCGAGGATTTCAAACTGCAGCCTGTAGTACTGCCTGACCAAAGGCAGCATCCGCATTTCTTCTCACGTCTAGTTGATAAAACCTTGTAAACGTGTGGACTGATGACCACGTTGCCGCCTTGCATATCTGAGCCATAGAGATCTGATGGTGTGCTGCCCAAGAGGCGCCCATGGCCCTGGTAGAATGGGCCTTTACCGACAACGGAGGAGGCAACCTCTTCAACCCGTAGGCTTGAATGATTAATTGTCTAATCCATCTCGAGATGGTGGATTTTGCAGCTGCCTGCCCCTTCTTGGGGCCATCTGGTAGAACGAATAACACATCTGTTTTCCGGATCTTTTCTGTAGCTTTAAGATAGGCCTTCATGGCCCGGACAATATCCAAGGTATGCAGCAACCCCTCCTTTCTAGATGTAGGTTTTGGAAAGAAGGATGGAAGTACCAAATCCTGGTTTAAGTGAAATTTGGATATAACCTTTGGTAGAAAGGAAGGATGGGGCCGGAGAACTGCCCTGTCCTTATGCAGAACGAGATATGGTTCCTTACACGATAAGGCTGCTAATTCTGACACTCTCCTGGCCGAAACTATGGCGACCAAGAAAACCAATTTTCTTGTCAGTAAGACTAAAGGAATCTCAGCCAACGGCTCAAAAGGCTGTTTCTGTAGAGTGGACAGGACAAGATTTAAGTCCCATGGACAAATTGGTGACTTGACAGGAGGATTAATACGCAAGACCCCCTGTAAGAAGGTCTTTACCAGCGAGTGGGTGGCCAGCGGCCTCTGAAACCACACTGACAGAGCTGAGATCTGTCCCTTGATTGTGCTTAGTGCCAGGCCTTTATCCACTCCTAGCTGGAGAAAACTTAACACCCTATCAATAGTATATTTGCGGGAATTCCATCTTTTGGATTCACACCAGCCTACGTAGTTCCTCCACACCCTGTAATAAATCACCCTGGAGACCGGCTTTCTAGCCCTAATCAGGGTAGGAATTACCTGCCTAGACAGGCCTCTATCCCTGAGAATCAGGGATTCAGCCTCCAGGCCGTCAAATTTAGACGCTGTAATGTAGGGTGGAGGATCGGGCCTTGTGAGAGTAGGTCTGGTTGTAGAGGAAGAGTCCAAGGGTCTCCCACTGCCATCTTCAGGACTAGTGAGTACCAAGTCCTCCGGGGCCAAGCCGGAGCTACTAGAATGACTGGCTTGTTCTCCACTCTGATCTTGCGCAACAGGCGCGGGAGTAACTGTAGTGGAGGGAATGCATATAGAAGTCTGAATTGATGCCAAGGGCAAACCAACGCATCGGTTCCGCAGGCCATAGGATCCCTCGCTCGCGACACGAACCTGTCTAGTTTCTTGTTGAACCTGGATGCCATTATATCTACGTCCGGCATTCCCCACCTCTGGCAGATTGTCTGAAAGACCTGGGGATGCAGAGACCACTCCCCTGGCAACAGACTCTGGCGACTTAAGAAGTCTGCCTGCAGGTTGTCCACTCCGGGAATGAATATCGCTGAAATGCAGGGTACATGAACCTCTGCCCATTGAAAAATTAAGTTCACCTCCCTCTGAGCGGCCTGGCTCCTGGTTCCCCCTTGGTGGTTTATGTATGCCACCGCCGTGGCATTGTCCGACTGGATTCTCACCGGGAACCCCTTTAATTTGGAGGTCCAAGCCAGAAGGGCTAGGCGGGCAGCTCTGATTTCCAAGATATTGATGGGGAGCTGCCTCTCTGCTTTCACCCAAGTTCCCTGGCGGGAGAACCCCTCGAAGACCGCCCCCCAGCCTGCCAGGCTGGCGTCTGTGGTAACTACCTTCCAGACAACAGGGCTGAAGGATTTTCCCTTTAGAAGGTTCTGAGGGTTCAACCACCAGGCCAGGCTTTGTCGGACCCTTGATGATAGCGTCAAAGGGGACTCTAAGGCATGTGCCCTCTTGCCCCAGGCTGCTAGAATGGCTGCCTGTAGGACGCGAGTGTGGATCTGAGCGTATGGTACTGCCTCGAATGTGGCCACTAGCTTGCCTAGCAATCGCATACACAGGCGAATAGTTGGTTTTTTCTTGTTTAGAACCAACTGAACCAACCCCTTGATAGCTTCGATCTTTACAAGGGGCAGGAACACCTTTTGATGTTCTGTGTCTAACCTCATGCCGAGGTATTCCAACTGCTTTGTAGGCTGGAACGCTGACTTTCCCCGGTTCAGGACCCAGCCGAATTCTTCGAGGTACCGAACCGTGAGGTTTACTGCCTTTTGCAGACCCGGCCGTGAGTGATCTATGATTAAAAGGTCGTCCAAGTATGCTAGGACTGTGACCCCTTGGATCCTTAAATTGGCCAGAATTGGGGCTAGGATCTTCGTGAATACCCGGGGGGCCGTGGCCAGCCCGAAGGGGAGCGCCCTGAATTGGAAGTGTCGCTGCCCCACCGCGAAGCGTAAAAACCTTTGATGCGACTGAAAGATTGGTACATGAAGGTAAGCATCCTTTATGTCTATGGAGGCCAGAAAATCGTCCTTCTGAAGCGCGGCGGCTGCTGACCGGATGGATTCCATCCGGAAGGAACGAACCCTTAGGTAACCGTTTAACCTCTTTAGGTCCAAGATTGGCCTGACATCGCCGTTGGGCTTTGGTATGACAAAGAGATTGGAATAGAAACCTAGGCCTTGCTCTTGGGCTGGCACTTCTATAATTACGTCCTGGCCAAGCAGGTGATCCAAAGCTGCCAGCATTGAGGCCTTTCTCGCTGGATCCCTTGGTAGCCTTGATTCTTGAAAATGAGGCGGAGGATACCTTAGAAACTCCAGTCTGTAACCTGTGGTTACAGATGCCCGGACCCATTTGTCGGGGATCTTGGCTTCCCAAACTTCTGAGAAGAAACGAAGCCTTCCCCCCACCCGCAAGAGTGGGGGCGCACCTTCATAAGGCAGACTTAGGGGCTGTCTTTGACGGCTTGCGATACCACAGCCTCTTACCCCCAGGGGTCTGTCCCTGCGATCTACTGTTAACGTTGGATCGTGCAGGCGGCCGTCGATACTGTCTGGAATTTGAGGGCCCCGAGACAGGAAAGAGCTGCCTTTTAAATGTAGGAGCCCGGAATGTCTTTGTGACCGGTAAAAGGGTACTCTTGCCATTTGAAATAGTCTGAATATATTTATCCAGATCCTCTCCGAAGAGTCGTCCTCCATGGAAGGGAAACCCTGCCAGAAGCTTTTTGCATGGGGGCTCCGCCGCCCAGTTCTTCAACCATAAGAGCCTTCTCATGTGCACCAAACATAGTGATAAACGAGAGGCCTGCTGGATGGAATCTTTTATAGCATCCACCGCAAAACACAGAGCTCTGGGAATGTCAGAAAACTCTTCTGCTTGTTGGGTAGGCATGTCCCTTAACATTTCCTTTGTCTGGTCTTTTAATGCCTGACAAACTCCAATTGCAGCCACCGCTGGCTGCACCACTGCTCCTGCCGTAGCAAAGGATGCTTTTAAAAGTGTCTCTAATCTTTTATCAACCGGATCTTTAAACATATGTATGTTTTCCACCGGGCAAGTTAGTGATTTATTCACACATGAGATGGCTGCATCCACTACTGGGAGCCTCCACCTCTTGGAGAACTTTTCCTCCATGGGGTAAATGACCGCAAATCTTTTCGGTGGCAGAAAAATCCTGTCCGGCCGTACCCAATCCCGAAAGATCAATTCCTCCAAGAGAGGATGGACCGGAAAAACTGCGTTGTTTAACGGAGCTTTCAAAGAGCCCAGAGAGGATACCGGAGGAACCTGAGGCTCTGGCAATGGTAAACTAAATGCCGAGCGGACCATGTCCGTCAAAGACTGTACCCACAGTCTTTCTGTCTGGGAGTCTGAAAATGGTTCCTCAGAGGCAGATCCCTCAATCCCTGAACCCTCTTGGTTCAGGTCTAGTTGATCCTCCTGTGATTCCAATTCCTCTGGAGAGAGAATCTCAGCATCTGAGGATACCCCTCCTGGTGATGGGGATCTAACCCGTTTCTTACCAGGAATAGCTCTAGCGATCAATGTTGCTATTCTCTCTTCTAGCCCCCCTAGGGATACGGCTAGCATCTCCTCTGTGATAAACACAGGGCTGGGCTGATCTGGGCCAGCCTCCGCACCAGATCCCCCTAATGGCTCATCCAAGGCGCTTCTTATGTTAATAAGTTGCGGGGAAAGTATCGGCATATCAGAATCAGAAAGGGAACCCTTTTGTTTTTTGGTCTTTTTTGTACCCTTTGACCCCGAACCCTTGGAAGCCATAATACAAAATCGAGGGACTCCGCCCACACAACAGACTGTAGTGGGC
This sequence comes from Rana kukunoris, assembly GCA_029574335.1. NCBI lineage: Eukaryota > Metazoa > Chordata > Amphibia > Anura > Ranidae > Rana > Rana kukunoris. The sequence goes on from CM056050.1 coordinate 472,572,633, forward strand.
AGGAGTACAAAAATCAGAGTTTAGGGGACAATAGATCACTAATGCCCAAAAACTGATGGGATCCCGTATGTTCTTTTTTTTTTTTTTTTAAATATATTATATATTTTCTTTTGACAACATACCGTGACCCCAAACTAAGTTTGCCAGCCTCCAAACCTGCCGCAAAAAAGGGGGATTTCTTGGCTTAACAAAAAGGTATTGGAACAAAGTCCACATGTACTACCCCTCTTCCGCCACCGGGAGTTACTGTTCTGCCGCTCTGCGTCCTCTCCTCTGAAAATCAGCCTCAGACTGAGCACTGACAAATGCCTGCTGTCTATAACAGCACAAAGGCGCGCCCCTGTATGACGCCGCAGGCACGCCCCCCCCCCCCCCCGCCCTCCTGTCTGAACGGCGCGAAAAATGTCAATAAGACGTGCGCGCGCACGCGCGCGCGCGCGCATGCCGGAAACAGGAGGAACATGGAGGAGCCGCGCTGCTGGAGATCCAGGAACGCAGAAACAGGCGGCAGATTCAAACCCCCGGCCAGGTAGGACTCTCCAAAGGCCCCTAGGGATCCTTACTAGCCCTAGGAAGAAACAGCAGGTTTAGCTAGCACACATATTTAGACAGGGGGACCTAGTGATGGGGGAGAAAAGGTGTCATCCTGTCTCTCTTTAGACATAGTGAACAAGGTTGCCCATGCAGAGCATACTTAGGCTATCCCCCCTTTTAGGTTACCCCGGAGAGCCTGCTGTCGAACCAAGTCCCGCAGGCTCCCCCTTACCTGCTCCATGCTGCAGGATGTTTGTCCAGCAAACTGATCCAATCTTCTCCCATCTCCGTGGGTAGCGTAGTAGACCTTCAGGCCCTGGGGTCCTATGAAGGTACCCACTGTCCTGGACCTATATAGCACCCTGGCAAACAGGAACTTATGGTTTTTACAAACTCCAAGTCCTGGGCCCAGGGTCCAGCCCTCCAAAGAGGAGCATTATAGGCAAAACCCCACGGCTTGGGGCCCGGGTACTGTCCACTTTGGCACTGAGGCTCCTTGGACAGATCCGGTTAGCCCGCCCTTAATCCCAAGGATGTGGAGCAAAGCTATTCCGTGACCAACACCTAAGACACTGGCGAAAAAACTGAGGGACTCCCTCTAGGGGAGGGGGTTATATAGGGAGGGGACTTCCTGTTTGAGATTGCCAGTGTCCACACCTGAAGGTACTCCATATAACCCACATAGTAATGAATATGCCGCTCTGTGTCCCGTGATGTACAAGAAAGAAAAAAGATTTTCCTGACGTACATTACTGGACACAGACTTCTTTAAATCATAAGTAGGACATTGAAAAATAAATCTCATGAGTGGGCAACACAGCAAATAATGCCAACAGGCCCTAAAAAATAGGTCAAGAAGGGCTCAACAGAGTCAGAGAACAGCTTGTAGAACCCCATACCCAAAACAAACGTGTTGGTTAACCACTTTAGCCCCGGACCATATTGCTGTCCAAAGACCAGAGCACTTTTTGTGATTCGGCACTATGTCGCTTTAACTGACAAGTGCGCGGTCATGCGACGTGGCTCCCAAACAAAATTGGCGTCCTTTTTTTCCCACAAATAGAGCTTTATTTTGGTGGTATTTGATCATCTCTGCGGTTTTTATTTTTTGCGCTATAAACAAAAATAGAGCGACTATTTTGAAAGAAGAATGCAATATTTTTTACATTTTGCTATAATAAATATCCCCAAAAAAGATTTAAAAAAACATTATTTTTCCTCAGTTTAGGCCGATACGTATTCTTCTACATATTTTTCGTCAAAAAAAATCGCAATTAGCGTTTATTGATTGGTTTGCGCAAAATTTATAGCGTTTACAAAAAAGGGGGTAGTTTTAAGGCATTTTTATTAATATTTTTTTTTTTACTAGTAATGGCGGCGATCAGCGTTTTTTTTCGGTACTGCGATATTATGGCAGACACATCGGACACTTTTGACACATTTTTGGGACCATTGGCATTTTTATAGCGATCAATGCTATAAAAATGCATTGGATTACTATAAAAATGCCATTGGCAGTGAAGGGGTTAACACTAGGGGGCGGGGAAGGGGTTAAGTGTGTTCCTATTTGTGTTCTTACTGTGTGGGGGGGGGATGGACTCACTAGGGGGAATCACTGATCTTCTGTTCATACATTGTATGAACGGAAGATCAGCGTTTCCCCCGCTGACAGGAACGAGAGCTGTATGTTTACACGCACAGCTCCCGTTCCCCGCTCTGTAACGAGCGAGCGCGCGTGCGTGCGTGCCCGGCGGCGATCGCGCCCGCCGGGCACGCACGTGGGACTCAGGGGCGAGCGGGGGGGCGCGCGCGGGCCGCCGGCGGCGCGCACGCGCCCCCTAGTGGCCGCGAAAGTCCCGACGTAGAGCTACGGGCTCTCGCGTAGGAGTGCCGACCTGCCGCCGTATAACTGCGGCGGCTGGTCGGCAAGTGGTTAACAGAAGCCCAAGTGATACCCTTGCAAATATGAGAAATAGAGGCTGGATGCCGAAAAACGCATAAAGCACCAACAGATCTTGTAGAGGGTGAAGGCCTGTACACACGATCGGTTTGTCTGATCATCGGACAAACCGATCGTGTGTGGGCCCCATTGGTTTGTTTTCCATCGGTGAAAAAAAATCAGAACATGTTTTAAAATTCTCCCATGGATAAAAAAACAATAAAAAAAACCAAAAAAACGATCGTCTGTGTGGAGTCCATCGGTCAAAAATCCATGCATGCTCAGAATCAAGTCGATGCATGCTCGAAAGCATTGAACTTCATTTTTCTCAGCACGTCGTAGTGTTTTACGTCACGGCGTTGGACACGGTCGGATTTTTGATCGATGGTATGTAGGCAAGACTGAAAAAAGTCAGCTTCATCGGATATCCATCGAAAAAATCCATCGGATCAGATATCCGATCGTGTGTACAGGGCTTTAGTGTTTTAACATGGAATGAAGGAACCCTATCGTTCACACTACAGGTTCTAATATCTTGTTGGTTCGAGAGGCAGGAAGACCCTTGCAGGAACCTTCAAGGAAGCACAAAGAGGGAACCAGATTTGTAAAAGTGACAGTAGCCGAGAGGAAAAATCTTCCAGCAGACCATATCCAGACAGTGGAGAGAGATTTACCTTGGGTGTTTCGTAAGTTGGACATATTGAAGGAAGGACAATGTCCTGATTAAAGCAGAAGTAAACCCATCCATAAAACAGTTTCATTTCCCGCACGTGCCAGAAATGGGGAGAGGGAGAGGGAGAGGGAGAGGTTTCAACATCAATACCATTAAAGGTTCAACTGACTATGGACAGAGGGATCCCTAAGAATGGAACTGGGAGCCTGGGTCATAGACAACTGTGAGCTGCCTAGCAGGGCCCCCCAGGGCATAGATAGTGTTAAGGAGAGCATCTAGCCTCTCATCACTTCTGTCCTCCACATGGTCTTGTTAAGGCAAGAAATTGCCAGATTCCCTACAGGAAACCTCCATCTCATAAAACGAAAACTTCCCTAAAGAAGGATATTGTTGGGTGAAATGTTTCATAGGAAAAAGAAATTGGAATTTTAGAGACTCCACTGCATACCTTTGGGTAAGCATACTCTGGCTACTTGAATGCTAAATACAAGCATACAGATTCAACAAACATACAAATGAGTCTCCTTTAGTTTAAGAGAAATGTCTATAGCAGGTGTATCATCCTAATCTGAGGTTTCATAAGATGAATGGTGTCTGGCCAATATATACACTTCTAAATAATCACTTTAAAACTGAATACTCCAAAGCCCAAAAAGCTATCCCTACCAAAGTCTCCAAAATTGATACAACCGAAACAACTTTCTTATGTACATATACAGATGCTGCAATTGCTTATTTTCAGGTCAAACCCTAAACTAGCATAATAAAAAAAAAAAAAACACACACACACACACACACACACACACACACACACACACACACACACACACTTAAAATTTTTAATTATCTACAGTTACAGTGCAAAGAACAATGTAAACCAATTTGTTTTGTTCAACATAACAATACCTCAATCATATTAATAAGGCTCAAAGTCCACCAGCATTTGTAAAAAAAAAAAAAATGGAACTGTTTATTCCCAATAGAGATTTGATACGAGAAGATAACAGCCATCATCTACTACATAAAGTACAGCTGACACACTTCTGAGAACCCTTATAATGGATCTACACATTGGCAGAGCTTTATTACCTTCCAGCCGTAGTAAAATGCATGCATAATTTCATGGTGTTCCTTGCAGCTTTAACACTGAGTTCTAATGTGATGCCTGCTGTTTGTAAGTATTCATAAATCTTTTGCTATCAAGGATGAACCACATTTTAAGGCAGCATGCTGATTTCTGCTGTAAAATTTACATTGTTGCATTCATCGCATTTCACCTGTTCAAACCACTCTCACAATTTATGGTTTCTTTTGTCTATACATTCAAGCACTATGGAAAATAGATTTTAACACAGAAAACTACATCATCTGTAGACCTCAAATAAAACTTTCTGGACTAATTTCACCTTAGCCAAACTGCTAACCTGTGAGGGGAAATGGCTGTATGATTACATTATGAAATATGTATTAGTTATACCACCAGATGCAACATTCTACAATGATGATTGGCTTTGGGAGTAATTTTATCCCCAATCTTCAATGAAATCCGCACTGATAATTGTTCTGTGGAAGAAAAAAAAATCCTCCCAAATGTTTTCCAGTATTTAAGTGACATAGGGTGCATTCACACAGCTGCCAGCTTCATGTATTTATTGGGTGCAAAGGCTTTCATCTACGCCTGCTGCCAGTATCTGGTGTTGTCTATAGATACATATTTAGAATAGCACTGCAGGCATAAGGAAATTTAAGGGAAACTCCACCTTTGTGGGAATAAAAATTAGCAAAAAATAAAGTATTTGCAATTGCAACACAAGTCATATTGTATTTCAAGGTTAATAAAACAACTTCCTTTTCAATCTGCAGTGCTGTAATTTTCTGTAAAATGTAATGCAATATGGCTACCTGGAGGAATGAATGTCCCTCAGAAATGTAATTTCTTTCTTATGTGATTGGCTTACTGGATTTCCCCAAAATCTGGGCTTAAATACAAATAAAATTTTGAGCATCCCCTGCAACATGCCATTTTTGGCGAGATACTCTCAAAGAGAAATCACATCTAAAAAGGATGCAGACCCTGCAACTATTCTCAGAGCCCTGCAGCTACAGCAGCTTACTGACAATTATAAAAGCACTCCCATACAGATTCACTTTACACATGGACAAAAACAAACCTATATTCCTTTAGAATAAAAAAAAAAGTAAGAAACTGCTACAAAGTTTGTTAAAATCTCTGCAATGTACATATACCATTCTGAGGGGAATGTTTTTTTGGTCCTCAAAAGTGGAATTACTCTTTAAATTGCAACAACTCACCGTTTAAAGAAAAAATAAAAATAAAAGTACAGTACAGGTCAAAGGCTGTATTATTCATAGACCCTGGGTTATAGGCTGGTAGCTTCAGGTGATTAAACACACAGCTCCCGGGTTCTTTCAGGGGGAGAAACGACTGATCGTAAGGTAATACAATGTATGAACAGCGATATTTCAATTCCCCTAGTCAGTCCCATCCCCCCTTCAGTTAGAACACAATGAGTGAACATAATTAACCCCTTGATCGCCCCCTAGTGTTAACCCCTTCCCTGCCAGTGACATTTTTACAGTAATCAATGCATGTTTATAGCACTGATCGCTATAAAAAATGCCAATGGTCCCAAAAATGTGTCAAAAGTGTCCGATGTGTCCGGCATAATGTCGCAGTACCGATTAAAATTGGAGATCGCAGCCATTACTAGTAAAAAAAATGCCATAAAACTATCCCCTATTTTGAAGACGCTATAACTTTTCCGCAAACCAATCAAACGCCTATTGCGTTTTTTTTTTAACGAAAAATATGTAGAAGAATACGTATCGGCCTAAACTGAGGAAAACAATATATTTTTGGGGGGTATTATAGAAAAAAGTAAAAAATATTGTTGTTTTTTTTTTCAAAATTGTCGCTCTACTTTTGTTTATAGTGCAAAAAATAAAAACCACAGAGGTGATCAAATACCACTGAAAGAAAGCTATATTTGTGGGGAAAAAAGAACGTACATTTTGTTTGGGAGCCACGTCGTACAACTGCAATTGTCAGTTAAATCTACAGTGCCGAATCGCAAAAAGTGGCCCGTTCATTGACCAGCAAAATGGTCCGGGGCTGAAGTGGTTAATGAGTCCCTGATGAAAAGACAGAGAATAGAGAGATAATCCATCTTCTTTATATAAGCTGTAGCTTTTAACCACTTGCTAATGGGCACTTTTACCCCATTCCTGTCCAGACCAATTTTCAGCTTTTAGTGCTCACACTTTGAATGACAACTACTCAGTCATGCAACACTGTATCCATATGAAATTGTTTGTTTTTTTCACACAAATAGAGCTTTATTTTTGTGGGATTTAACCAGCACTGTTTTTTTTTTCCGCTATAAATGCTGCTACTCCTCCTGAGTATGGCGATACCACATGTGGGAGACTTTTGCACTGCCTGGCCACAAAGAGAGCTCCATCATGCCAGGAGCATCATCAGGTGTTCTAGGGACATAAATTACACATCTAACTTCCTGACAACCTATCATTTTTAAAGGCCCTTCATATTTCTAATTTATCAATTACACCCCAAAATACATTCTGTTGAGCAAAAGGGTAAACAAAAGATTACATGTGGTTTTAGTTGTGCAGTTGTCCAAAGAGAAGCACATTGGTCCAGGCAGCAGGCAGGGACATGGTCAGTGACAGCGAAAGGAATTCTCTAGGCAGCAGGCAGGAATGTTGTTCATAATCTGTACAGGCAGCAGGCAGAGATATTGTCAGCACAGCCAAAACACCGGTCCAGGCAGCAGGCAGAGATGTGGTTAGGAACAGCCAAAAGGAATTGTCCAGGCAAAGAAAAGGCAGGTCCTGGTAGTAGGCAGTAACATGTTCCATAATACAGGTAGCAAGTAGAGGTGTGGTCAGTTGATGCGGGAGGCAGAGGCATGATGGTAGTAAGTTGGCAGCAGGCAGAAATATCAGGCTTAAAGCCTCAGTCAGATAAGACCTGGGCACAGGGGTAAAGGCTTCTGCCACCAAAATCTTTGACGCCTTTGGTCTCCAGACCCTAATCCGGGAATTACAAAACCCGGAGAAAAACAAAATTTTTTTTTTCTTTATCTGGAAAAACTATTTTGGAGTCCCTAGCATACGAGAGACCCCTGTGTTATCATTAATCCGTCTACTACAGTAGCAGGGAAAAAGATCAGTCCAAGTGGCAGGCACAAAACAGTCGATTAACAGGCCAGGGTCAGTTCAGGTGGAAGGCAGAAACGTGATGGATCAACGCAAATAGTAGACAGAAGCATAGTCTATAAACAGGCCAGGGTCAGTTAAGGTGGAAGACAGTGGCATGGTTGGTTGAGGCAGCAGGCGAATGGTCAGCACAGATATTGAAAATTTTAGGTGAGGAAGGTGGTGGGTCTTACTGTGGATTTAGTGTAGAGGATATAAGCATTATAAAATAACGAAATGAATAAGATAAAATGTATATAAAAAAAAAAAAAATATATATACTAGAAATGGGACCTCCTTATTGCCAATTAGGGCTGTAACATTTAATCATTGAAATCAACTCCTCCCCCAAGTAAATATTAGAATCTTAGATGCATGCAGGCATTTTAAATAGGACCATGTCTTCTGGGAATCTCCACTGAGAGAGAGGTCATTGTGGATGGTGGCCAGGATGTAGACATCTCTTATCCTTCCACTTCACAGCCAACACTTCACCCCTGTGAAGCCTTGTGTTCACCAACGTTTGTGGGAAGCCCTTCCTGTTTTATCTGGCAGTACTGCAGGCCAAAGTTTTTTCATGGTGTAGGTGGTGTAAAAGTGGCAGACTGGTATAGAAATGGTCTAGGTAAATGTTATAACCTTTTTGGAAAAGTGGGTATGCCAGGTCACAGATAGTTTTTCCATTTGTACCAATGTAGGTTGGGCACTCAGGGGGCTGAAGCAGGGAATCTTTTCCTTTGTGCATGTAAAATGCATACAAATATCCTGGGGCTCTTTCACAAAGCTTGTAAAACTTTACTCAATATCTGGCCCTTTTGATTGGAATTGATCGATTCCCAGCCGACCAGTAAAATGGACAAGGGACTTTATCCACACATGTTTTGGTCATGGACGTAAAGTTCAGCAAATCTTTGGGGAAAAAAAATAAGTGGACAAGTTTTGTATAATTGGTCATAGTTGGGATGATCTTGGGATGAGCTAGGTATTGTCACTGAAATGAAGGAAGTGCATGACCATCTAATAGCCTGACTGTGGCATTAAGGAAGAATAAATGTGCATGTGAGGGATGGAGTGGGTGGACCGGTAGGCATGTCCATTTTTTTTTTTTGTAAGCCCCATTTCAAGGGTGAGTCCCATAAATAACTATAACTAACTCCTCCAAATTAAAACATAGGAGGAACTAGGGGTTATTAGAAATATACTGTTTGGCAAAAAGGATTTATCTGGTCGACAATAAAAGTAAACGGTCAGGCAAAAATACATTATAAAACAAAAAATAATAATTCAGTACTGGCCTGCACACCTGGCTAGGCGGTGAAATGGGGAATACTTCCTGATCCAGAGTTGGAAGACAGCCATAATGGGCTGGTAAGAGCATCTGGGAGGTATGTATAAGTACTGATTCTTGGGGCATGCGATACTCCAGTACTGGTGCTAGGAGTTTCATTCTGGGATTCAGTCACTGATCCACTGCTTTCGACAAGTTCATGCATTGAATTGGAATCATGCTGTGAGAGCTGCTCTCATCAGTCATGCTGAGGATTTGAAACACCTTCTCACTAGTGTAAACTTTTTTGGACAAGGCTGGCTCTGGTCACACTGGGACAGGTAGACTGCTAATGGTGGCTGTGTGACGGGTATACTGCGGACATCGGCACTTATAGACACCTCAGAAATGTTATTAAAAAATGCCAAAAGCATACTCAAACATAAAAGGATAAAAGGCATATCATATACAACTCCAGTATCAAGGATGACACATCTCTATGGTTGGAAATTTGACGTGTTTAGGGAGGCAATCGCCCTTTTTCAATGATTGGCAACAGGTGCACTAGTGATGGTCGACATTAACTGCACTGATGGGTGACAGGTGCACTGGTGTGTGACAGTAACACTGCTGATGGGCGATGTGACAGGTTCTCTTTGCTGTGGTGTTTGTGCGGTACATTGTGCAACACAGATTGGTAACTTACTGTTAGATGACACTTCTCCTCACACTGGATCGGTGTGTGAGAAGAAGAAGCCAGTAACAGTGAGTTACCAGTCTTTGTTTAGATTTGTGATTGGACACAGCCGATCCCATGGTAAAGAGCCATTGTCATTGGTTCTATACCACGATCAGTTATGTGCTTTACCACAGATCGCCGCGCTGCATGCCCTAAAGAGTGGGATGTCATAGGACGTCCTCCCTGAACAAGAGTGGCCCCGCCTGTCCATCATTTTCCTATACAGTGGGTGAGAGCCAGTTAAATAAACTCTGACAACATCCAGATTATTCAAATCAATAGGGATGGGCAAACGGTTCTGCCCGAGCACGAGTTTGGCCGTTTGCAGACACACGCAAATTTGCAGGGTGTTCGCTCCGATGAACACACTGCAATGCACTGAGCGCTGTACATTGCATTCTGTGCCCTGATTTGGCAATGTTTTTCCCAATCAGGGCGCAATGTAAGCTGGTTGTTAATGAACGGGGCGGGAAACTGGCTGCAGCGTCCTTAACAGATGAGTCATCAGCTGTCAATGGGTTTCCCCGCTGATAGCTGAATAAAAGAAAAAAAAAAAACAGCATATGTTCCTCCCCAGTCCATACCATGGCTTCTGGGTCTGGTATGGATTTTAAGGGGAACCCCACACCAAAAAAAAAAATGGCCTGGGGTCCCCACCAAAATCCATACCAGACCCTTATCCAAACATGCAGCCCTGCAGTTCAGGAAGGGGGGGCGGGTGAGGGCCCCCTCCTGAACCATACCAAGCCACATGTCCATGTTTTCTGAAGTACAATAGTACACAGGATAAAGTATTAGGGTACACTAGTTTATGTTGCTGCCTTTAGATCAGACAATGGCAAACAAAGCTTTAAGGTCAGCCTAGTATAACCTCTTCCACTCTCAGTCGTCCTCAGTTTTGCAGCAAGCAATATTAGGAGCGCATCATATGAACAGAGGGGAGGGACCTATGAACATTAAAGTGATAGTAAAGGCTACATCCAATCAATCATTTTCAAAAACATTCCCTCCCCCCTCCTCCTATCTATCATGCATACCCTGTATAAAAAAAAAACATCTATGTTTTTAATCTGGTCTGGCTACATGAGACAGCAGCTCTGGCTTCCCTGTATAAGGGAATGCTTCACAATGTCTTTGAATGGAGCCTAAAGCCAGCCATAGATGGCTCGCATCATGTCAGTTCAGCAGGGACCGGCTGAGATTCAAACCATGTATGTGCTGACTGAATGTACCCAAGTTGATCGATCAACTTGGTAACAACCAGCCTGTCGCATTTTACATGCGATTATTGCCAGAGGCTATTATAGTCGCTAGCAGTAGTCACATTATCCCAGGAAGGTGGGCTTCTCCCCAAATACAGGCGGAACATGTAACAAGTTCCAAACGGTAAATGTATCCTTTAATGCTAGAACTCACATAAAAATCTCCCAGTATTACACAAATAATTGATATAAAATATCATAGTTTATTAAAATCAGCAGACTCAGCGAAGCATAGACACCACTTGTTGATTGAACTAGATATACTAATGTCTTTTTTCAACCTCACTAATTATGTAACCACTAGACCTCTGAAGGTATGCTGTGGTATCTGCCACCAAGCTGTCTGTAGAAGTCCTACAAGTTGCCAGGTGGGGCCTACATGGATCAAACTTGTTTTTTCAACACATTCCACTGATACTCGAATGCACTGAGATCTGGAAAATTTTGAGGCAACACCTCAAACTCATTGTTGTGCTCCTCAAACCATTCTTGAACCATTTTTTGCAATGTGACAGGACACATTATCCTGCTCTAAGAGGCCACTGCCATCAGGGAACATTGTTTCCATGAAGAAGTGTCTTTGGTCAGGGGTGTCATGGTGGTACGTGTCAAAGCAACATTCATAGCAGGACCCAAGATTTTCTAGCACAACATTGCCCAAAGCATCACACTGCCACTGCTGGCTTGCCCTCTTCTTACACTGCATCCTGGTGCCATCTCTTCCACAGGCAAGTGATGCACATGCACACCCGGCCATCCACATTTATCAAAACAGGCCATGTATAAAGTAAGTGTTACCCCATTTTAGTAGCAAAAATGGAAATAAGTTTTAAGCTTTGTATAACACATCTGTATACTCGCTTTACGAATTTGGTGCAAGGCCCCATTTCATTACATTTGTATTATTTTTAAATATTCAGGGCAAGCCGACTGACTATACGATTACCCCAGTGATCTCCCATTTATAAATTTTGTAGCAGGAAATAAAGCAATAACATTGTGAAGATCATATATATACACATACATACTGTACGGAGTACAGGAGAAAAAAAAATATCTCAGAATTAGAAACAGGAGAGTTCCATAAAATAATCAACTTTGAATGTTAATGCCCAAAGTTTTTTATTTTATTTTTTCTAAAGAAAAAAAAAAAGAAGGAAAACCCCTTCTAAACCATATCTAGAATGATACTTTTTAATGGATCACCGAATTGTCCACAAGCAGAATGTAAGGATGCACTTTCACAAATTTATTTTATATGAGCTAGCACGAATACATTCCGTCATTTTTGTTTTCTGAAATCCATATGTGGTTTGAAGTATTGCGAATTTTATACTTTTCTACGGGAATAAACACCGCAAAGCCATTTTAGGATTGCAGGACTCAGAACAGAATCCGCAAATCCATGACATTCTGTATTTACATTTTTGCTGGATATAAAGTATAACATGCTTAAACTTTTCACAAAAGATGGATGTTTCGCTCAAATTGTAATTGAACATTTTGATCAACACTCTGCTGATGATCTGGCTGGGTCTGCTCAATTGTTATCTCGAACTGGGTAATAAGATTGCCATGCTAGGGCCTTGATCTCAGTGAACAAGTACAGTCCATGTCACACACACAAAGATGGGGCAGCATTATTTCAAAAGCTTTGAGAGTGTGACTCAGTTGTGTGATGTTGTCAGCGGCTTTTGACTGAATCATGAATACATCCAATTATGTGTGATGCTGACAGAAAAGAATATTGATAGCCAATAATTACAGGCTTTTCAGGCCAACAAAGCAGCTCTTTCCTCTTTTAATAAATTATCCAAGAACATCAATCTTAAAAATTACTATGCCACAACTGACCCAGACTGGCTTGTATGACTTTCTATCTGATGTGGTTGCAACTAAAGGCTGGATGTTGACATATCCTGGCTTTTTATTACAAGTTCAGAAATGCACAGTTTAACAGTATGAAAATATATTATTTTAAATCACAGCACATAATTGGACAGCTCCTTCTTGTATCCATAGAGAAGATTTTGCTAGCTACACTGTGGGATTTATTCACATTAGCCTTTAAAGCATTGTGGAACAGCATTACTTTAAAGTTGCAAGCAGCAACAGTATAGTGCCATTGCAGAGTTCAATACAAGTGCGGCTACGTCAGAAGAAATTTATTAGTGATGTTGGCCGCTGTCGTAAAAGAGTCAAAACCACCCTACTCAGACTAAATCCCATCTATGAAACTCTCTTAAAAAGCCTCAGCGTGAATGAGCTTGCACAGTCTTTGACACTACCAACCATCATTTTTATCATTCAGGCATATCTCTGTGATTAGAGCTACTTGAAGGCTGCTTTGGAACAGCACAAAATGTGTTAACTGTTAAAACTCCTATTAAACATATCTCAAGCACAATATATTCCCATGTTTCAATGTGACTGAAGTCGCCTCATCTGCAAATATGGATTTAGAAAATATCGGTTTACTTACAATTTATTTTAAGCTGGGTTCACACTAGAGCATGGAGTCCGATAAATCTACATTCAATGGTTCCGGTCTAAATTCAGGCAAAATTTTGGGCTGAATTCAGACCTGAAACAGACCAAAAGATGTGCAATTTGCACCAGAGTTGCACCGAAGATGTGTGAACCGGCTTCATAAAAACCCAGTCAAAATCTCCTGCTAAGCGAATTGGATGCATCCAATTTGCAATAGTGTGAACTCGGCCTTAATCAAGTGGCTAGACTGTCCAAGCAAAACACATCCCTTGTAACTTGATTTTAAAGAACTTGTTCTTTGCCAATGTAAGGCAAAGAAACAGGTTCGGTAAATTGACACCCTGCCCTGCCCAGCAGCACATGTTCCTCTGTCCTGCTTTTGGTCAGCTGACAACACCAAAGAGAAATACCCAGTATTTCCAGATAGATGGAAAGCATATGGCTTACTCACCACCCGCCCGCATAAGCTTACTAGTGTTTTGCTGCATGGCGCTGTCACATTGGGCCTCTGCGTAAGTGAAAAATTAATACACAGGGCTTTTTCTTTTTGCTTGCAGCCAAATGGAGGCATAAAGTAAGTAAACATGTGTGTTTCTTTGCACTTCAACGACAAATTGATTAAGGGCAGCTAAATCACCAATGTCATCATTGTGGAAATAAATCACATTTATAGTGCATCCAGAAAGTATTCCCAGTGCTTCGCGTTTCCACATTTTGTTATGTTACCTGCCTTATTCCAAAATGGATTAAATTCATTATTTTCCTCAAAATTCTACAAACAATACCCCATAATGACAACGTGAAAGATATATATATATATTTTTTTTTTGCAAAGAATTCAAACAAACGACATGTACATAAGTACTCACAGCCTTTGCCATGACACTGAAAATTTAGCTCAGGTGCAGCCTGTTTCCACTGATCATCCTTGGGATGTTTCTACAACTTGATCACCTGGAGCCCACCTGTGGTAAATTCAGTTAAATGGACACGATTTGGAAAGGCATACACTTGTCTATACAAGGTCCCACAGTTAACAGGGCATGTCAGAACACAAACCAAGCCATGAAAGTCCAAGGAATTGTCTGTAGACCTCCAAGACAGGATTGTATTGAGGCACAGATCTGGAGAAGGGTACAGAAAAATGTCTGAAGCATTGAAGATCCCAATAAGCACAGCGGTCTCCATCATCCATAGATGGAAGAAGCCTGGAATCACCAGGACTCCTAGAGCGGGCTAAACTGAGCGATTGGGGCAGAAGGGCCTTTGTCAGAGAGGTGACCAAACACCTGATTGTCACTCTGACAAAGCTCTAGTATTTCTCTGTGGAGGGAAGAGAACCTTCCAGAATAACAACCATCTCTGCCAAGCTCCACCAATCAGGCCTGTATGACAGAGTGGCCAGACAGAAGCCGCCACTCAATAAAAGGCACATATGACAGCCCGTCTGGAGTTTGTCAAAAGGCATCTTAGGAAATCTCAGACCATGAGAAACAACATTTTCTGGTCTGATGAAACAAAGATTGAAAGCTTTAGTCTGAATGGCAAACATATCTGGTGGAAACCAGGCACTACTCATCACCTGGCCACTTCAGTGAAGCATGGTGGTGGCAGCATCATGCTATGGGCATATTTTTCAGTGGCAGGAACTGGGAGACTAGTCAAAATTGAGGGAAAGATGAATGCAGCAATGTACAGAGACATCCTTAATGAAAATCTGCTCCAGAGCGCTTTGGACCTCAGACTGAGGCAAAGGTTCATCTTTCAACAGAACAACGACCCTAAGCGCATAGCCAAGATATCAAATGAGTGACTATGGGACAACTCTGTGAATGTCCTTGAGTGGACCAGACTTGAACCTGATTGAACATCTCTGGTGAGATCTTAAAATAGCTGTGCACCGATGCTCCCCATCTAACCTGATGTAACTTGAGAGGTCCTGCAAAAAAGAATGGGAGAAACTGACCAAAAATAGGTGTGCCAAGCTTGTAGAATTATATTAAAGACTTTAAGAAGATGGTATATGGTACCGGCCAGGTTGGCTACTTTTGTATCAGGAGCCTCTCCAAAGTGTTTTAGAGGCTGTGGTCAGGAGGGTTCCACCCATTACATTTGGTGGACCTGCCCTAGAGTCAGGAAATTTTGGATCAGGGTGTACAATTTTATTTATACCCTTACCCAGGTTACCCTGAAAAAGTTGGCAAGACACGCGCTGCTGGGTGCCGGGGTATTGGAGGCCTCCAAGTCCCAAAGACGGCTTCTCACGTTTATTTTATTTAGGCTAAAATAACTATAGCCAGGAACTGGAGGTCTGCTGCCCTGCCATTCGATCAGCTGAGGCATGAACTGTCGTGGCTCATGTTAAATGAGAGGCTGACAGCTATGGTACAAGACAAAATGAAACAAACAATTTCATCAAGTATAGGACCCTTGGATTGGATATCTAACAAACGACCCTAGGTAACCATACACCCAGGGGTCAGATCTTTTGGTCATTGTGCCGTAGCTCCCTCCCTCTTGTTTCCTTTCCTTTCTTATATACTTTTTCTATCTACTGTTATACCCCCCTCGATTCTTGTTTTTCTTTATTGTTTTTACTTGCCAGGTCTCAACCCTGGCATTGCTGGGTTTTGATGTCTTTCGGGGTGAATATGCAGAGCCTGCAGCACGCGCTGGCTTACCTTGTATCCAGGCAGGGTACTGTACTTACCTTGTCCCTGGATCCAACGATGCATCCACGCTGTGTGAGCGAGTGGCGTCCTCCATTCGACTCACACAGTGCCCGCGCGCTGCCGTTCTCCGTTCCCTGCGACGTAACGGCGCACGGGGGCGGAGGCAAATTCAAAAAAGTAAACAAACACATTACATACAGAATACTGTAATCTTATAGATTACAGTACTGTATGTAAAAAGTACACACCCCCTTGTCCCTAGTGGTCTGCCCAGTGCCCTGCATGTTCTTTTACATAATAAAAAAAAAAAATTTGTGCCTGCAAACTGTAGATTGTCCATAGCAACCAAAAGTGTCCCTTTATGTCAAAAGTGATTTTAGAGCAGCTAGAAAACAGCCATAATAAATGATAATCACTTGCAGAATTTAGCGATAGCGATTTGTGGGGAAATTCGTCATAAAAAAATAAAAGTAATGACAGCGACAATTCTGCAACTGAGCAAATTTCAGTGATTTTGATTTGATTACATTAGTGAATAATTTTTATTATAATTACATTAATATTTGTTATAATTATTTATAGTTATTTATTATATTATAATTTTATGATTTTGTGTTTCAAACTTTATCATACCCGGGATGTCTACTAGACTCTGGTTTGGACAAATTTAAGTGAGTTATTCCTAAAAATTGCAGGCCTACAGTATAAAACGCAGAATTTCCATGCAAAATAATTGTACCGCTTTTGGTACGTAATTCCAGACAGAATCATACCGCCAGGGAGGTTAAGTAACTTTAGAGAGAAAGGAGTCACCGCTCCAGGTGGGATCACTAAATGGTTACAGGTGGTGCAGGATACCGAGGGTGCTGGCGGTGCACTAAGCAAAATGAAGACAAAGAAAAATGGATAGCCGCACTCCAAAACCTGATGGGTGGTCTTTTATTCAATAGACAGCATGTACAAAAATTATTTTTGTACATGCTGTCTATTGAATAAAAGACCACCCATCAGGTTTTGGAGTGCGGCTATCCATTTTTCTTTGTCTTCATTTTGAGGTTAAGTAACTTGCAGATAACAGAGGGAAGTCAGAGTAGGTGCATAGCATCAAGGCAAGAACACACTAGAAGGATATACTTTCTTAATTTTTCATTTCAGTTTTACAACCACTTTATTATAGTTTCTGTGGTGTCTAAGACACAAATATAAATGGATCTGTAGATTTTGTATGCAAAAGTGACAAACACTGTAGCACTTACCTCACTTTTCTCCCTTTGCTAGCTTTGGTATCTACTTTCTTCTTTATTTTGCTCCTAAGCTTCTGAATTGCAAGCCACTGTCTGTAAATGTATAAAAGGACATATCAAGGTCTGAACATATTGTGACAGTTCCCTTAGAAATATGTAAGTAAATTAGTGGTCAAGGTTTTACTTTAAACAGCATCAATTTCCTAATATAAGACCATATGGTTAACATTCTAAACGTGTGCTTCTGACTCTGGAAACATTGCTCAGAAAGTAGTGCAACCGATAAAACTAGGGTTATATTTCAGATCTTCACACCAAGAAGCCAATTTTATGTAAAAAAATAAATAGAAATGTGCTTTACTGTTTAACAAACAACTCTCGATTTTTCCATTGGTTTTTTATCCATAGGAAAAATATAAAACATGTTTTATTTTTATTAACACCGATGTCTGTTTTCATCGGACAACCCGATCGTGTGTACATGGCTTAAGGGGCGTTTATCACCTCCAGCCTTTTTCAGCCACTTCTTTTACATCCTCACTCCCTCCAGCATCAACTGCAAATCACTATAGTAAATAACTGTTCCTAGCAATAATCTAATACATGTTTTAAAAAAACACATAAAATTAAAAATAAAAGTCACATATCACACAAAACAAATAAGGTTCTTGATACATTTGCTACATTAGCAACAGGAGGTTAAAAGAAAAAACTCTAAAGAACAGGATATTTCATCGACTGCATTTGATGTGTTACAGTAGGATAAATAAATGCATATTAAAATAAAAACCTTGCAACTAGGAAGCAGTGTCTGTTTCACTAATAATTTACTTTCGTCCACAGAGATTTAGCAGTAGAGTTGAAGCTAGAGAGTTAAATAATAATTATGGAGATGATCAATGGTTAATCAATAAAGGGTATTACTACCTGCCCTGGAAAAGGGCAGGAGGTTTTAAAAGCTGCTTTAACATGTGAACCAAACATTATTACCAATACATATTTTAACGGATATAGCACAGCAGGTTAAAATGGAAAACCCATTATAAATTTTGATGGGCTGATCGGTTTTGCAAGTTTTTTCCCCAGTGTGGGAATTGATGCTTTTTGATGAAGGTTTTCAAGGATATTGATGCCTTTCTAGAAAAACACTTGAATAAGTGAAAATTATAAAGAAATGTGGGGAAAATATGTATATTTACTTCATGTATTAAACCATGTCTGCTGAAGAGATCTTAAACTTGCAAGTTTAAGCTTTTTAAATCAAACAACGAAAAGATACCACTTACGCTATAGAATGCTTAAGTTTTTATAGCAAAGACTTAGCAAAGATTTAACAACTTAATTTAAATAGGCCATCTACAGGCATATCCCACTTTTAAGTACACAATGGGGTTTATTTACCATCGCTGGAAAATGTGCAAAATGTGCAAAAGCAAAAACATCCACTTTCCATTTAGCCACTTTATCCACTATCAACTTTTAAATCTATACAAAAGGCAAGGTCAAGTAGCATTACCAGATTTCACCTGTAGATGCTCTTTTATGAAAACTATGGAATGACACCTTTCTGTTCTAAAGGGCAGCCTTCAGTGCTACCCTCTAAATTTAATTTCAATGGACATTATAGGTGCTAAAAAGTACCAGATGTGAAAATTTTTCATTATCATCTTATCTATCTTTGATTCAAATTTCCCTACTTATAAGCACACCCAACATATGTAGCCTACCATGAGGATTAAATAAATATATCTACACAAAAGAATGGGGACATGTCTGCAAATGCCTTTACTGCACAGCGTGAAATAGTAGGAAGAGGGGCACTGAAATAAGTTATTGCACGTGTAATGTTGGCCTAATGAAATTTCTGCTAAGAAATAATGGCTGTGACATCACTGGAAAACATTACCGACCATGATTAATGTCAAGAAGAATAGTTTTATCCAGTCTTTATGGCTCATGTAATTGTACTTGACCTCTGTACTGTCCTACATTTCCCCTCTCATCCGAGAAGACAGGGAAGCTAGCGTCAGACACAGAGTCAGATGTTAATACCGCTCACTTACCTGCCCATGGCTACTTGGTCATTGGGGTCCACAGAACTTGTCTTGCGTTCTATCAGCTCTCGCAGCAACTGTAAAAGATTGTAAGGTATAAAATTGTAAATAAGACATGGTTCAGCCAATATGCCTGGAATACAGCAGTCATTTCTTGCAGTTCTAGGGCTAATAAATACAATCTACAGATTAGCAGTCCCTATATTATGAAATGCATAATTTGTTTTTTTTTGTTTTGTTTTGGAACTGCTGGAATTAAGCACTGGAATTAAGCACAGTAACAGTGGTCGCTCGAAATAAAAAAAAAACATTAGATTGTTAGATTGTAATTTAAGCTATAAACAGGTCTGCATTCTAAGACGCATCACCAATTTAAATGTCCGTCAGGTACACAATCGTCGGTGACCCTTCTTTTACTGTGCAACAAACAATTCACCCCCCTCCCCCACCCCAAGGCAATACATTTAACCTCTTCCTCTAGTGTTAATTGCAGAGCACTGGTCGCTGTATAAATGTGAATGGCGACAAAAATGTGCTATGTGTCCGCCGCAATATCGCAGTCCCAATAAAAATCGCAGAGCCGCCATTACCTCTTAACTATAACTTTTGTTCTTATTGTGATTTTTTTTTTACAAAAATACGTAGAAGAATACAAACAGGATATGTCGCTCTAAAAACCGCGGGCGATCATACCACCAAAAGAAAGCTATATTTGTAGGGAAAAAAAGGACGCCAATTTTGTTTGTGCCATGTCGCACGACCGCGCAAAAAAAGCGAACGGAAGCTAAAATTTCGCCTGGGCGGTTAAGTGGTTAATGGCAGCATCAATTTAACCACTCAGGCCCGCGCTACCGGATGACGGCAACAGCGCACTGAATATCCAACATGCCGTCATTTGACGGCATGTCCTTCAGGCGTTCCCACAGTAGAGTGCGCTGCGGGGAATAGAGAATAAATAAGAGATTCACGAATGAGAGATGATCTCTCATAAATACACAGAGACATGGAGAGGAGGACATTTCGGAAGTCCAACACCTGATTCCTAGTGTTAACCCCTTATGGATTATATAGTCATAGTGTGCTAAAATGTCCAAATGTGTCAAGCAATGCGATAATAAATCAATCTCTTTAACCACTTCGGGTCAAAAATATGTAGAAGAATACGCGCCCTAAACTATTGACAGAATACTTTTTTGTCAACAGCGATCAAATACCACCGGACTTGTGGGGAAAAAAGGACTGGGAGCCACGTCGCACGACCGCGCAATTGTCAGTTAAAGCGAAGCAGTGCCGGAACGAAATTTTACCTGGGCTTTAAGTGTATGCAAGTGGTTAAAAAAAACACATTCCACCACCAGCTGTAGAAGCTGCTTACCAGCTCCTCTAGACCCCGCGGCGAGTTGGATAGGGGGCACCAAAAAAACCTTGCTTTCAGTCCTGCCCCAAGGTATTCATGGACACACTCAGGCCCCGTACACACGGCAGAGATTCTCGGCAGAAACCAGCGAGAAGCTCGCTGGGATCCTCAGTCTGCCGAGAACCTCGGCCGTGTGTACGGTTTCGGCGAGCGTCCCGTCGGGAAAGCCGTCGAGCCAAAATAGAGAGCAGGTTCTCTATTTGCTCGATGGCCCATCGAGAACCATGGCTCAGCGCCTTTCCCGACGGCTTGGTCGACGATTTTGACGGCCGGGTGAGAACCTCGACAGGCTGAACGATGTGTTCCGCCCGTCGAGGTTCTCGTACGTGTGTACGTGGCCTCATAGGTGAGTCTACGAGTACCTTGGGGTAGGAACAATCTAAGAAAACAAGGGTGTGGAGCAGTTACAGGGGACAGACCCAAGAACAGAAATGATGTTATGCTATTTAGAGTATTTGATTTTTACAGTTTTTCTTTTTATTTGCGTTAAAGCGGATGGTTCACCTCAAAAAAATATTAAAAGCCAGCAGCAACAAATACTGCAGCTGCTGACTTTTAATATTAGGACACTTACCTGTCCTGGAGTCCAGCGGCGTCCGTAGCAGAGGACGAGCGATCGCTCGTCACCCTGCTGCTCCCCCCTCCATCCACGGTGAGGGAACCAGGAAGTGAAGCGCTGCGGCTTCACTGCCCGGTTCCCTACGGCGCATGCCCGAGTCGCGCTGCGCCCGGCGATTGGCTCCCGCTGTGTGCTGGGAGCCGAGAGTTCCCAGCACACAACGGGAAAAGCCCGTCTTTTGCCCGAGACTGCGGGCCGGAAGTGGGTGCAGATACCTGTCTTTAGACAGGTATCTGCACCCCCCTCCCCCCTGAAAGGTGTCAAATGTGACGCCGGAGGGGGGGAGGGTTCCGATCAGCGGATCTTCACTTTAGGGTGGAGATCCGCTTTAAGTTACGTTTTATAGCAGAAAGTAAAATATATAGAATTATAATAATATATATAATTTTTTCAAAATTGTCAATCTTCTAGTGAAAAAAAACTGCAGAGGTGATCAAATACCACAAAAAGAAAGCTCTATTTGTAAGGGGGGGGACATAAATTGTATTTGGGTACAACTTCACATGACCACCCAATTGTCAGTTAAATTAACGCAGTGCCATATTGGAAAAAATGGCCTGGTCATTAAGGGGGTAAAACCTTCCGGGGCTGAAGTGATTAATCTACACTCAGTATCCCATAATGACAAAGTGAAAACAGAATTTTAGAAAAGTTTGCAAATGTATGAATAAGCAAAAAAAAAAATCACAAAGTATTCAGACCCTTTGCAACAACACTTGAAATTTAGCTCTGGTGCCTCTCATTTCTGTTGACTGTTGTGGAGAAGTTTTTACACCTTGGAGTCCACCTGTGGTAAAATACTGACTGTATAGGAATTGGAAAGGCACACACCTCTCTCTAAAAGGCCTCACAAAAATGCATACTGTATCAGAGCAAAAGCCATGAGATCAAAAGGAACTGCCTGCAGAGCTCAGAGACTGAATTATTGCAAGGCAAAGAAGGCTACAAAAAAAATCTGCTGCACTGAAGGTTCCCAAGAGCACAGTGGCTTCATAATTCCCAAATGGAAGAAGTTTAGCACAACTAGGACTCTAGGAGCTGGTCGCCTGGCCAAAATGAGCAATCAGGGGAAGAGGGCTTTAGTAAGAGGTGACCAATAACTCAATAGTCACTGACTGAGCTCCAGAGATCCTGTGTGGAGATGGGTCAAAAGTTCCAGAAAGACAACCATCAATGCAGCCCCCCATCGATCTGGGCTTTATGGCAGGGTGACTAGAAGAAAGCCTCTCGGTGCAAAACCCATGGGTGAGCTCTCCTTCAGGCCACCTGCTCTCATCTAGCCATCAAAATGCATGTGCCTCCATTGTGGGAACACTCATTAGTTTTGCGTTAGGACCACAGATACCAGGGTGCCGTGACGAGACTCTGTGGCTTACACATGCGGTTTCAATGGCGATCGGACTAAACCCCTGTTTTTAACGCATACTGTTAGGACAGGTTCATTTGATTGTCTGCAAGCTGGTTGGAAAGTAGGCTTGGGTTTTTCCTGGGAATTCCCCTGGCTTTGTTGTTACCTGTTTCTGCCTTCCAATGCTGCTTACTGCGATAGCCAGCTCTAGATATAGATGGGGGCGGTGGCGAGTTTTTGTTTTTTCAAAACTCATGATTTCTGGTCTGATGAAACCAAGACTGAATTCTTTGGCCTTAATTCTAAACCATATGTCTGGAGAAAGATCAGGCACTGCTCATTAAATGCCCAATACCAATCGCAACAGTGAAACATGGTGATGGCATCATGATGCTATCTTTTTTTTTCAGCAGCAGGGACTGGGAGAGAGTGTTGAGGGAAAGCTGAATGGAGCAAAGTACAGAGATATCCTTATTGAAAACCTCTAACTAAACTGTTCCGCCATTAGAATCTTCACCATTTTTTTACTGGAGTTGTTCTTCAAGGGTTGATATATGTCACAAAGAATAATTATCTCATAGAAATATCACTGAAACAAATGAGAAAACAACCTATATAAAACAGTAAACCAAGTAAAACATTTCATTCATAGATATAATAGGTCAAACCATAAAAAGTATACTTCAAAATACATGACTATTTCCTTTTAGACTGGAATTGCATCTGTATGTTGAAGAAATGCGCAGTAAAACCTCAATGCAATATTGCAAATGCAGTGCCATTTTAACCACTTAAGGACCGCCTCCTGAACATTTACGTCGGCAGAATGGCACGGCTGGGCACACGCAAGTACAGGTACGTGCTGTGCTAGTACCCAGCCGTGTCCGAGTCCGGCGATCGGTCCCCGGAGCTGAAGAATGGGGAGAGCCGTGTGTAAACACGGCTTCCCCATCCTTCACTGTGGCGGCAGCATCGATCATGTCATCCCTTTTATAGGAGGGGACACAATCGATGAAGTCACACCTACAGCCACACCCCCCTACAGTTGTAAACACACTTCAGGTCACACATACTCCATCAGCGCCCCCCTTGTGGTTAACTCCCAAACTGCAACTGTCATTTCCACAGTAAACAATGCATTTCAAATGAAAAAAAACGCTGATCGCCGCCATTAGTAGTAAGAATTTTTTTTTTATAAAAATGCAATAAAACTATTTTGTAAACGCTATTAATTTTGCGCAAACCAACCGATAAGCGATTATTGCGATTTTTTTTACCAAAAATACATAGTTACATAGTTAGTCAGGTTGAAAAAAGACACAAGTCCATCCAGTTCAACCATAAAAAAATAAACAAAATAAAACACAGTACAATCCCATAGACCCAACTCCATACCCACAGTTGATCCAGAGGAAGGCAAAAAAAAAAAACCCAATTTGCTACAGGAGGGGAAAAAATTCCTTCCTGATCCCCCGAGAGGCAATCGGATTTACCCCAGATCAACTTTACCTACAAATCTTAGTACTCAGTTATATTACGTGCATTTAGGAAAGAATCCCGGCCCTTCTTAACCACTTAAGACCCGGACCAATACGCTGGTAAATGACCCAAGGTGTTTTTGCGATTCGGCACTGCGTCGCTTTAACAGACAATTGCGCGGTCGTGCGACGTGGCTCCCAAACAAAATTTGCGTCCTTTTCTTCCCACAAATAGAGCTTTCTTTTGGTGGTATTTGATCACCTCTGCGATTTTTATTTTTTGCGCTATATACAAAAATAGAGCGACATTTTTGAAAAAAAAAACACTATTTTTTACTTTTTGTTAAAAAAAAAAATCAAATAAACTAAATTTTAGTCAAACATTTAGGCCAAAATGTATTTAGCCACATGTCTTTAGTAAAAAAAAAAATCGCAATAAAAAAAAATAGCTACCTAGCGGGAACAGCGGCACTAATACAGCGATCAGAAAAATGATCGCTTAGTGACGCTGGCAATAGGGAGTGAAAGGGTTAACTAGGGCGGTGATCAGGGGGTTAAAACTTTATTAGGGGGGGTGGGGGGGCTATCCTGAACCTAACACTAACTGTTTTTTACACTGCCTGTCACACTGACACTAAATGCAGTGATTAAATCACTGCATTCAGTGACACTGTGACAGGGGGGTGGGGGGGGGGGCGATCACAAGGGGTTAATATGCCTATGTGAGTGTGTGTCAGTGTTGTGTTGGTGCACACTTACTTGTGATGTCTTCTCTCATCAGCAGCGCTGGGAAACAGCGCTGCGATGAGAGAATACATAATTTCCTCCTTCCTGTGTAAACACAGGAGGAGGAAGTGACAGGCTGGGAGCGCGCTCCCATTGGCTGGGAGCGATCGCGGGGGGGGCGGATATCACGGACATCAGCCCGCAGATCCCGGATTGCTCCCAGAGGTAGGGGGACCCCCGCACGCCGGAGGGGGTCCCGATGGGACCCCCGAACCGCACTCAGGCGGGGACGTAAATTTACGCCCTTGTGCCTGTACGAGCCATTCTGTGGCCGTATATGTGCGTGCGGGGGTCCTTAAGTGGTTAAAGCAATCTACTGAGTCGGCCAGAACCACCTCTTGAGGGAGTCTGTTCCACATTTTCACAGCTCTTACTGTGAAGAAACCTTTCCGTATTTGGGAGGTGAAATATCTTTTCCTCCAGACGTAAAGAGTGCCCCTTGTCCTCAGTGTTGACCTTAAAGTGAATAACTCAACACCAAGTTCTTATATATTTGTACATGTTGATCATATTCCCCCTTAGTCTCCTCTTCTCAAGAGTGAATAAATTCACTTGCTCTAATCTTTCCTCATAGCTGAGCTCCTCCATGCCTCTTATCAGTTTTGTTGCCATTTCTCCAGTTCTCCGATATCCTTTTTGAGAACTGGTGCCCAAAACTGGACTGCATATTCCAGATGAGGTCTTAATAATGATTTGTACAGGGGCAGAAGAATATGTATCAGCCTAAACTGAGGGGGAAAAAAATGTTATATAATTTTTGGGGGATATTTATATTTATTATAGCAAAAAGTAAAAAATATTGCATTTTTTTCAAAATTGTCGCTCTATTTTTGTTTATAGCGCAAAAAATAAAAACCGCAGAGGTGATTAAATACCACCAAAAGAAAGCTCTATTTGTGGGGAAAAAAAGGACGCCAATTTTGTTTGGGAGGGATGTCGCACGACCACACAATTGTCAGTTAAAGCGACGCAGTGCCGAATTGCAAAAAGGGCAAGGTCCTTTATCTGCATTTTGGTCCGGGTCTTAAGTGGTTAAAAGGCACACCTCAGCAGCTTGCAAATTAATCTCATTAAATGTGCATTACAGCGCACCACAATGCACAGCTAGATGCTGTGTATGCTGCGTCTAAATAATAAATAGAAAATAGAAAACTGCTCGGTTTTTGGTGCACTGTGGTGAATTGGCTGCCCATTAGGATGACACAGCAATAGTTATAAAAACATTTTGCTAAGATAATGGTTTCCTCCCTAGTAATTTCACTATTCTCTTAAAAAAAAAAAAAATCTTATTTTTTCTATTTTCTTCTCCCTTTCTTGGGTTTGTTTATGGGGAATAGTGGATCCCCAGAAACTACCACTACAAATCTTTACATTTATCAAATTTTAGATCATTCTCTATGCATCCAAACTCCTGATGAGTGGCGGGCGAGTGCACATCCTCGGATGCTCTACACAAGCCCATGTTATTATCTATTTATTTTTGCACATGTTGATCATGTAGTTCATTTATTACATACATAGTAATAAATACATCAAAAAGTATGTCATCATATATGTTTCCCTAACTAATCATGTGTTATTAAATGAATGATGATCATGAATTGCTTTTTTTGTGACTACATTTGTGTATCATAAATGCAATGTGGTTATTGGTTTATTTATACTGTTATCATGACAATTTTTAGGGAACTTTGACATCCAAGATATTTCATTTATCCAATTTATTACACCTTTATACCTCATCTAAAGTCCCGACTTCACTACCTCTTTGTGTTTGTGTTAGGGATGGAAGGTATTCTGGTATGCTCTTAGGCTGGTATGGGTCTTACTCTCTTTTCCCCACTCTCTCTTCTCTTAAAAAATAATATTTTCTGATTGAAAAAATAATATTTTCTGATTGAAAAAATAATAAAAGATATACTAAAGAGTGTAAAAATATTTTAGGTTGAAAACATCACAAAACGAAATCTCAATAAGTCCAAAAAATAAGTCCAAAAAATTGAAGAAATCTGAATTTCAGTGCACAAATTTGAAGAAAATGAAAATCAGAATAACCTCTATATCGAAATACTGGCAAAATTGAAAAAGAACAAAGAGGACGATTTTTTTTTTTAATTCATAAAGTAGCCATAATTTAACATTTTCAAACTTGGTACAGGAACAACTATACAAAATTCTACCGCCGGCTTTTAACAAACATTTCTAAATTGTACTTCTTAGGACGCAGTACTGACAGAGGACATGTACAGAATAGCTCGATGCAGTGTTTCCAAGCAAACTGTTCTATATTCAGCCACACTAGCAAACATGACACAAAAATTAATTGCATTATACCAGAGATAAGAAACAAGCTCAATGTGCTGGTCATGACCACCACAAATGAACAGGGCCGTGCCCAGCAATATATTTTATGGACAAAACTATTCTCTCATGGGTGTGCAAAATAAATAGCATAAAATGATTAATATATTTATGGTTTTAAAATGTAAGCCTTTTCTTCCCCCCTATTACACATTTATTTTACTCTGAGCCATTAGGGCACTGAACAGTTATAGTTGTATTGAACAACAGTTTCATCCTTTATTTTATCCGATATACAGAACAGGGTAGGTCCAGCTCACAATGCATTACATTTTTTTTCCAAAAAAAATTATTTATAACAGAGGGAACGGCCCAAGCGGGCCACAGTGCAAAGAGTACATGCAAATACAGCAAAACATGGCTTATGACTAATACAATTGCACACACCTAGGTAATGATCATCTGAGATAGGGCCACAATGCATCACATTTATATGAATGCTTATTTAATAACTATTATAAAAATAATCTGGCAGTCATAGATATCCAATCGTGTGAATTTATCTAAATCTAGTTTATACCATAACTGCAAATATTTCAAAAGGTTTGACCCCTTATTATTGGGAATCTGGTATATAACCGTGAGTGCAAGTATGATTAAAGCTAAAGCTTAATCTGAATATATTTTGGCTCTTCTAGTTATTTAACTGTATAAATAAAGCCTTTCCAATTTTACTACATACCCCATTTTAGACCCAGTGATTGTATCACTGGGTCTCTGTGTTCTCTATGCAATACAGAGAGATCATTGCTGTTAGGAAGGGATAGCAAGTTGCTGTACACAGGTTCCTAAAAGTACACAGACACAGCGTACGATCAGGCCTGCTTATCTGATCTGAATACCTGCATTCCCATATACTATAAGGGCTGTACCCAGAACCTGGAGGCTCAAGTAACAAACACACATAGCCCATTTATAGCTTACGTGCCTCAGTACCCATGAATGAGGCCTTAGGAGTACAGTGTTAGTGCAGAGAACTTACAATATTGCAACTGCAAAACATTAGGATTGATTTAATAGAGACCGTTTACTTGGCAAAGCAAATAAGATGATGCTTCAGTTACTTCAAAAATCGATCTATCCTATCGCGTGAACCCTTTTTTTCCCCAGCACATAATTGGTTAAAGGGGTTGTAAAGGTACGAGTTTTTTTACCTTCATGCATCCTATGCATGAAGGTAAAAAAACATCTAGCAGCACCGGCCCCCCCCGAGCCCCCGTTGTACTTACCTGACCATTCGAATCTCCCGGGCGCGTCCACGTCGTCCTCTTCGGTTCCCAGCCTGGCCGTTGATTGGCTAGGCTGGGCGGATTGATAGCAGCGCAGCCATTGGCTAGCGCTGCTGTCAATCAGGGCGGATGACGCGGCGCGCTGGGGGGCGGAGCCGAGTGATACAGTCGGCGGCTATGGCCGCCGCTGTATCACGGGAGCGCGCTCGCAAAAGCTTTCCTTTATGCGAGCGCCCTCGCATGAAGAAGGAAAGCTTTTGCGAGGAGGAGCCCAGACAGCCGCCGAGGGACCCCAGAAGACAGGTTTCCGGGCCACTCTGTGCAAAACGAACTGCACAGTGGAGGTAAGTATCACATGTTTGTTATTTTTAAAAAAAAAAATCCCTGACTTTAGTGACCCTTTAATCAAACCCAGGTTCACCAAAAGTCACCATCATTTCCTTGGACAGTGTAAACAAACCTATAATGCTTTAACCACCTGCCCAGGCCAAATTTTCAGCTTTCAGCGCTGTCGCACTTTGAATGACAATTGCGCGGTCATGCAAAGCTGTAAACATATGAAACTTCCATAATTGTTTTCACACAAAGAGCTTTTTTTTTGGCGGTATGTAATCCTCGTTTTTTTGTTATTTTTGTTTTAGGAACAATCAAATAAAGGCTGAATTTTCTTGGTTTCGGTTATAACATTTTGCAAATAATCTTTCTTCACAAATTTAGGCCAAATTGTATTCCTTGGTAAAAATAACCAAAATCAGTGTTTATTATCCAGCCTGTAGGAAAGTTAAGAGTCCACAAATATCTAATTTCTTGAGGCACGAAAATGCCAGGACAGTTCAAATACCTGCCAAATGTCTACTTTTTGGAAAGTAGACAGTTTGAGGTATTTAGAAAAAGGTGTGGCACGTTTTTTGAAGTTGTAATATTTTTTGTCACAATTTTTGGGAAAATTAATTAAAAAAAAAAAATGTTTTACATACTGTGACAATAGCAATAATACAGTGTTACCATAGTAACTCTGGATTTTTTATTTATTATTTTTACATACAGTGAATTTTACTAAGCAAATATTTTTACTAAATGACAGTGTGTAGACACTGTCTTTTGTTGTGATTAGCTGCGATTGGCCACAGCTAATCACGTGATACAAATGGGCTGTGATTGGCAATGTATGTACCCTGTGATTGGTGACAGTCATCACATGATACTGGCAGTGGGCCAGTATAGTGATGCGTCATCTGTTGTGTCTGGCGGAGTCTGGCACAGAGCGACTGCGCAAGGCGCGTTCTCAAGAGGACATCATATGACATCTTCCCAGAACAATAGGGTGGGAAGCAGTAAATCAATCCCACTCTGTTCTGTTTAGTGATTATTTTTTTTATTTTTTTTTTAATAAAAGAAACATAAACAAGACTTAAAATATTTGTTAACACTAAGAGCATTCGTTTGACGTCAGGAACACATATCTTTACAATATATTCAGCTGAATGGGGATTAACATTTTAGGTGTGGCATCAATTCAATAGCCTAAGTGATAGCAAAACACTGGGAGACAGTTAAAGCGGAGGTTCACCCTAAATATAAGCTCTCCCATGTGATCCAGCATACTGGCGTCAGCGCCAGTATGCTGTTTTTTTTTTTTTTTTAATCCCCCACTTACTGTATTATGCTGGAATTTAATTTTTTCCCCCCGCGGTGGACGGCTCTAGTATTGCTCGTCACATCTTGCGAAAATACCCGATAAGGACTCGGGTAATCTCGGCGAAAATGCGGCGCCTGCGCACAGACCTCGGAGCTGACTGCGCAGGCGCCGTATTTCTCCGAGTCCTATTTCGGCGTTTTTCGGAGGGCGTGACGCGCCATAGCCATAGGACTCGGAGAAATACGGCGCCTGCGCAGTCAGCTCCTAGGTCTGTGCGCAGGCGCCGCATTTTCGCCGAGATTACCCGAGTCCTTATCGGGTATTTTCGGAAGATGTGACGCGCTATACTGGCGCCGTCCACCACGGGGGTAAGAGATTAAAATACAACATAATACAGTAAGTGATGGATTAAAAAAAAAAAAAAAAAACAGCATACTGGCGCTGACGCCAGTATGCTGGATCACATGGGAGGGCTTATATTTAGGGTGAACCACCTCTTTAAGTCTTTGAAACAATGTGTAACCTACTCTTTTGCTACCACTTTCATAACTCTTACAGCGGTATAGAATGGCTCAGTAAGCCTTATGTAGGCTTTCCTGCTATAAGCTCAGGGTCGCCTCAGTGACTATGAACTTATAGCAAAAAGGGACCCTAGACTAATGATTAATGAATAGCTGTCAGCTGCTGTTCACACAGCCATTCATTAAAAATCTGCACACTCCGGTGTTCAGTAACTGAAGAGATAGTATACATGAATGGCATGTTTACCATCTATTTAATTTGTGAATGAACATTGAATTGTTCTGTCCTGAGCAATTCTGTGTTCAAGTGTTTTTGTTAACGGGGCTGCAGAGACGAACTTTGCCTCCTTAATTTGTTTCACTATCTCAAAAGTAAAATATCAGGGGTCCAATTTCCCCTGAAGCCCTCACTGGTTAAAAAAAAAAAAAAAAAAAGATATACAATAATCACTGGCTGTTTTGGCTTAGGAAAAGTTGAAGCCTGTTGAGGGCACTCAGGTGTTCTGCGGTTTGAGGAGGCAAAATCCCCAGAAGGGGGTTTTGGAACCTTACGTTGTGGAAGAAGGACTTTTATTCTTGTGACATCTGATGAATTCAGCACACGTGAACGGAAATCAGGGCAATTCTGCACACAACTTGTTCTAGGGCAGGGGTGTCCAAAGTTTTTTCAAAGAGGGCCAGATTTGATGAAGTGAACATGCGCGAGGGCCGACCATTTTGCCCGACATTCTTTGAACTATTAAAATTCGGCCTAAGTGTGTTCCTCCGAGCGACTAATACACGGCCCAACAAGAATTCTCTGGCCTTTGTGGCTGTGTGCGGTGAAGAGATGAGCGCGGGGGCGTGATATTTGGATATACCGTATATATATTTCTTTTGTGGCCCCAACGAATCCCAGGGCGCTGCTCAGGACTAAGGATGAGCTTGGGCGTGTTATTTGGATATACTGTATTTATCGGCGTATAGCATGATTACCATTGCCATGAATGCAGCCTTTCCATTGCCATGAATGCAGCCGTACCATTGCCATGAATTCAGCCTTACCATTGTCATGAATGCAGCCGTACCATTGCCATCAGTGCAGCCTTACCATTGCCATCAGTGCAGTCTTACCATTGCCTCAATGCAGCCTTACCATTGCCACCAATGCAGCCTCACATGTGCCACCAATGCAGCCTCACATGTGCCACCAATGCAGCCTCACATGTGCCACCAATGCAGCCTTACATGTGCCATGAATGCAGCCTTACCTGTGCCATGAATGCAGCCTTACCATTGCCTTGAATGCAGCCGTACCATTGCCATGAATGCAGCCTTACCATTGCCTTGAATGCAGCCGTACCATTGCCATGAATGCAGCCTTACCATTGCCATGAATGCAGCCTTACCATTGCCATGAATGCAGCCGTACCATTGCCATCAGTGCAGCCTTACCATTGCCATCAGTGCAGTCTTACCATTGCCATCAGTGCAGTCTTACCATTGCCTCAATGCAGCCTTACCATTGCCACCAATGCAGCCTCACATGTGCCACCAATGCAGCTTAACATGTGCCATGAATGCAGCCTTACCATTGCCATGAATGCAGCCTTACCATTGCCTTGAATGCAGCCGTACCATTGCCATGAATGCAGCCGTACCATTGCCATCAGTGCAGTCTTACCATTGCCACCAATGCAGCCTCACATGTGCCACCAATGCAGCCTCACATGTGCCATTAATGCAGCCTTACCATTGCCATCAGTGCAGCCTGATCGATGCCCATCTGCAGCCTCGGAGGGCAGAGGGACGAGTGCTGACAGTTTACAAACAGGAGAATCTCTTATTTACTCTGTGGCCTCTTTAATACAAAGTCCCGCCTCCTATGATAGACAGAGGAGTCGTCCAATGGCAGCCCAGGAGACGTGACTTCCAATACGGACGCTGCCGAGTAAACAGGAGATTCTCTTCATGTAATCTGATGGCGCTTGTCCCACCCCTCCCTGTCCCCTCCAAGGCAGTGCCGATAAATACGGTATATATATTTTGTGGCCCTGGGGGCCACAAACAATATATATATCCATATCCCAGGGGGGCCATATTAAATCAACAGGGGGGCCGCATTTGGCCCGCGGGCCGGACTTTGGACATGCCTGTTCTAGGGTATCCCCACAAAAAGGGCAAGTCAGAAGGTAACTGCATTCATTTCTCAGCCAAGGTACGTTCCTGAAATACAGGATCGTCTTTGTTGTTTATTGCTAGTGCAATTAGCTGCAGTTCGACAAATAGAAATGATAGCAATAGCTGCTTGCAGAGCTGGGCCTGTGAGAGTATATGAAGCCAGAGTGTTTCAAACTTTCTGTCAAGAACAGACTTTGAAAGAAGGAACATCTTCTAAAAATTCTATAAGAGGAATGTTGAAAATACAAAAAAAAAAAATACCACTATTTTGTGAACCCTTTTTCTACAGGATAGAGCTCGGCAATGATTCTAGGAGGGGTGAAATCTTTTCCAGATTGATCCAATCTTCACACATTGCTCATTCTATTTGTTAATGAATGGGGAATGTCTTTTTAGACTTAGCAGGTCTAAATACCCAAAGAGGCCTGGCGTACCGGAGCAGAGTCAGGTGTGGCAATGTTGAGGCTTTGCATACAGCACAAGTGAGCATATCAACATTGGAAGGCAGATTGTGTGAAGCTGTAACATCAGGTCATGAGAAATCTTCTGTGACCTCCTCTAACACTGTTTTTAGGTCCTCGTCATTGTCCTCTATATCTATGTATTCTAGAGAAGAAATATTGGCATTTGACTCAGGTAGAGATGGTGGGGGTGGAGAAGGAGCCTGGCACTTTTGAGCCTCGGACAATGATGGCTGTATTAAAGATATTATTTGTCTGTGTGACTTAGTTGCAGGTAAAGGACCAGGCCCCTTTTTGCGATTCGGCACTGCGTCGCTTTAACCGACAATTGCACGGTCGTGCAACGTGGCTCCCAAACATAATTTGTTTTCATAAAACAAATATGTTATATTTACCAGCTCTGTGCACACCAACTTCTTCTTCTGGGATCCCCTGCCAGCGCTCATGGCTCCAACCACCCACGCCAGCAAGCCCCACCCCCCCCCCCGCTTAATGCTACCCATAGCCACTTGCTTTTAAACTTTGCCTCCAAGTGAATGGGTAGGGGTACGATATACCCCCATATTCATTCACCTAGAGTGGGGGGCCGGTATCTGGGGGGCCCCCTTATTAAAGGGGGCTCCCAGATTCCAATAAGCCGCCCGCCCGCAGACCCCGACAACCAACCGCCAGGGTTGTCGGGAAGAGGCCCTGTTCTTATCAACATGGGGACGGGGTGCTCTGGGGTGAGGGGGCCGCAGTGCGCTCCCCTGCCTCAGAGTACCTGACCCCCCCATGTTGAGGGCATGCTGCCTGGTACGGCTCAAGAGGGGGGGGCACTCGCTCGCCCCCACTCCTTTCCTGACCGGCCGGGCGGCGTGCTTTGGATACGGGTCTGGTACGCCATTTTTTTTGGCGTAGGGGGGGTTCTCCTTACAATCCATAGCAGACCTAAGGACCTGGTATGTCCCCTGGGGGGGAACCCATGCCGGATTTTTATTTCAAAATCAGGCGTGGAGTTCCCCCTCATGATACATACCAAACGCCACGTGTAGATTTGGCGGGAATCCAAGTCGGATCCCCGTCGCTTCTATGATGCGCTCGCTGGAATGTGCTTTGTCTATTCCAGCGAGTGCTAGATGTCGGCACCCTGTCGCCGAGAATCTGCGCGATGCTGTCGTGCTGGAAACACATTCTCGGTGACAGGTACTGTACCACCAGATGCACTTTGGCCCCCCCAACCAACACCAAAAAAGTATTTTTAACAGTTCTATTACTACTTTTGCTCATGTGCTGAAATATGAATGGAATGTTTTAAACACATGCACAGAGGTAAGGGACATACAGTATACCGTAAAATGTCTACCACTTTAAATTCTTCATTTACTGTTTAGATTTACTGTTACAAACTCTGGCAGCAACATTTTGAAGTATTACATCCTAATATTGGATTATTCTGTAAATTTTCTCTGTCCCCAAAAGTGAAGTTGCGGACTGCATGCAAATTGTGTGTGTACAACACCTGCAGCCAAAATGTGCTGCCCTTTTGCAGATGTGCAGGGGTGTCATTAATTCTTAATGACATAACACAAGCATTAGAAAATGTGGCGCTTTTTTGTGTGCGTGAAACTGCAAGTCACCACCTGGTTCCATGCACCTAGGTTTTAAAAAAGAATAGGTTAGGGATTTTTGCCTTGCAGAAAATGCAGGTGCTCAATTGAATGGGCTGCTATGGCCGTCCAAAGAGAGCCACACCACCTGCATATGGTAAATGTGAAACAGCTGTTGTCCAACTGGCCAGCTTAAACATGTATTGCAGTGTATGTGAACTAAAAATCCCTGTATTTTTTATTGCAAAGTTTACTAGAAATGGTGTATAGTAGTCTGCCGAGGGTTCATACAGAATTTTTAGTAACATATCGATGAGCTCATCACTGCGTTCTCACCTCCTGTAATTCTGCTGACTGAGTGCCCGCTACAAAGTTGTAATGTCCTGATTGGCTCAGAGTGCAGACTCCTTCTTCCCAGGCTGGGTACTGCCATTTAGGGGGTTACAGAGGGCTCAACCCAAGACAGATTCATGTATCTATGCTAATTCTATGCAAAAAATACATTTAAAAGTACCAGTTACTTACCGGTAGCTGGATTTCTACGATGTCTTACAGGACGGCACTGTGAGAGTAGACTGGCTCACCTGACAGGAAACACAATCAAAAATGAAGTTTAAAAGGCCCCACCCCTCCCGTGTGCCTCAGTTTAAGATAAGTAACCGCTCTTTAGAACACGGTATAAACAGAGACTAAGAAAAAAAGGAGGAATATAGATAGAAGTAAAAGGGGAGGGAAGTAGGCCTGCCGTCCTGTAAGACATCGTAGAAATCCAGCTACCGGTAAGTAACTGGTACTTTCTCCCTCGTCTTCCAGGACGGCACTGTGAGAGAGAAGCAAGTAATCCTCAGGCCTACCTTAGGGTGGGACCACCGTCTGTAAGACCTTCCTACCAAAACTCAGGTCTTGAGGAGACAGTAGTTCGACTCTATAATGTCTGATGAACGTATTCCGGCTGGACCAGGTTGCCGCTCTACAGATCTGTTCTATGGAAGCTCCTGCCCTTTCTGCCCAGGAGGTTGCCAGAGAACGCGTGGAATGAGCCTTAATAACAGGAAGTGGTTTACCTGCCTGTGTGTATGACAAGGAGATAGCCTGCCTAATCCATCTGGAGATGGAAGCCTTAGTTGCCTGTTGGCCCTTTTTCTGGCCTGAAAAATTAACTAAAAGGTGAGGGGAAGATCTGAACTCTCTAACCCTCTCTAGGTAAACTAAAAGGCAGCGTCTTACGTCCAGACAATGGAAAGTGGTTTCCTTTTCATTGCTGGGATTTGCGCAAAAAGAAGGAAGTATAACCTCCTGAGACCTATGGAACCTGGTTGCCACCTTGGGAAGGTACAGAGGATCCTGAGTCAAAATAACCCTATCTTCAAAAACCCGCAGAAAGGGTTCTTTGATAGAAAAAGCATGCAAGTCTCCAACTCTCTTGGCAGACGTGATGGCTAGCAAAAAAGTAAATTTAATCGTAAGAAATTTTATAGAAATGCTGTCTATAGGCTCAAATGGTGCCTTAGTCAGCTGTTCCAGGACCAGGGGGAGGTCCCATGAGGGAACCCTGGAAACCTGCATAGGAGAAAGTCTGTCCCTGGCTGTCAGGAACCTCTTGATGAGGGGTTCCGCTGAGAGGCTCTTCTCCAAAAAATATGATAAGGCTGCCACCTGGACTCTTAGAGTTCTAGTAGCTAAGCCTAATTCCACGCCATCCTGAAGAAACTCCAGGATGTCGGGAGTCTTGGGAGAAGAGATCCGCTTAGCGGTGCACCAACGCCAAAAGACTGTCCAGACCTTTGTGTAGATGTGTCTGGTGACTTTCTTGTGGCTGGATAGTAGGGTCTCTATGACTCTATCCGAGCAGCCCTTCTGTTGCAAGTTCCGCCTTTCAATAGCCATGCCGTCAGGCTGAAGAAACCTGGGTTCGCATGAAAGATCGGCCCTTGCCGCAGGAGATCCGCCCGGAGAGGCAGGGGAAGCGGGGGGGCTAGAGACCAGAGCTTCAGAATGGGAAACCAGGATCTCCGGGGCCACCAAGGAGCGATTAAGATTAATTTTGTCTCCGCGGAGGCCAGCTTTTGTAAGATCCTGGGGATCAGATTCAGCGGGGGAAAAGCGTAAGCCAGACGGAAATCCCAGTTCTGGGCCAGCGCATCCACCCCCTGGGAACCCGGTCCCTGTACCAGGGAAAAGAATTTGTTCACCTTTCTGTTTTTCCTGCAGGAAAAAAGATCTATGTCCGGAACCCCGAACCGCCGACAGATCCAGTCGAAGGTTTTTTGGCATAATTCCCACTCTCCCTGACAAACGGGTTGACGACTCAGAAAGTCGGCCTCCAAATTGGTGGCTCCTCTTATGTGGATTGCCTGAATAGAGGGTACTCTCTGTTCCGCCCAACCCAGGATCTCCAGGGAGAGTGTCAGGAGGGACTGGGACCTGGTGCCCCCCTGTCTGTTGAGAAAGGCGACTGTTGTAGCATTGTCGGAAAGGACCAGGACATCCTTGTCCTGAATTCTTCCCTCGAACGCCCTCAGAGCTTCTCCCACTGCCAGTAGTTCTCGATAGTTGGAGGAGGTCCGCCTTTGATGATGATCCCAGGATCCCTGAGCCCGTAGTTCTTGTACATGGGCTCCCCAACCCCAAGCACTGGCGTCCGTAGTGACCTTCAGTGGATCGGTCTGACTCCACGGACGGCCCTTCAAGAGGTTTTGGTGGTGGAGCCACCACTCTAGGGAGTCCTTGACTAGGATCGGAACCCTGACCCGGGAATCGAGAGTGTCCTCCTTTTCGTTCCAGGCGGAGAGGAGGAACCTCTGAAGTGGTCTTGTGTGTAGTTGGGCCCAGGGGACCGCTGGAATGCAAGCGGTCATCTGACCCAACAGCTTCATAATCTCTCTGAGGGAGGGATTTTCTGCAGCCACTAAAGACCCGATCGTCGTCACAAGTCTCTGGAACTTCTCTTGGGGAAGAAAAAGTTTCTTCTCTCGGGAATCTATGATAACCCCCAGGTATACCTTCCGCTGTTCCGGTAGAAGGGAGGACTTTTGCTTGTTGATTATCCAACCAAGCGTCTCCAGAGTGGTCATGACGACGGTCAGGTCCGAAAGGAGCTGATCCTGACTTGGGCTGAAAAGCAGGAGATCGTCTAAATAGGGGACGAGGGAGATCCCCTTCAGATGTAGATGAGCCATTACCTCCGCCAGGATCTTCGTAAATACCCTTGGGCTGGAGGCCAGACCAAAAGGGAGGGCAGCAAACTGCCAGTGCTGAATTCCCTGTGCGGAGGCGAGGGCAAATCTCAGAAACCTCTGATGTCCCGAAAAAATCGGGACATGCAGGTAGGCGTCCCTCAAATCTATGGTTGCCATAAAGACGCCCTCTAACAAAAGACTCCTGAGGCTGTGAACGCTTTCCATCCGGAATCTTTTGTAGAGGAGATGGGAGTTCAGAGGTCTCAGATTGATTATTAGTCTGAACTTGCCGTCCGGTTTGGGAACCACAAAAATGTGGGAGTATACTCCCTGACCTTGTTGGTCTGGTGGGACTGGGATTATGACCCCCTGTTCCGCCAGACTTGTAATATTCTGGGAGAGGCCTACAGCTTTGCTGGAGTCCCTTGGGAGGTGGGTGAGGAGAAAGGCCGGGGGGGGGAGCTCTCTGAACTCTAAGTGGTAACCCTCCCTGATTATCTGCAGGACATGGGGACTCTGGGTTATGTTCTCCCAGGCTGGAAGAAACCTGGCGAGCCTGCCCCCCACCTTCCCGTCACTTGGTGTCCTTTCCGGATGGTTTGGGATTGGCAAAAAGGATCCCCCCCTTTGGTCTATCTTTACCAAAGGGCCAACGACGACTGGTGGATTGTCCTTTGTCCGGGGCCGGAATCTTTCTCTGGCTGGGACGAAAGGACCGCTTCCTACTCTGCCTAGGTTTTGAAGGGAACTTATTCCCCTTCTCAGAAGACCTGGACAAAGCCTGATCTAAGGCTTCCCCAAACAAGAGGGAACCCTTGAAGGGGAGAGCACATAGGCGGCGTTTTGAAGCAAGATCACCCCTCCAAGTCTTAAGCCAGACGGCCCTCCTAGAGGCATTAATAAGTGCCCCAGTCTTGGCTGAGGCGCGAATGGTTTCTACCGCTGCGTCTGCCAGGTAGGCCACTGCCCCGCTAATAAGTTGGAGGGAATCTCGTATCTCCTTAGTCTTGGAAGAATTGGGGATATGGTCTAGAAGCTTTGAAGTCCAGGCGTCGGCATTTCTTGCCACGCAGGCTGAGGCCAATGCAGGACCAAGGGAGGCTGCATTGGCTTCCCAAGCTCTACGGAGAGAAGTGTCGGTACACCTATCCATGGCATCCTTTAAACTGCCTGAGTCCTCAAAGGAAAGGTCTGACTGTTTTGAGACCTGTGCCAAGGAGGCATCAAGCTTAGGGACCTTAAAAAAGGTGTCTACTATCTCCGTTTTAAAGGGACAGCGGCGTTTCCAAGTTTTGAAACTAGGTAAGCTCTTTTCAGGTTCTGCCCACTCCCTGAGGATAATGTCCTTTAGTGACTGATGGACCGGGATGGTCATGGTTTGAGGTTTTATTAAACCCCTGTACATCCTGTCCTGGGCTGAGACCTGCTCTGCTGGTTCTTGAATGTGCTCTGTAGCATAGACAGCCGCTAAAAGACCCTCCATATCATCAGTAGGAAACATATATTTTCCTGTCCTGGTATCCTCCTCCTCCTCTGCCTGGCTATCAACCAGGGATTCACTACGTAAGGCTAACTCGGACTCCTCAGAATCCGAGGGGTACATTCTACGAGCCTGTAGTGGTACAAACGGACGAGAGGTTGAAGAGGATTCCTGGGAGGAGGGGCCCGGAACCGGAGAATCAATGTTCTTTCTACTTAGGGAAGATTGAAACTCCTTTAGGGTAGATAGCATTTCGGTCTGAACCGAGAGAAATAGCTTCATGATCTGTGAGGTTTCCTTCCCTGTAAGCTTACAGATGCACTTAGAACAAAATGGCTTGTTATGCTCAACTGGTAGTTTGTCATTGCAATTGCCACATCTCCTAACACGTTTAGGAGGCTTAGCCACTCTGCTGGCCTCCCCCTGGGCAATAGGGTCTTCACCTAAACATATCAGGGAGAAACATATGCCCATTAGCCTTCACCTCTCAAGATTAGGGGAGGGGGGGGGGGGGGAGGGGGGAGGGAGGGAACAACCACAAACCCCCTATGAAAAAGGAAAGACTCACCCTTGGTGGTTTCCTCTGCAGCCATAGGAAAACGACGGTCCTCCTCCATAGTCGCGTGTGCCGAGGAGAGGTCTTCCATGGATACGCTCTGAGACCGCCAGGCCCCTCTATCTCCCTGGCTGCTTTATCGTGTGCCCCGATCGCCTGCAGCGTCTGTCCGGTGGGGGCCGCCATCTTGCCGCGCGGGAGCGGAATGACGTCACGGCGCCGTGCGCGTCATCAACAGGCGCCCGGATGCTAATGGCGCCGCTCGGAGCGGCGCCTAACCACCCGCCATGCGGTCCGGCGAACCCCCGGATGGAGCCAGCGGAAAGGGGGAGGCCTTCGCCCAACCTCCAAGGTAGGAACCAGGCGGGGGGAGAGAGGATGTGGCCTCTTCGGAGCACTGGAGAGCCCTGCCCTCCTAGGAGGCTCCGGCGTCCAGGGGAGTCTGTGACTTCTCCTGTTCCCCCCTGGACTAAGATGAAGGGGAAACCCCCCGGGGGGTAGCAAGCTACACCGGACCCAACGGCACCCAGTACCTGCGGTCCGGGCTCCGGGGGGGGGACCACCAGCCCCAGGCTTTAGGTCGTAAGAAAAAAATAAACGTTTCGCTGAAAGGGAAACACAATCAGAACTGAGGCACACGGGAGGGGTGGGGCCTTTTAAACTTCATTTTTGATTGTGTTTCCTGTCAGGTGAGCCAGTCTACTCTCACAGTGCCGTCCTGGAAGACGAGGGAGAAATGTTCAGTTACTATATAACTGGAATAAATTGTGTTTTTGATATACAACTCTGGAATTCCGATTTAAGCAAATTATGCAGGTAGAAGGTATACAAGATTTTAGCACCGCTAGTGTTAAAGAGGAAAACACCACCCTATCACTACCCAGAGCTCCATTCATCATCCTGTTTTATGCTCTGAATTTATTAGTCAAAACAGAAATATCTCTCGTCAAAACTCGATATATTCTTTTGAGAGTGATATATGATGTCTCCCTATGTCTAATAATTAACTAGGAAGTGTGAGTAAATCATGCTGAGCATTAAGCTCTGATGTGTGAACACTGAAGTGAACTGATTTTTAACTCATAAACGGCCAGTAGAGACTAGAAATCTATGCAGAGCTCGACTTGATTACAAATAAAGCAGCCGAGACTTCTGAAGCGGTTTAATTTGGATGGACTAAGTTGTATGTATTCTTAGAATGCAATGTTTTCCTATAAAAGTGTACTACCATATATACAAAATGGCAATAAACATTGCATTCTGTACATCACACCTGTGACATCTCTGTTAAACAGATTAACAGAGCAAACATCCCTTGAAACATATGATCTTCTGCTTATTCTGCCAGATCAACCCCCACACAGGCCAAAAAAGAAGAGAAGAAAAAAAAAAAGCTTCTTTCACCCAAAGCACTGCTTTTGGTTAAGGTGTGTCTAAATATAAGACTCTTCGCCAGCTTAGTGTCCAGGCAAATAAAGGAAAGATACTCGGTTTTAATGTAAGATGTGACAGAAAACAAAAAGCAATTTTCTTCATCCTTTTTGTTGAATGGGCTTCAAGTTGAATCTCTGCCTAATCCCACTCAGCAGAAGAAATTAACCCGGTCAGCTGAACAGGTGCTATACTGTGTCTGTCAGGGGGCCCTCTCTTCCCTACAATTACTGGCACACATTGAAGTGGTAATCTTTACAGATCATCTCTCAGAAGAAACAGCATTGTCGGGGAATATAGCAGAGGGAGGAGTTGGTCAAAGGGGAAAATGGTGGTGGTAGTGGCGTGCATGTGTGTGTTTGTAAGGGAGGGGGGTACGTTAGGACAGGGGGGTATAGGAAGCAAGAAAGGGAAATTAATGCGTAGCTGCCTTACGGCTCAGCAGATGTCTGCATGTGATGAACGAGGCTGGGATATGCTGTTGTTGCCTGCTGCCAAGGAGCGGTAAGTGATTAAAGTCTCCACAGCTCCAAGCACCATACTTAGAATCTGCAGGGTTCCCCAGGCTTGCACCCATTCCTTGCTGTGCTGCCAGATGTTGACAACTGCTCCTGTTCTCATTCACTCGGCACGGATGGCAGCAGTTGGCACGGAAGTCCTGCAATCTGGAACATTTGTGGAGACGCTGTGTGTTGACAAGTGTCGCCCATTATTCACCTTTACAGAACGCCAGAGCGACTTTAATTCTCTGCCAATCGCCTCCTGGGAGCCAGCCAAGATAAAGTTGCGGCTGGCAGCCTCATTTGTTTTACTCAGGTGTTTCTGTTGCCTTACTGACCTCTATTAGTTTAAGTTTTAATTTAGATTAACCCCGCCACCCCAATTAACCAGTCACCAGGAAAAAAGATAAGATGTGACTACTCATAACTCTGAATTTGGAATTTATCAGAGACAAAATTATGAAGCAGCATAAGAGAGTGGTCACTCGGTGCTATCTGTCTGTGAACTCATCTGTGCAGGGTGAATTAAAAATAAAAATAGTTGATGGTTATAAAAAAAAATAAAAAAAGGCTATTTGGTAGCTCAGCTGAATTCAACATATTTATTTCACAGTGAACTATACTGTAATGAGATTATATTTTGTATTAAAGAATGTTTATTTGCAGAAATGCATTTTTTGCAGAAATAAATAAAATTATAATATAGTAAGTACTGTGTTTGTAAAGGCAAAAAAAAAATGATTTTATTATTTTAATAAACAAGTCATACATACTTGCTCCGTACAATGGTTTTGCACAGAGTAGCCCCGATACTCCTCTTCTCGGGGCCCCTCCCTCCTGCCGCTTGCCATGTCCATACAACACAGAGCGTGGCTCAGCCCCATCCTTCCTCACTGGCTGTGATTGATATCAGCAGGATGCAAGTCAGCCAATGAGGAGGAGTGACCTGGGAGACTTGGCTCTTGTGTACATCACTGAATCAAGATCAGGCTTAGGTAACTATTAGGGGGGCTGAAGGGGAAGGTGCACACTGACGGTTTTCTATTCAATTTTATACTCTTTCTGAAAAGTGTATTAGTGTGGGAAATACAATTTGTACTTTTCTCAGATTTAGATTTGCAATACTGAGTTGCAAACCAGAAAAAAAATATCTAAGTATAAAGCCAGGCCTTATACAAAAAAAAAAAAATGAAAGTTTTGGAAGGCATGGGGGAAGGGTTAGAATTTTGCCTTACCCCACCTATTTAGGGAGATTTTCCCTCATATTGTCACCAGCACAGGACATGAGCAGAATCACTACAATGAGAACCCAAAAAGCTGCCTTCTTTCCAGTTAGGAGCTTCTGCAATAGATACTGCATAAGAAGCGAGAACACACTTCATAGAAATCAGTAAATACCTACAGACGTTATAATGCATGTATTACTGGCAGCAAAACAAACCATAGCAAAAGCTTGGAAACATTTGCTTCCTTTACAGAAGTCGGCCGTTGCTTAGCCTTCTTTATTATCAATGAAATGGTCACTAGCATTTCCCTAGACACCCGTGAGAAGTTTATAAAAATATGCAACAACGATCTCTCATGTCAGTGGTAGTCCATCCCCTGTACAGTTAGAACACGTTGAGGGAGCACACTTAACCCCTTGATCGCCCTAGTGTTTAACCCCTTCCCTGTCAGTGACATTTATACAGTAATCAGTTGCTATTTTTAGCTCTGATCGCTGTATAAATGTCAATTGTCCCAAAATAGTATCAAAAGTCTGATCTGTCCGCCGCAATCCCGATAAAAAAAACAGATCACTGCCATTACTAAATTAAAAAAAAAAAAAAATTGCCATAAATCTATTTTTTATTTTGTGGACACTATAAAACTTTTGCACAAACCAATCAATATACACAATACAATTGTAATTTTATTTACCAAAAGTATGTAGAAGAATACATAATGGCCTGAGGAAGAAATCTGTTTTTTTTTTATATATTTTTTGGGGGATATTTATTGTAGCAGAAAGTAAAAAAAAAAAATATGTTTTATTTATTTTTTCAAAATGGTCTGTCTTTTTTTTGTTTCCAGTGCAAAAAATTAAAACCGCAGAGGTGATCAAATACCATCCAAAAGAAAGCTGATTGTAGGGGGAAAGGATACAAATTTAGTTTGGGTACAGCGTCGCACAACTGCGAAATTGTCAGGTAAAAACACTGCAGTGCCAGATTGTAAAAAGTGCTCTGGTCAGGAAGGGGGTAAAATCGTCCGGGGCTGAAGTGGTTAAATCTTAACAAAAATGTATTGAAAGTGAAAAAAACTACAGGAGGTTCTGGACATCCTCAACTTTGTGCGGTGATACCTGAATGATGCCTGCAGCTACAGGCATCATTCAGATAACACCGTCTTCAGCCACCGCTTCTCTGCACGATAAGAACGATCAAAGCGGCAGTCCCACCCCTCCTGCCACCATCCGGTGCTTCTCCAGGCTGTCGCGTGCCATCGGGGGCCCGGAGAGCGAATCGGCCAGCGCTAGTTGGGAAAGCATAGAGCTGACTGGTGACCAGATGGTCAC
Organism: Rana kukunoris; assembly: GCA_029574335.1. Classification (NCBI taxonomy): domain Eukaryota; kingdom Metazoa; phylum Chordata; class Amphibia; order Anura; family Ranidae; genus Rana; species Rana kukunoris. Next base: position 472,617,057 of record CM056050.1, read on the forward strand.
CAGTCATCTCTATGACTGTCGGAGGTCCGGGCGCGACGTTATGAACCTCACGCCCGGTACCCGGAAGTAAACAAAGACGCAATCGCGGCTGTCGGCATTAGATCAGTGATTTTTTTCACAGTCTAATGCCTGTAAGCCTGGAGGAGAGATGTGGGGTCCTATTGACCCCACATCTCTCTATAGAGAGGATCTGTCACAGTGATTCATATTACAAGGGATGTTTACATACCTTGTAATAGGAATAAAAGTGATCAAACATTTTTTTGTAAAAAAAGTGTAAAAATAAAAAAAATGAAGTAAAATAAAAAAAAATGTTTTTTTTTTTTTTTAAGCGCCCCTGTCCCCGGTAGATCGCGCTCAGAAGCGAACGCGCATGCAAGTCCCGTCCACATACGTAAACGCCGTTCAAACCGCACATGAGGTATCGTCGCGTGTGGTAGAGCGCGTGCAATGAAAATAGTAACCTGTAAAAAAATTAAAGCGTCGCCTATGGAGATTTTTAAGTACCTAAGTTTGGCGCCATTCCATGAGTGTGTGCAATTTTAAAGTGTGACGTGTTAGTTATCTCTTTAAATAATGTTTGAAAAATTATTGAGCAAATACCATGCAAGAAAAAAAGTTGCAATGACCGCCATTTTATTCCCTAGGGTGTCTGCTAAAAAAATATATAATGTTTGGGGGTTCTGATTAATTTTCTAGCAAAAAAATTGTGATTTTTACATGAAGGAGAGAAGTGCCAAAATCGTCCGGTTGTCAAGTGGTTAATAGAAAATATATAATCTAATTACAGTACCTATCAAAGTAAAATACATATGTTGACTTTGGCTGAACTACCAAATGTTTCTTTTTTTCCTTTAGTTACTCAGAGACAGATAACACATGACTAGTTGGTTAATTTGGTTGGCAGGTTAATACTTTTCAGAGGTTAATCCAAAGGTTAGAATGGTCAAAATTTTACTGCCATCTGTTGTGGAGATATATGCTCGTTTTCTAAGTAGTAATCAGAACATTAAGTAAGCAAAATCCCAATACATTTTTTATTTATTTTTTTGGAAATTTTGAGTAGTATGGCAATATTTAGCGGTGTCCCATTTTGTGTGTGTTTGTGCTCACTATTAAGTGAAAATCAAAATGGGAAGTGACGGGAAATCTCTCTGACAAAATCACAACTTTACCATGGTTCTAAGCCTTCCCTACACTACTAAACTCTTAAAGTGGTACTAAAGGAAATATACAAAAAATATATATGATGCAGTCTGTCACTAGCATTACCAAAGCAATCTTTGCGTTTGAGTCTTTCTTGCAAATTAATTTTTCACCTGTTGATCCTACTGTTTTTCCCCCAATTTCCTTCAACAGACCATGCCGTGCAGCAAAAGTGGAAGTTAGAGGGACAAACAATTTACCACAAACAAGGGTGCTTACAATGATTAGCTTATTCATTTAGTTAAAACTTTTATCCCAAGAGAAAAAAATAAACACTTCTGTAAATGCTTAAAAAGTGTTAGCTAGAGTTGGACTTTACATAAGTGACTAACAAATGAAAGCCTAAATCTAAATGTAATTTGTCTTAACACTACGCATTCCAGACAATGCTGTTGTCCATGGGTGACTTTGCTGCTCCTCCATAGACCTAAACATTTTCTATAAACTCAAAAAGTGAAATCTGACTGGTTGCTATTGCCAACAATTCCTATTTTGTGTGTTGCATTCCATTCCATTCTTTATTTCAGGAATTAAAAGAACTTTAGGTAAAACAAAAAAAAAAAAAAAAAAATCACATTAAAATTGTAAGACCAGGGCAATGCTTTACACTTTTCCATACCCACCATCATATTCCTCCTCCCTCCTTTATTATTTGATTCCCCCAAAAAGTTTATTGACGGTGTGATGAATAAAGGGATTGTAAACCCTCACGGTTTTTTACCTTAATGCATTCTATGCACTAAGGTGAAAAACCTTTTGTGCTACACAACAGAGAGGGAATTCTGATGATGGGAGGAGATTTGAATATGGCGCTGGACCCTACTCTGGATGTCTCAAAGGGAGTGTCCCATTTGTCCTATACAAAGCTACGCAGAGCAAAGAGATTGTTACTAGATTTGCAATTGATGGACACTTGGAGAACCCTCCATGTACACAACAGAGATTACACTTTTTTCTCAGCTAAACATAAGACATATACCGGAATCGATTATATTTTTCTATCTCAGAATGCATTGTCATGTATACTGGAGGCATCCATAGGTTCAATCACACTATTGGACCATGAGCCAACTAACTGCTTTATAGAATGGGGAGAGACAAGTCCCCGGGAATGGAATTGGAGGATAAATGAGACACTCCTGAAGAACCAGAGTATCAGAATCAAATAGCTCAGGAATTAGAGGCCTTCTTTACAACTAATGAATCAGAGGAATCAGAGGAAACAACTCCATTATGTAGATGGGAGGCACATAAATGTTATATTAGAGGAATTCTCATTTCCCTAGGAGCACATAGGAAACTAATTTTTGGAGCGAAGCTGGATACACTGCTTGAAAAGATCCGGGTACTGGAGCTAGTACATAATAAATCTCAAGCGCAACAGATAGAGGAAAAACTTTCGGGTCTACAGGATGAACTGAATTACTAATGGATGGAGCAAAAGCTAAATTAGCTAGACGTAGACAGGCATATTACGAACACGGAAATAAACCGTGCAGAATGTTGACAAACGCTCTTAGAGAGACAAGGGAAAGGAACCATATTGAGCATATAAATACCCAGGGAGATACGTTAGTTAGCTCTACACAGGCAATTGCAAAGACATTTAGAGATTATTACACTAATCTCTATCAGATAGAGGGCCAACAGTCTACTATGAAGATGCTTAATAGAGAGCAGCAGGTAAATGATTATATTGCGGCTTCAGACACTTGAGAAAGGAGCGCGCGGTTTCTCCTATGGACCTGCGATATGCTCTGAAACGCGTTGTGTGAACTTTTGGCCCTGATCAGCCACCGTCCTGCACTGTCCTCCTGACGTCACCACCCGGAACACGAGCTGTTTCTCTCAGAGCTCCTTGATCCTGGACGCCGCTCTGCACCAGCCTAGGATTGCCGACACCCTGATGAACTTCTCCCTTACCAGCCGCTCCCCTGTCAGCACGTCCATCTCCTGCAGTGACATACTCAGCGCTTCTGAAACCATTGATTGGACGTTCAATACAGCCTGCATAAGCCTGAGACCTTCCTGCTTTCCTAGACTGCCAGCATTTCATCTCCGGTCGATATCACACTACATGTAAGTGTTAGATACGTCCTACCTGTCATTAAAAATCCTACTAGATAACCCAGAGGCGCTTTTCTCCTTTTCTTTTCTCTTTCATGTATTTGAGTCGACTTCACTCATGGAGAAGCAGCCCTGGTTATTTACTACAAATCATTTCCTATATGACTGCTATTTTATAGACATGGACATCTGAGCCTAATTTTATGGACATCACTGAACATTCTGAGCGCTGTATCTTTGTGTTTTTGTATATTGCGGCTTCAGGAATGCCTAAACTGCCTGAGGAAGGAGCAGGAGATATAGACGGTCCAATCACGATAAAAGAATTTGCAGACGCCCTCACATCATTGAAACCAGGCAAGGCCCCAGGACCGGATGGGTGCACTCTGCTTTACTACAATATCTTCTCCGAAAAATTGGCACCAAGATTCCTTGCCGCCTTTAATTCAATACGGGATGGCCAGGTGATGCGTGGGGAGACATTAATGGCCCACATAACGTTAATCCCTAAGGAGGGAAAGGATCCAGCTCAATGCACTAGCTGCCACCCTATCTCGCTGTTAATGTAGTCCCTAAGATCCTCACGAAAATACCCACCAATAGATTAGAATAGATTACTGGGATATATTCCAGCTATTATACATCCGGACCAAGTGGGGTTCACTCCTGGTAGAAAGGGGAGAGAAAATACACAAAGGGTCCTAAGTGCCATACATTTATCTCACTTTTATCAGAAGCCGTGCTTTTATCCACAGATGAGGGAAAATTCCAGTTAGACTTGACAGCACCTTGAGATATAACGACTCCTCCCTCTCCATCAGGAAACACTTTCTTCCAAATCTTTAAGTGGAGGCCACTCCCCAGAATACTCAGTTGTCACAGAGAAACCTCTGGCCCCGGCTGGAACATATAAGCACATACGTTAGTCACAGCATGGTACATCTAGCCAATAGGGCGGGTCGTTGCGGTTTGAGGACTGTACTGACTCCTCCTTTCTCCAAGACCCCTGGATGAATTCTCTTACCAAGTGGGCTCCCCATCACCCTGCACTGGCGTCTGTGGTCAGTCTTTTTCCACTGGAAAGACCACTCCAGGCCCTTCGAAAGGACCTCCCGATCCTTCCACCAATAGAGAGACCTCTTCACTCGGGCCGGGACTTTTATCTGGGTGTCCAGGGAGCCGAGACTGTGATCTCAAGACCTCAGAAGAAAGGTCTGTAGGCACATGAAATGCAGCCTTGCCCACTGAATAGCCGGCATGGTCAAGGTCAAAACCCCCAGTGCCGACATCACCTGTCTTATAGTTATAGGCTGGTTGGACTGCAGCTGCATTATGATGTCCTGAACCCTGACCTTTTTCTTTAGGGTAAGAAAACTTTTGATTCAGGCAATCTACCTGGTAGCCCAAGAAGCGGACCTCTTGAGCAGGGACTAGGGATGACTTCTGAAGATTCAAGATCCAGCCTAGTGACTCCAGGTGACCGTGCGCCCTGGCTCGGTCCTCTAACAGCCTTTCCTTCGAAGGGGCGAAAAACAAGAGGTTGTCCAGGTAAGGTACGACTGCTACACCCTGAAGATGCAGGGGGGCTTAAGCTTCCGCCATCACTTTGGTGAAAACTCGAGGTGAGAACGACAGACCGAATAGGAGGGCCCAGAATTGGAGGTAATGTACCACTCCCTCCATCTTTACAGCTAGTCTGAGGAAATTCTGGGACTGCGGGGAGATCGGCATATGCATCCTCTGAACCCTGACCCTCAAGATGATGTTCCCTCCGGCGGAGGAAACACAAAAACTGAGTGTTCTGGGGAGTGGCCTCCACTTAAAGATTTGGATGAAGGTGTTTCCTGATGGAGAGGGAGGAGTCACTATATCTCAAGGTGCTGTCCTGAAAGACGCTTTGGGAAAAAGCATTTGATAGGGTAACACTGGACATTCCTAAGAGCCGTGTTACAGCATATAGGAATGGAAAGTGGGATGCAGAATTGGATTACAAGCCTGTATTCTTGTCCAGGAGCAAGAGTTAAGGTAAAACGATACATTGTCTGAACCATTCCCGATAGGTAATGGAACATGGCAGGGATGTCCACTCTCACCGATTATATTCATTCTTACAGTAGAACCCTTTTTAAGAACAATACGGGCCAATCCAGATGTTAGGGGAATCCTAATAAAAGGAGAAGAGCACAAACTGGCAGCATATGCGGATGACTTGCTGTTCTTTATAACCTCGCCAGTGATAGCCCTACCGTCTTTGCTGATGGAGTTGCTTAGATATAGGGAGATGTCTAACTTTAAAGTAAATTACAGCAAGTCTGAAGCAATGGGTGTGGAAATAATTAGTACGCTGAAACAGCTCAGACATTTTTTTTTTTTTAGATGGACAGATTCACATATATGCTATCTGGGGACTAAAATACCAAATAAGCTTAATCGAGTGTTCGAACTTGATTTTGTCCCACTGATTCAACATAAACTAGACTTTCAGATGTGGGAGAAAGAGGTCTTTACCTGGTTTGGTAGAATTAACATCATCAAAACGTAATGCCGAGATTGTTATATCTGTTCCAAACTCTCCCTATTAAGCTGTCTGCAGGATTTTTGAGGGACCTAAGGTCAAGATTTGTGAGATTTATTTGGGCGGGGAAATCCGCGAGGGTACGTAGAGGTATTCTGACCCTACCAAAAGAGAGAGGAGGGGTTGGGCTCCCGGACCCGGTGAGTTACTATGAAGTATCACACTTAACAAGGGTAGTGAACGGGTGTACAGGGCAGAAGGAGAAGCCTTGGATACACCTGGAACAAGCTACAATTGCTACACCTCTGGAAGGAATAGCATGGCTCTTGGAGGTAGAGATACCACAGGTGGCAAAGAGACACCCCACTGTTGGGGCCATGCTCCAAGTTACCAGAAAAAATATTCAAGAATACCAAGGTGTCGATACATCCAAGTCCCATGATTCCAATCCTGGGAACACAGATTTTTAAACCGGGTCTTATAGACCAGGGTTTTAAAGAATTAAGGCGGCAAGGATTCATTAGGATTATACATTTTTCTAGAGACAATCAGGTAATGACCAAGGGGGAGATTGAAAGAATGTTTTCGGAAGATCTTGACTCTTTTAGGATAATACAGCTTAATGCTTTCTTGCGGCAAATTAGCCAACGGGTGTCAGAAATGTGTGCACCATCTAGGTTTGAACAGATATGTTTAAAGGGGGAACCAGTGAGACATTCTCTGTCAGCCATGTATGCCTTGCTGATAGAATCAGAAGCCCCACAAGAACTGGCATTTTTACAAGCATGGGAGAGGAATCTGGGAGTTACCTTCTCTGAGTCACAGAAAAAGAAAATATTGTTATTTACGCATAAAGCGGCAATGGCAACCAGATACCAAGAAGGAGGGTATAAAATCTTGACCAGGTAGTATAGAACACCGGCAGTACTGAATCGGATATTTCCACAAGTATCCAATCAGTGCTGGCGCTGCCAAAATGCAGAGGGCACTATGTTACACATATTTTGGGATTGCCCTGGTCTGAAAGGGTTTTGGAAAATGGTATCTGAAACAGTCAAAGAAATTACAGATGTGCCTCTCGGAGAAAACCCAGCAGCCTTTTTGCTGCATGATATTCCGCTGTCTAATGAAAAATATAAAAACTCTCTTTTAAGGCACCTACTAACAGCAGCAAAAGCCTGTATTCCGATTCTTTGGAAAAGTACGGTTGCCCCAACTAAAATACAATGGATGGGGAGAATAACAGAGATTCAACAAATGGAAAATCTTACTATGGTGTTGAGAGAGCAAGAGGAAAATTATTGGGAGGTCTGGACACCCTATATTAATTATAGGGAACAGAACCTCTAAATAGAGATGGGGGAAGGGGAGGGGCGGGGGAGATTACAATATTATTTTACTTTTTTTTTGTTTTCCTCTTTTTTTTCCCTTTTTTCTTTTCTTATATTTTCTTTCTCTTTCTAATAATCTCGCTTGTAGCTGGCTGGTTGGATAATCAGGGCTATCCCTGGTTAAGGAAAATGCAATTACATTAAGAGTAAGAAATACTACAGAGTTGTATCAGAACTATGAGGAACCATGAGTAAATGAGTAGTATAGGTTTGGTAAGATAATACAACTGTGTGAATCTGTGGTAGTAATTGGTAATGTGGAAGAATATAATAGTTGTATTGTAAAGTGGAAGTGCCAATGTACATATGTATATTGTTATTGCTGTAGAAAATAAAGAATTTATATATAAAAAAAAAAAAAAAAAAACCCTGCTGCTGTCAATCAAATCCATTGACACAGGAATCAGGGGGCAGGGCCGAGTCCTGCTGTCTGTGTCAATGGATGCAGCAGCAGGACTTGGGAGGGCACCCGCACAAGTGCTCCCATGGAAAGCGGCTCTCAGTGGGGGCACTCAAGAAAAGGATGTTTGGGGCCACTCCGTGCCAAACCCTTGTGCAGAGGAGGCTAACATATATACAAAATAATATATATATATATATATATATATATATATACACACACACACACACATATATATATATACATACACACATATATATATATATATATATACACAGGGAGTGCAGAATTATTAGGCAAATGAGTATTTTGACCACATCATCCTCTTTATGCATGTTGTCTTACTCCAAGCTGTATAGGCTCGAAAGCCTACTACCAATTAAGCATATTAGGTGATGTGCATCTCTGTAATGAGAAGGGGTGTGGTCTAATGACATCAACACCCTATATCAGGTGTGCATAATTATTAGGCAACTTCCTTTCCTTTGGCAAAATGGGTCAAAAAAAGGACTTGACAGGCTCAGAAAAGTCAAAAATAGTGAGGTATCTAGCAGAGGGATGCAGCACTCTTAAAATTGCAAAGCTTCTGAAGCGTGATCATCGAACAATCAAGCATTTCATTCAAAACAGTCAACAGGGTCGCAAGAAGCGTGTGGAAAAACCAAGGCACAAAATAACTGCCCATGAACTGAGAAAAGTCAAGCGTGCAGCTGCCAAGATGCCACTTGCCACCAGTTTGGCCATATTTTAGAGCTGCAACATCACTGGAGTGCCCAAAAGCACAAGGTGTGCAATACTCAGAGACATGGCCAAGGTAAGAAAGGCTGAAAGACGACGACCACTGAACAAGACACACAAGCTGAAACGTCAAGACTGGGCCAAGAAATATCTCAAGACTGATTTTTCTAAGGTTTTATGGACTGATGAAATGAGAGTGAGTCTTGATGGGCCAGATGGATGGGCCTGTGGCTGGATTGGTAAAGGGCAGAGAGCTCCAGTCCGACTCAGATGCCAGCAAGGTGGAGGTGGAGTACTGGTTTGGGCTGGTATCATCAAAGATGAGCTTGTGGGGCCTTTTCGGGTTGAGGATGGAGTGAAGCTCAACTCCCAGTCCTACTGCCAGTTTCTCGAAGACGCCTTCTTCAAGCAGTGGTACAGGAAGAAGTCTGCATCCTTCAAGAAAAACATGATTTTCATGCAGGACAATTCTCCAGCACACGCGTCCAAGTACTCCACAGCGTGGCTGGCAAGAAAGGGTATAAAAGAAGAAAAACTAATGACATGGCCTCCTTGTTCACCTGATCTGAACCCCATTGAGAACCTGTGGTCCATCATCAAATGTGAGATTTACAAGGAGGGAAAACAGTACACCTCTCTGAACAGTGTCTGGGAGGCTGTGGTTGCTGCTGCACGCAATGTTGATGGTGAACAGATCAAAACACTGACAGAATCCATGGATGGCAGGCTTTTGAGTGTCCTTGCAAAGAAAGGTGGCTATATTGGTCACTGATTTGTTTTTGTTTTTGAATGTCAGAAATGTATATTTGGGAATGTTGAGATGTTATATTGGTTTCACTGGTAAAAATAAATAATTGAAATGGGTATATATTTGTTTTTTGTTAAGTTGCCTAATAATTATGCACAGTAATAGTCACCTGCACACACAGATATCCCCCTAAAATAGCTAAAACTAAAAACAAACTAAAAACTACTTCCAAAAATATTCAGCTTTGATATTAATGAGTTTTTTGGGTTCATTGAGAACATGGTTGTTGTTCAATAATAAAATTAATCCTCAAAAATACAACTTGCCTAATAATTCTGCACTCCCTGTATATATTAAAAAAAAGCTTTACAAATCACCTTAAATCTGAACTTTGGGTGGATATAAAAGGCAAAATAATGCAGCTTGTTAAAATATATATTTTTATTTTTTTGATGATAGCAGTGTAAGTACCTAAATTTCACACAATAGTTTCACCCTTGCATAGCACAGCTCAGTCTGGGAGAATGAGAAGCAGAACCAGGAGCCAGTTAGTTAAGCTGCGGTGCTCATGTGCTTAAAGTGGACATGCTGCTAGGAGGACAGAGTGGCACGACAGAACATAGCTCATCAGTATGCTTGTTCCGCTTTCACTGTCCGGTTACAGGCAAGAGGAAGGATAACACCTGTGTTGCTGAAATTGATTATCCTGGCTTGCTATAAGAGGATGTGTATATCTCAGTACTGAATGTCCAGAAATATAAAGCCTTCTGCAAATAAAATTGCGAACGTTCAGTTTTAATAATAATAAACATCACACACCCAGTTAGGTTAGTATAGGGAAGCATTCCATGGCTGTACACCATCTTGGGTAAAAACATTTACGGAATTGTTATGTGATAATAAAACCGAACGCTAAAGGACCTTTGCTTATATGAGGTTCACCTGACTTCAGTTTGTGTCAGCTATCCCTTGGTAGACGTAAGCAAGGGCACAAACAATACTGTGGGGTAGGGTTGTCATAATCCACACGCTGACCTGACCACACTCCTCAAATCATTCTATTTTACAACCACGCTAAATTATCAGTGCTGTTGCATTGTTGAGAAATCTCTAAACAACCAACCCAGTCTTCTTCAGGATAAGAAATGTACATGACAGTGGCAGGTCACAGAATGATCAGACAGCCAAACGTTTCCCTATTTGTTTTTCTATACCAAGGCTTCAGTACCAGTTAACAAAATGTTTTAAGTACATTTTTTTTTTAAAGGTATGATTATTTTAACAAAACGTCTGGAACTTCAAGGTTAAAATTTACCTGGTGGTAGAAATCATCATCATCAAAAATTTCTTCATCAAATTCTTTAACCTGAGTATTAGATTTTCCCTCTACCTGGATGTTCTGTAAAATATTGACAAGAATAATACATGTTGGTTTTAACAGTGAATTGCATTGATATAAAATGTGATTCAGACAGAACCACCTTGGCAGCCAAAAGCCACCCTCCTTTGCACACAGAAACATTTTACAAATGTACCAAGTTGGGATAAAGCCAGGTTCAGTCTCTCCTATCTAAGGCCCGATTCACATGGACGTACTTAAGCATACACCCATGCAAGGGCCCTGTTTTCCTGCAAGAGGATGCACGGGTGTTCCGTGCATCCCCATGCAAGCAGTCTCATTATTGCCACTTTCACAACCGCATGGCTGTCATATTGGGTGCAACGGCTGTGTCCATACAGCTGCTGCATCCCAACTGACATGAATGGGACTGCCTGCCCAGGGATACACTAAATACTGGTGTATCCCTTGTTCAGGTAAACACAGCCCGACACAGGCTTAAGTTTAAGTACACCTGTGTGAAAAAGACTTAAGATGCAAGACTTTCTAGTAAAAAGTTGCCACTGGCAGAGAAACCTGGATTGCCATGGCACCTGGCAAGTATAGGAACTTCCATTTTTATATCCCGTTGGTCGAAAATATCTCATACAACAGCCATGTTGACAGGGACCACCTATTCTGTAGGTCTTCTTAGAAACTATATTAACCACTTGTGGACCCTGCACTGTATATGTACGTCCTATTTTTAAAGATGGATATCTCGTAACGGCAGCAGCTGCTGCCACAACCGAGATATCCATCTCTTCAGTGCAGGGTCCTGTACACGATAACGGCGGTCTCCGCGGCGGATTCGCCGCGAGATCGCCGTTATCGGTGGCGGGTGAGGTGCCCCCCGTTGCTTTCCCGTGCCCTCCGCCGCTTACCGTTGCCGTCGGTAGCAGCGGAGGCGATCGGGTCTGTGCGGCTCCTCTGCTGGGCTACAAGTGAGGGAAAAATGTCCCTCACCCGACCCCATAGCAGCGCTGGGCGGAAGTGACGTCAAAATGTCAGTCCCGCCCAGCGTCTTGAAGAGACATTTTTTTCTCTGTTATTTGAAAAAATGACGGTCACATTTTTTGTTTTTCCCTTTTAAGCCTGCATATGAGATCTGAGGTCTTTTTGACCCCAGATCTCATATTTAAGAGGGCCTGTCATGCTTTTTTCTATTACAAGGGATGTTTACATTCCTTGTAATAGGAATAAGGCCTCATTTCCACTGGCGTTTTTACAGCCACTTTTCTGAGCGTTTTTTGCAGCTTAAAAACGCCTGTCCATGTTAGTCTATGGCCTCATGCCCACCATGACGTTTTTGAGCTGTAGATGGCTAAGCTGCAAAAAAAACGTGGGACCAGTGCGTTCTGAAGCTCCAGCAATAGAGCTGTAAAAACGCCAGAAATTAAACGCTCAAAAACGCTCAAAAACGCGGCCGCGGCGTTTTTAAAGCTCCAGCTCCAAAAAAAATATATATATATATTTTTTTCTAAAATAAACATGGACAGGCGTTTTTAAGCTGTAAAAAACGTGGCTGTAAAAACGCCAGTGGAAATGAAGCTTAAAAGTGATCAATTATTATTTATTTATTTATTTTCAGTGTAAAAAATGTTAAAATAAATAAAAATAAATAGGAAAGCAAAAAAAAAAATGTTTTAAGCGCCCTGTCCCGACGAGCTCGCACGCAGAAGCGAACGCATACGCGAGTAGCGCCCGCATATGAAAACGATGTTCAAACCACACAAGTGAGGTATCGCCACGATCGTTAGAGCGAGAGCAATAATTCTAGCCCTAGACCTCCTCTGTATCTCAAAAAATGCAACCTATAGAATTTTTTAAACATCACCGATCGAGATTTTTAGGGGTAAAAGGTTGACGCCATGCCACGAGCAGGCGCAATTTTTAAGCGTGACATGTTGGGTATCATTTTACTTGGCGTAACATTATCTTTCACAATATATAAAAAAAATTGGGCCAAATTTATCGTTGTCTTATTTTTTAATTCAAAAAAGTGTATTTTTTCCAAAAAAAAGTGCGCTTGTAAGACCGCTGCGCAAATACTGTGGGACAAAAAGTATTGCAATGGCCACTGTTTTATTCTCTAGGGTGTTAGAAAAAAATATATATAGAATATTTGGGGGTTTTAAGTAATTTTCTAGCAGAAAAAAACTGTTTTAGTCTTGCAAACACCAAAACTGAAAAACACCTAAGGTCCTTAAGTGGTTAAACCATTAGCAACATAAAAAAGGATTTTTAATAAACAGCTTACCTGTAAAATTCTTTTCTTGAAGTACATCACGGGACACAGAGCGCATAGCCATTACACTTGGGTTATATGGGTACCTTCAGGTGATGGACACTGGTGTAATCAATTTCACAGGAAGTTTCCTCCCTATATAACCCCCTCCCACTGGGAGTGCTTCAGTTTTGTAGCAAGCAATTCCTCCGAGGTTACACAATGTTCCCCAAAAGAGGGGTGGGAGCTCTGTGTCCCGTGATGTACTTCAAGAAAAGGATTTTACAGGTAAGCTGTTTATTAAAAATCCTTTTTTCTTTATCGTACATCACGGGACACAGAGCGCATAGCCATTACACTTGGGATGTCCTAAAGCAATGCTCTATGAAGGGAGGGAGACCGTAAGGCCACGAATAGCCAAACAAAAAAAAATTATCAGGAAGTAAAGTAGCTCCACCAACAGAGAAAAGGGGGCGCGACCCGGACCAGAGGATTCTATACTGCTGCCCGTAGGACCGCCTGCCCAAATGCTGCGTCCGTACCCCTTGCCACGTCCAACTTATAAAATTTAGTAAACGTATGTACGGAAGACCAGGTTGCCGCCTTGCAAACCTGTGCCATAAAGATCTGATGGTGTGCCGCCCAGGAGGCACTCATGGCCCTCGTAGAATGGGCTTTAACTGATAAGGGAGGTGGAACGTGCTTCAGACCATAGGCCTGAAAAATCAGCTGCTTAATCCACCTAGCCAAGGAAGACTTGGCAGCCGGCTGACCCTTCTTGGGGCCATCCGGAAGAACAAAAAGCACATCTGTTTTCCGAATCTTCTCTGTAGCCTTGAGATAGACCCTCATGGCTCGAACCACGTCCAAAGTATGAAGCAGTCTTTCCTCTCTGGACTGGGGAGTAGGAAAGAAGGATGGTAGGACTAGGTCCTGATTCAAGTGAAAACTGGATATGACCTTAGGAAGGAAAGAAGGTTGAGGCCGCAGAACCACTCTGTCCTTATGCAGAATAAGGTATGGCTCCCTGCATGACAAGGCTGCCAGCTCGGAAACCCTTCTGGCCGAAGCCATAGCCACCAAGAAAACCAACTTTCGGGTTAGTAGCACAAGAGGGATTTCTGTCAGAGGTTCAAACGGCTGCCTTTGTAAAGCTGACAAGACCAGATTTAAATTCCAGGGGCAGAGGGGAGCTCTAATAGGGGGATTCACATGCAAGACCCCCTGCAAGAAGGTTTTCATAAGCGAATGGGTGGCCAAGGGTCTTTGAAACCATATCGATAAAGCCGACACCTGCCCCTTTAGAGTACTAAGAGCCAACCCTTTGTCAACGCCAACCTGGAGGAATCGCAAGATCCTGTCAATAAAAAAAACTTTTGAGGGTGCCATTTTTGAGACTCGCACCACTCCACATAGGTTCTCCAGACTCTGTAATAAATATTTCTAGAGACTGGTTTCCTAGCCTGAATCAACGTAGATATGACCTGAGCTGAGAGGCCTCTGCCCTTAAGAATTAGGGATTCAGCCGCCAAGCCGTCAAATTTAGCTGCTGTGAAGCAGGGTGGCAGATTGGGCCCTGAGACAGCAGATCTGGGCGCAGGGGGAGCGGTCACGGCGCCCCGACTGACATTCTCACGATGAGTGCGTACCAAGCCCTCCTGGGCCAGGCTGGGGCCACCAGGATCACAGGCCTGCGCTCCACCATGATCCTCCGTAGAAGGCGGGGAATCATCTGCAGTGGAGGGAACGCATACAGGAGAGAAAACTGGTGCCAGGGGCAAACCAACGCATCGGTCCCGTAGGCCGAGGGATCCCTGGCTCGGGATATGAATTTGTCCAACTTTTTGTTGGATCTTGTTGCCATAATGTCCACATCTGGAACTCCGAATCTTTGGCAAATCTCTTGGAATACCTGGGGGTGAAGAGACCACTCCCCCGGGAGCAACTGTTGACGACTCAAAAAATCTGCTTGAGAATTGTCTATCCCTGGGATGAACACCGCCGAGATGCAGGGTACATGGGCTTCAGCCCATGAGAAAATCAGGTTTACTTCCCTTTGGGCCGCTAGGCTCCTCGTGCCCCCTGGTGGTTTATGTATGCCACCGCAGTGGCATTGTCGGACTGTATCCTTACTGGTAGACCCTGAAGGGGGAGAGTCCAGGCGACCAGGGCCAGCCGAGCAGCTCTGATCTCTAGGATATTGATGGGAAGCAGTTTTTCTGCCTCCGACCACTGCCCTTGCTGGGTCTGTCCTTCTAGAACTGCCCCCCAACCCGACAGGCTGGCATCCGTGGCTACTATCTTCCACGTGATGGGGCAAAAGGATTTCCCCTTTGACAAATTTTGAGGGACCAGCCACCAGCACAGGCTGCGCCGGACTCCTGGGGAGAGAACTAACGGACGATCTAACGCCTGAATGGACTTGTTCCAAGCAGAGAGAATGGCTGCTTGGAGATATCTGGTATGGATCTGGGCGTAGGGCACTGCCTCGAAGGCGGCCACCATCTTCCCCAGCAGTCGCATACATAGGCGAATAGTCGGCCTCTTCTTGCCCAAGATCACTTTAACTGCTTGAGTTATTGATCTGACCTTTGCTTGAGGTAAAAATATCCTCTGGCAGTCTGTATCTAGCCGAAGGCCTAGATATTCCAACTGCTTTGTGGGTTTCAATATCGATTTTTCTTGGTTCACAATCCACCCGAATTCCTCTAGATGCCGAACTGTGCGAACTACTGCATGATTGAGGCTGGAAGCTGATCTGTCGATAACCAGAAGATCGTCCAGGTATGCCAGGACCAAAATGCCTTCTGTTCTTAGGACGGCTAGCACCGGGGCTAACACCTTTGTGAATACCCGCGGAGCTGTTGCTAACCCGAAAGGGAGGGCTACGAACTGGTAATGACTGTGATCTATCATAAAACGAAGAAACTTGTGATGTGCCGGGTAGATCGGCACGTGCAGATACGCATCCTTTATGTCTATAGATGCTAGAAAGTCGCCTTGATGTAGGCTGGCTGCCACCGAACGTATGGACTCCATATGAAAGGTCTGAATCTTTAGAAAGCGATTTAGGCGTTTGAGGTCTAAGATAGGCCTGACGTCGCCATTGGGCTTTGGTATTATGAAAAGGTTGGAGTAGAATTCCAGACCCCATTCCTGGGTTGGTACTTCTATAATTACTCCTTGGAGCAAGAGACGATCCAATGCTTTTACAAGAGAGGCCCTCTTTATTGGGTCGCTTGGAAGACTTGACCCCTGAAAATGAGGAGGGGGGCCTGTGGCTACCACGGACAGTACCCAAGAGTCGGGAATTCTGGCCTCCCCCACTTTGGAGAAAAACCGAAGCCTTCCCCCCACCCAAGAGAGTGGGGGGCGCCCCTTCATGAATCTGACTTGATGACTGGTTTAACCGGCTTGCGAGACCATGGCCTCTTGCCTGCCGTGGCTTGTCCTTGTGGGCGGCTATTAAATGCTGAACACCTGTGAAGTTGAAGGGGCCGCGCCTGCGAAGGCCTGTCGCTTAAACGCGGGCCCACGCGATCTTTTCTTGACAGGCAAGAAAGAACTTTTACCACTTGATATGGTCTGGATATATTTATCTAGGTCTTCACCGAATAGTCTCCCACCATGAAAGGGAAATCCTGCTAAAAGCCTTTTGCAGGGTGCCTCTGCTGACCAGTTCTTCAGCCACAAAAGGCGCCGCATATGAACCAATAGCAGAGATAAACGGGACGCCTGTTGAATGGAGTCCTTAATAGCATCTACTGCAAAGCAGAGAGCCCTTGGGAGGTCAGCCAATTCACGAGCTTGCTGAGCCGGTATGTCCCTTAATATTTGTTTAGTTTGATCCTTTAAAGCCTGACAAACGCCAATGGCTGCCACCGCTGGCTGAACCACGGCACCTACTGTGGTAAAAGAAGCCTTCAGTAGGGTCTCCAACTTTTTGTCGACTGGATCTTTAAACATCTGGACATTTTCAACCGGACAGGTCAGGGATTTATTTACGCAGGAAATGGCTGCGTCTACGGTAGGGAGTGCCCATTTCTTTGCAAATTCTTCTTCCATAGGATAGAGAATAGTGAACCTTTTAGGAGGGATAAAAATCCTATCAGGTCGAGCCCAATCCTGAAAAATCACGCTCTCCAGAAGGGGGTGAACCGGAAAAGACGCACCACTCAACGGTGCCTTCAAGGAACCTAAAGAGGATACCGTGGGGGCTAATTGTTCTGACACTGGAAGTTTAAAAGCAGTGCGAACCATATCTGTCAGAGACTGGATCCACAGGCTCTCTGCTTGAGAAGCCGAAAAAATTTCATCTACAGTGGAACCCTCAATGTCTGAACCGTCGGGACTCGGGTCCGCTTGATCCCCCTGTGGGTCCAATTCCTCCGAAGAGAGGACCTCTGCATCTGAAAACACCAATCTAGGTGACGGGGATCTAGCCTGCTTGCCACCTGGCAAAGAGCCGGCAATTAAAGCAGTTAACCTTTCCTCTAGCCCACCCAGGGTGGTCGCTAGCATTTCTTCCGTAACGTAAACGGAAATGGGTTGATTGGGGGCCGCCTCTGCCCCTAGCACCCTCAATGGCTCTTGCAACATGCTGTTCGGTGGTCTATCTGGTGAGGGTGGGACCGCTAGAGCCTGGCCCAAATCCTCTGACCCCGATGGAGACCCCTTTAGTTTTTTGGTACCTTTTGCAGCCTTAGCTGGTCCTGATCCCTTGGGAGCCATTGCACAACCTTGAGACACCCCTAAAGCCAACACCCAACTGTTGTAGCTAGAAGTGAACCATTAATAAGAACAGGCTATGTTTAAAAAATTTCCAAATTTTCATACGCCCGAGAAGGCGGCAATACCGAGGAAGTCCTGTGAGTATTGCCACACCAATGCCCGTTAGCTGGAGCCCAAGGTTGCACCGACTCAGATACTGCCAGATCTAAGGCTGAGTCCCTTTAAGAAAAAAAAACTTTTTTTTTTTTTCTGGTCAGTATGTAGCTAAGTCCAGACCTGAAGATCCACAAACCCCCACTGGGTGTCACTGTATAGCCAGAAATGGCTCAGCTGCGCGCTCTGTGTCCTCAGCCTCCTCTGCTTTCAGGAGGGAATGACCAGCCAGGAAATGCTTTGCTGCTTTAACTGAGACCTGACGCTGCTGGCCCGCCCCCCCCACGCACGCTGACGCTGTAAAAGGCGCGCGCCCCCCCCACGCTGAAACCAACATGGAGGAAGCAGAAAGCAGAGGAGAAGCCTGGACCAGCGCTAGCAACCCAACAGACACCAGGCAAGACACTAATCTTATTGTAGTGCACACATAGAGGAAGCTGTAACCCATAGGCTTCCTAAGAAACAGGAGTTTTGCCAGCATTTCCTCCTTATAGCACGTGGGGCTGCAGTATCATGCTAACAGGCAGATCTGGGGGGAGTAGCAAATACATATCTTTAAAAGCATACATATACCTACATGTTATCTGGGTAAACATTAGTACATCCCATCCTGCCTCAAAAGACATAGTGGAGATAGTGGCTGATGCACAAGCATACCATTAGCCGACCCAGAACCCCCAGGGGGATACCTACTGTCGAACCAAGTCCCGCAGGTTCCCTCTTACCTGCTCCACGCCGCAGGGTATTGCAAAATGCAAGAGGCCCAATCTTCCCCCATCTCCGTGGGTATTGTCTTGGACCTTCAGGGACCGGGGTCCTGTGTTAAGGAACCCACACACCTGGACCTATATAGCATCCTGGCATCAGTAGCGTTTAGTTCTTAGAAGAGACTAAGGCACTGGAGCCCAGAATCCAGCCCTCCAAGGAGAGGCATTATAGGCAAAACCCCACTCCAGCAGGGCCCGGGTACCGTACACCTTGGCTTTGAAGCACTTCGGACGGATCCGGCTAGCTATCCTGGGTCCCGAGACCTCCGAGGGACAGCTAGACGTGACCAACACCTAAGACACTGGCGAAAAAACTGAAGCACTCCCAGTGGGAGGGGGTTATATAGGGAGGAAACTTCCTGTGAAATTGATTACACCAGTGTCCATCACCTGAAGGTACCCATATAACCCAAGTGTAATGGCTATGCGCTCTGTGTCCTGTGATGTACGATAAAGAAAACATTTCATCACATTATGATTTTACTTGTGTTTAAGAAAATGCAAGCAAAGATTTGCCCTGCTATGATTTAATCACACCATCATGTACAAGACAATTTAATACAAAAACCTGCTTTAAGCATGTGTCATTTGATCACTATTCACTAATAGTAATCAAGAACTTTTCAGCAGAGACCTCATATTTTTAGCAAAAACCGAGTTGACTTCTACATACAAAATACTGCTTAACTCAATATAAAATTCAGCACATCAATGCAATAAAAGCTTTAGTCAATAGACACCAAATTTTAACAATATTAACAAGTTATGCACAGGAATGAAATACTGAATTTTAGGCTTTTGAGAACTGATACATGTGCATTAACCACTTTGCAACCGCCCTATGTCGAAAGTACGGCTCTAGGGCGGTTGCTGTATTCTAACTGGCCGTTAATTAACGGCCTGTCAGAATCGCGCTCCCGCGCGCCTCCTGAGGCGCGCACACGGGAACATCCGTGACCGCCGGGTCCAGAGGACCCGGCGCATCACGGATCACGGTAAATCGCCGCTGATAGCGGCGGTTTACCACGTGATCGTGCCGTCCAATGACGGCGCGATCAGATGTAAACAGACCGGCGTCATTTGATGACACCCGTTCCTCCCTCCTCTCTCTGTACCGATCGGTACAGTGTGAGAGGAGAGGGGAGGGAGCGGATGGCAGCGCCAGTGCTGCGGGCTGGATCTGTGACAAATGCAGTCACAGATCCATCCATCCCTCCCTCCCTGCTCAGCCATCCCTGCTGCATATACTCTGCAATACTCACCTGGGCATACTCTGCAATACTCAGGCATACTCCGGGCAATACTCTGGGCAATACTCTGGGCAATACTCTGGGCAATACTCTGGGCAATACTCTGGGCAATACTCTGGGCAATACAGCAGCCCCTGTCCCCGCGAGCTCGCATGCAGAAGCGAACGCATACGCAAGTCCCGCCCACATATAAAAACGGTGTTCAAACCACATGTGAGGTATCTTTATATCATGTTTTGGGGTTTTATGTATTTTTCTAGCAAATAAATGATGATTTTTACATGTAGGAGAGAAATGTCAGAATTGGCCTGGGTGCTCCCTGCATGTTGGGCCTCTGTATGTGGCCGCACTGTGTAAAAGTCTCACACATGGGGTATCGCCATACTCGGGAGGAATAGCAGAATGTGTTTTGGGGTGTAATTTGTGGTATGCATATGCTGTGTGTGAAAAATAACCTAATAATATGAAAATTTGATGAAAAAATAAATAAATCTTGATTTTGCAAAGAATTGTGGGAAAAAATTACAACTTTAAAAAACTCACCAGGCCTCTTTCTAAATACCTTGGAATGTCTTCTTTCCAAAAAGGGGTCATTTGGGGGGTATTTGTACTTTTCTGGCATGTTAGGGTCTCAAGAAATGAGAGAGGCTGTCAGTACTTCAGGTGTGATGAAATTGATCAATTTTCAGGATTTGGTACCATAGCTTGTAGACCCCATAACTTTCACCCAGACTAAATAATATCCAACATTTTTTTTTTTTTTTTTACCAAAGATATGTAGCAGTATACATTTTAGGCCAAATTTATGAAGAAAAATTACTTTTTTGCAAAATTTTGTTCTTTTTTCATTTATAGCAAAAAAAATAAAAACCGCAGAGGTGATGAAACACCACCAAAAGAAAGCTCTATTTGTTGGAAAAAAAGGACAAAAATTTCATTTGGTTATAGTGTTGTATGACTGAGTTATTGTCATTCAAAATGTGAGAGCACCGAAAGCTGAAAATTGGTCTGGTTATTAAGGGTGTTTAAGTGCCCAGTGGTCAAGTGGTTAAGGTATTTAGACAATGTCATATAAAGTCTCTCCATTCTGGTACAACACTCATAAAAGCACCATTATACTGGAACAAATGTGGAACCAGGTTTAATCGTAGCTTCTGTTCTGAAGAAAACTGACAGGTCAGTCAATACGAGTCTATGTTACATAATGCCTTCCGATTCATACATCAGTATTCTTTGGCTCCATGCACACTGGGATTAAAAATATACCGGTTCCTTTGGCAGAAAAAAATAAATCACTCCTATAGAGTTTTTGCACACAGTTTAGGCAAGCTTAGGACATTTTCTGCCAGAAAGCCCCATACCAGAAGGTTTTTTTCTTGCCTCTAATTGCGGAGCTCAAAATATGCCTCTAATCATCCCAATGTGAATTGACACATAGGATAGCATTGAGCCGCTTCTACAGGAAAAACACAAAACGCTTGTAGAAGCAGCGATTTTTTAAGCCAGTGTGCATGGACCCATAAGAGTACAACATAAATTTATAAGAAAAACAAAAAGCATCAAAGTAAATTCATGTTCGTCAATGCAGCTGCAATTTAAATACCATAGCTTCATCAGGAACATGCTCTGGCAAAGGGGAATCTGGCTCTGGTTTTCCGAATATCCTATAAAGTGAACGTTTTGTCTGTGTGCGCCTCAGTAATCTTTCTTTGTCCATCATGATCTGCTCTATTTGCAGCATTATGGATCGATCTGAACCACTACCGAGACCCTGGAAAACATAAGCATAAGGAAATTAAGCCATTTGAACACTGTACTGAGATATTTCTAAGAAAGCAACATACATGTTTAAAAAAATAAAAACAAAAACCTGAAGATATATGTTGACACCTAAAACCTGGCTGCTGTGGGCCTTCATATATGCCCAATAGCTTTGTATATGCAGTAGGAGATCAACTAAGGCACTTGACTTTTGACTGCTAGACTTTCAAGATTTGGAGTGCGAGGTCATTACTGGGCTGTTAATTTTTCTGATTGCTAAAAAGCAAGCTGTACTGGAGGACCCGCAGACAAAAATATTCCCGCTTTTGCCTTTATTCATTCTGTGGATCTGTGCTTTCTGAACCTCTTAATCTGCTGCTTGATTATTTCTCCATCAGTTATCTGACCACCAATCGTCAGGGGGGCAGCTCTCACAGGTGGAAGCAATACACTGCTTCTACTAGAAGGTCGTCTCCACACAGAGACACAGTGTGGAACAAGGTATGGTAAGGCAGTATTGGGATAAAGAACAGCTGCTGGCGGCCCACAGGGAATATTCAGAACAAGTCTTTTGTCCTCAGCTTGCCATTTTTGGACACAGCTTCCACAGTTCTGGTTCTCTTTGAGGGGCAATTACACGACACTCACCTTGCTTATTTTACCAGAAAGTTTTGTCTTGTCGTGCCACTTCTGTAAGGTGGTGTTTCTGTAGGATCTAAAGTCTGCAAATCGTTTTGCCATAAACTCAGGATATTCACTAATATTTAGCTTCCGTTTGGGAGCACCTTTATTCTTTAGGGTTTCCGAATCGCTTTTTTCCATTTCTTCCTCATCGCTGGGGATTTCCTCATCACTGCATACAAAGCAATGTTAGAAAACATTTACGATTTAAAATGGTTTACATATATTTAAAAAAATGCGCACAAAAGCAATTTTTTTTATCAATAAAAGTGCTTAGAGGGAAAGTATAATGGTTTAGGGCAATTTTAAAATGTTTTATGCACAATGCTGCAAACTTTTAATATTACATGATTAAACCTGATGTTTGATCTGAATTCCATTTTATTTCATAAAAACATAGTTTGCAAATTGTGCTTGGTAAAAAAAAAGAAAAAAAAGTCTAGCATTGCCTGCATACCTGTCAGCAGATTCTAAATAAGTGTAATTACGGGCTTCATGTACACGGGGCGTTTTTACAACTGCCCCTAAATGATTAAACTTGACAGATAATAAACCACATTTAAAACGTTAGTTTTGCCTCATTTACATGACGCGTTTAGCAGCGTTTTGCCGCATTTGCATTTAGAAGCGTTTAAAAAAATATATATATATATATTTTTAAATGGGCAAAAACGAAAAACTAAATGCTGCTAAATGCAGGTTACCACGTTTGGCGTCTGAAACATTGAACTCTTCAGCGTCTGAACCCATTTTTTTGCTTTCAAAGAAACGCTGTTAAAATGCAACTGCCTAGAAAACGCCAATAAACTAGACTGTGTACATGGTCACATTGAATGAGTTCAGGGGCAGTGGAAAAAAGCGTCCAACTGCCTCTGAACGTACGTTTAGCAGCATCCCGTGTATATGGGGCCTAACTGGACAGATAACAGGGTAGGTCTCTTATGCTGGGTACACCTGGGATGTTTTTTTTTCTGCTCACCTCACTGGCCGTAGTCAGATCACTGCACCAACACATTTGATTTTAGTGCAGTGATCTCCTGACTGAGCTATTGTGTTTCAATAGGAGAACTGCCCCCACCTCCTCCAAACAGTGATTACTGTTCGCAGCCATTGGCTTATCAGATGCTGATTTTCCAGCATTCTGGTTCAACAGAAGCCAGTCATGAGACTGGCTTCTGTCTGACGAGGCGTTGTACACATGGGCTGAAAATCATCCAGTTCATGTCAAAACCAAACACTTTCGGCCAGTTTTTGGCCCGTGTGTACCCAGCTTTAAAGGGGTTGTAAAATGTTCCTAAATCGCTTCTTTTACCTTGGTGCAGTCTTCCTTTACTTACCTCATCCGTCAATTTTGCTTTTAAATGTCCTTATCCTTCGATTTTGCTTTCTCAGAAGAAATAAGGACATTTAAAAGCAAAAAGGAGGACTGCACTAGGGTAAAGGAAGCTATTTTAGAAAAAAAAAAATGGTACCTTTACAACCCCTTTAACCACTAGCCGACCAGCCGCCGTGGTTCTACGGCGGCAGGTCGGCTCTCCTGGGCGAGAGCCGTAGCTCTACGTCGGGACTTTCGCGGCCGCTAGGGGGCACGTGCGCGCCGCCGGCGGCCCGCGTCCCCCCAGTCTCGCGCGCGTGCCCGGCGGGCGCCATCGCCGCCGGGCACGCGCGCTCGTTCGTTACAGAGCGGGGAACGAGAGCTGTGAGTGTAAACACACAGCGCTCGTTCCTGTCAGCGGAGGAAACGCTGATCTTCCATTCATACAATGTATGAACGGAAGATCAGTGATTCCCCCTAGTGAGTCCACCCCCCCCATACAGTTAGAACACAAATAGGAACACACTTAACCCCTTCCCCGCCCCCTAGTGTTAACCCCTTCACTGCCAATGGCATTTTTATAGTAATCCAGTGCATTTTTATAGCATTGATCGCTATAAAAATGCCAATGGTCCCAAAAACGAAAAATATACGAAAAATATGTAGAAGAATACGTATCGGCCTAAACTGGGTAAAAAAAAATGTTTTTTTATATCTTTTTTGGTGATATTTATAATAGCAAAATGTAAAAAATATTGCATTTTTTTCAAAATAGTCGCTCTATTTTTGTTTATAGCGCAAAAAATAAAAACCGCAGAGATGATCAAATACCACCAAAAGAAAGCTCTATTTGTGGGGAAAAAAGGACGCCAATTTTGTTTGGGAGCCACGTTGCACGACCGCGCAATTGTCAGTTAAAGCGACGCAGTGCCGAATCACAAAAAGTGCTCTGGTCTTTGGACAGCAATATGGTCCGGGGCTAAAGTGGTTAATGCAATCCACTATGTATGTCTATAGCTGTCTGTAAACAGAGTGCAGCGGGTCGAGCAGATCTTTAACATTTAGCCTAAGGTTGAAGTCAGGGAAGTGCAGTGCAGACCTCTCTGGTATTGGCTTAACAGGGGAAAAGCAAAATGAATTGGACAAGTTTTTTTTTTTTTACCTGTCGTCCCAAAAGCACTGTCTGTGCATAGCTTGTAGATAGAGATGCACCGATACAAGGCATTTGAGCAAGCATCGGTATTTGCCCTAACGCTCCCAACACCGATACTTTGAGAGATCTAGAGGGCAGTTTAGAACTTAGTACATATCTGGTAGCTTAATCGGGGCCACTGAAGGGGCTCACAGGGCTTAAGGAGATGTAGAGGCAGTCTGTCTCCAAGCAGACATCACTTTCGCCCTATACCCCCAGGGTCCCTGAACTTCTCCTCCAGCCCTGTGAGCACCTCCAGCAGCCCTGATTTTCTACCAAATATGTACTGCAAGTTTTAACATGGTTTAAACTGACTATATATATATATATATATATATATATATTAATCCCTATGTACACATACACACACGTAAATCGCATGCGATTGTTTGCAGTGCGATTTGCGGCAATTTTTTTTTTTTGTATTGACACAAATCACACCGCAAAGTATCGGCGAGTACTGGGGTGAAAGTATCTGTACTCGTACTCACCAATAATAACAAAAAAAAATTGGTATTGGTAAAACTCTACTTATAGACATTCGGTTTTTTTTTTTGCTTAATCAGGAACACTATATCTATAGGCACCTTTCTTGGCAAAAAAAAAATAATGGTTTCCACCTGTCTTTATTCATCTCCAATATATAGAGGATGATGGGGTTAGTAGAAAAGAAAAGAAGATTATACTTCTTTCTGTTCAGCTAGGGAGTTGCACTGCATAAGGCTGGCCATACACCGACTGAATTTCTATTCTGCAATCATGGGTTCAAACCGTGTATGGCCTTCCTAAGTTGTCAGATATTTTCTGTATTGGCTGAAAATATCCTTAACCTGTAAAATAAAAAACGAATGTAGCTACTACATGACTGGTAAGTTACATTACTGTAGCGCATGTGTGCTTTATGGTACCGGTGATAGTTCAATTTAGAGGGAGATCAGAGTGTAGTTAAACTCTGATCCAAATTGTTAAGTGTAAAGCAGGGCCTCTGTCTCAGCTTTGCTGTGCTGTGCTGTAGGCTATTCTGTTGCATTGGGGTGCTCTTCCCACACTTGTGCGGTAGATGGCAGCAGTGGAGTCAAGATTTGGGTGCTCTTTCCCAGGAGCCAATCAGCGGGGTGTGGCCTCGCTGTGCATGCTGGGGGAGGGTATTTATGGGGCAGACATCATTGGTCTGGGTTTTTTTCTTAGAGTGTGGCACCCACTTTTAGGGAGGCCACATCACGGCGCCCCAGTGTCATGGCCTTTGTGGGGGGGGGGGTACGTGCCACATGGTGTTCCGGGACGATGTTGGCCCGGAGCATCTGAACAGCGTCGGGAACCCAGTGAGCGACTGGGTTTCCACCTTTGAGAATCCCAAGCTGTATTGCCATTCGGCGGGGAGTTTGCCTGAGGAGCGCCATTGAGAGGCTGGCAATCCAAAAGGGCCTTGACAAACCACCGGGGATCAAGGTAGCTGAGCGACAAGTTGAAGGAGATCCAGGCATCATTTATCCAAGGAGGATTGCTTTCGTAACTACAGAGAGGGACTGTGGCAGAGGCGTCTCCCTGAAGTTCACCAAGGAGGGTCTGTGGCAGAGACATTTCCTCAAGCCTGAGTGATACTCTGGCTGCCAGGTCAGTGAGAGGGGCCTGTCCGGGTACACTAAACCCACTCAGGCAGGAGTGGCGCAGAGAATTGTTACGCTTGGGAGCAGGACTGTTTCCCTATCATCACGCCTGAATCTGCTGTTCTTTTTTTCTTCTTCAACTTTACTTTCCTCACCACAAGTTTGTTTTTACCTGGCTGGGTAATAAAGAGCACAGCAAAGAGCACCCGTTGTGTATTTCTATGCATCATTCACCCCTAAGAATTTGGGGGAGCCATGAGGTAATCGTGCCACCCGAAAAACCAGCAGCTCCTCCGGGGTAGTGCTATTTTTGTTCTTCCATTTAATTATATTTATAATGTAAACAGTTGCCTTCCAAACTGCATCTTCCCAAAATGAACAGAGGCTGCATGCTTACTGTATATTAAGTGCTCATGTACACAGGCAGTTTGGGTCATATATAGCCTAATTGGCATTTGTTTGTGCTCCCGGGAGGCACCGGAGTTGTGTATAACCTACTGCAAGGAGCCCTTTAAAAACAATGCCAGGCTGAAATATGCAGAAGCTTTACACAGCTGGAAATTGATTTGATCTGTACCCGCCCTAAGGCCTGTATCCATTCAGGACTGTGAGCACCGCATTTCAGTCCATCGTTGCTTTTTGCTGACTGTATGCTGCACCTGTACTTCCCAGGCACCCAAAAAAAATGTAGTCTATACAAGCTAAACATCCAGCCTTAAGTTTTTTTTTTTAATTATTATTTTTAGCGCCTGGTGCGATTGCCATGCCTTTAGGCAGTCGTATTCCAATTAGAAATTAAGATGATTCTCAGTTTCACCACATCGCAGGCAACCGCGTCACCCCATAAGTTTTCAAGTGAAAAATAAACTACCAGGTATTCCCATGCCTGGAGGACTGTGGTCACCAGCAAAAGTCATTGCCAACCTGTGTGTTGAAGTGATATGTCACCCCTTTGCTGCATGTATCCACCACATCTCACTGATTGCTTGTAAGACGAATGCTTTCCTAAACGGGAGGTCTGCAGTTGTGGAAATTTTTCTCTACACTTATTTTAAAGAATATTACACTTTAGTAAACAATGTCCTTGATTTAGAATTATGCACAACAATGGCAAATTTGTCAGAGTCTACACACAGTTAGTATTACAATGAGACACAATAAAGGCAGAATGCTGCTCACTCAGCTTTTTGGTAGCAAGTGAGTAAGTTCTCACCAATGCTTTGCAAGTTAAAATAAACAGACATGAGCCCCTTCTAAAAATTATAGTAGGAAAGAAGACTTCCCTGTACTGAAGGTACCCCAGCCTGCATTACAAAGAGGAGAAATACTTGCACAAAAATTCATTACCTGTCTGCATTGCACTTTTTTCCATCTATTAGGTAGCGGGTTTCTGGAAACTGGAAAAGCAGCTCATCTTGCAACTGGACCAAAGATCTCATCAACTCCTTCAATGCTTTATAACCTTGAAAAAAAATGTATAATTTAATAAATATGATGAGGATAAATAACCTATTTTGTGGAAATACTGTGGATTAAAAACGCAAACACAGAATATAATTTGCTCACAATCTAGGGTAATTTACACTAAATATTGTGACAGAATACCTACTGTATTTTAAATGCACCCATATCATCATACATGCCTTGTCATCTACTCTTTCTCATTTTTCCTCACAATCATTCCCTTCCCCTGAATTCTTCCTTCTCATGCATAATAGTTAAAAATCTTCCTATGCCAAACCTCCACCCCCTAATTATTCAACTTTAAGCCGATTTTGCTTCACAATTTAAATTATAGTTAGGTTTAACTTTAAGGTGTCGTAAGATGGTGCTCCCACTGCACATAAAAGGAAAAAATAAAATGGGTCTTTTAAAAATGTACATTAAAAATGTACTTTTTTGCATGTGTTCATATTACATACTTGTTTTTGGTTTAATAATTTTATTGATAAAAATGCATTTCATATACAGGTCTTTCTGAAAAAGATTGCTGTATTGCTGAAAAGATACCGATAAGTGTTAACTTTTCCTCCCACTGATACAAGGCACTATGTTTTCCACAAACACCAATGAGGAGGTACTAGTCCATCCACTGACACCAAAAGTGGGGTGTAATCCGGCCAACTGACGCCAATGATGGGGCAATATTCTTCCCATGGACATCAACAATGGGGCAATATTCTTCCCATTGACACCAAAAATGGTGCATTATTCCTTCCACTGACACATACAATGGGGCCCTATTCCTCCTCCAACTGACCACAGGTGCTATGTATTGTTTTTACTCTAATGCCCCGTACACACGATCATTTTTCAGCATGTCCAAAAAACAAAGTTTTTCCAACTTCATCATTAAAAACGACGTTGCCCACACACCATCGTTTTTGAAAAAAGATGAACAAAGCGTGGTGACGTACAATACATACAACGGCACTCTAAAGGGGAAGTTCTATTCGCCTTTGGGCTGCTTTTAGCGGGTTCCTTGTTAGTAAAAGACGATTTGCGCTTTTTTGTCTGTTACAGCGTGATGAATGTGCTTACTCCATTATGAATGGTAGTTTTACCATAACTTGCTTCTGAGCATGCGCAGGTTTAAAATGTCGTTTTAGCCCACACACGATCATTTTTTACAACCCGAAAAACTACATTTTTTAAAACGACGTGAAAAAATGCAGCATGCTCGAATTTTTTTTGTCGTTTTTCAGAAGATGAAAAACACACATGATCATTTTAAATGAAGTTTTTAAAAACGTTTTTTATCATGCCGAAAAATGATCGTGTGTATGCGGCATCAGTGTCACTGAGGTATTTTCTACTCCCACTGGCCACAGTAACACCCCCCCCCCCCCCCACTTCGGTTCTGTGACAATTTAGCTTTGGGCAATTATTCATGGTCATAAAATGACAGAGGACAGTACTACAAAGGAAGTTTCAGAACAGTTAGCCTGCCACCTTTATTCTTAAATGGTAAGAATGGTCCATCCATTGCCTCTTTTTCATGGAAGAGCGAAGACAAGGAGAATATACCATTTTGCTATATAGATTTAGAACGTCCAAAAAAAACTGTACATCCAGACAAAAATCTTGATAACAGATGGATTCCTGTGATGCATGCTCATCAATTACAATAAATACATCCATATCTGTGAATTACAAAAACCACCCATGGTGGCAGGAAAGAATACTTAATGATCTAGGGGCTGCTTTACTGAAAAGATCACCAGAGGAAAAAAGGTGAAATTAAAGGAAAAAATAAAAGATGTCTACATATAAATACTGACTGTGACCACTAGAGCATAATTTAAGTTTATTAAAAAGGTGCCTTAAGTGGTACTGCAGCTTAAAACGGTAGTAAACTGCTGAAAAAAAACTGCAAGACAATAGCAGTATACCAGCTCATTATGAAATACCTTAGAACAAAGCCCTTCCAGCAGTGCCTGGTCACCGCTGAGAGGGCCGACATGTTCAGCGACCGTTCTTCCGAGTTCACGGCCCCAGCACTGTTGGTGACCGATTCGTGATGCGCGGGAGCCCTCGGTTTAAGCACGGAATGCCAGATCTTAAGAGCACATGCACCGCTGACGTCAGCGGCTGCATGCAGGGTGAATAGTTCCTAAATGATGCACGTTTAGGAGACATTCATTTTACCTATCGGTAAGCCTTATTATAGGCTTACCTGTAGGTAAAAATAAAGCAGGGATTACAACTACTTTAATGAATTAGGGTTAATGTAGTGAATCACTGTACCCCCATGTACCCCAAAAAACTGTTTTTCATCTTCATTCACCAAATTGCAGATTGATCAAAAACTGTAAAATCTACAGAATATAAAATGCTATATACATAAAAAAAAAAAAAAAAGATAAAAGTTAAAAACACAATAGCATAAAATAATGGCACACAAAAACAAACACATTTAATTATCCTAAATACAAAATAAACAAAAAATAAACTCATGTGGATAGGTATAACTTGTAACATATCATCAGAGGAATATGTGTATATTTTACTTTTTTTCCAGCCTCCATTTCTGTAAGCTCAAGAACAATAATAATTTAAATCCACGATGACTACCAATTGCACCAGTCATACCCAGCAATTAATCCCCCAAGAAACACATCTGATTAAATCTTTTCAAGCAAATCCTTTGCTTTGCTTTTGTTGGCTCACTTCTTGTCAACATCCATTAAAATATGCCTTTAATTCTCCCATAATCTTAAAAAACACAGATTCCACTGTCTTCAACTTTCATCAACTCTAGGGCCGGCATTTTTCATTTCATAATAATGTGCTGCTTGGAATTCAAGAGGCAGGGCTGACATCAATCATTCGGCAAGAATTTTTCCACTGCAATAAATATGCAAATGAGGAAAGCCAGTCAGTCGTATTTCAGATCAGACTTGCTAGTGTGTTTTTTTTTTTTTTTTTTTAAAGACACAAATTTATTAATTGCCAGTGGCCAGAGGAATCCTATTACTGTGGGCATTGATTACAAAGCTGTGAGAGTGATTATTGTGCAACTTGCGGCTTACCCAGGCATAAGGAAAAATTATTAAAGCACGACAGAGATTATAAACTCAG
Source organism: Rana kukunoris (assembly GCA_029574335.1). Lineage (NCBI taxonomy): Eukaryota > Metazoa > Chordata > Amphibia > Anura > Ranidae > Rana > Rana kukunoris. The sequence continues at coordinate 472,647,765 of CM056050.1, forward strand.
AATAACAATAAGCTTTTAACATTTTACCCTTAAATTCCTTAAAATACATAAATGTTGGGGAGGCACAGCTGTCGAATAGGCAAGACAGTAAAGATTAATTGAATAAAGTTGAACTAGAAGAGAAAACTATGGCATAGAGCAGTAAGAGGTTAGAGGATCTACAAGAATGAGAGCTGTTATTTCCATACAAAATATGGTAAGGCAAGTAAGCAGTTTGTGCTTTTTTGTAAAAATATTACACACACATACAGTATACATGACCAGTAAGCATGTCTTATTATGTTACTAAAAACAAGGAAAGAAATGCCACCAAATGCGAGTTTAAACATACTGCTCCAAATTACAGACTAGTGTGGGTACTGTATTTATTGGCGCATAACACTCACTTTTTTACCCTGAAAATAGAGGGTAAACTGTGCCTGCGTGTTATATGCAGGGGGCCGTGGAAAGTTTTTTTCTTGAAACTTCCCTCTTAAAGTTGGGGTGCGTGTTATACGCTGATAAATACGGTATATCATCTTGAGGACCCCAAGTGCTTTGCTAGTCTTAGTAAATAAACTATTCAAAATGTATTTAGTAAAAATGGTTTTTAAGTAAAATTTTGAAGAAAAAAATAAATAATAATAATACATTTATAACTAAAACATCACAGCTGCATTAAACTACCACGTTTTGCATTATAAATAAGGCCACATTTATCATTGGGTAAATTCCAGGGGCCACTTTCCTCTTTATTTGTCACACATTCCATTTTCCATAAAAAAGGAAAAATTGTATTTTATAAAAAGGTTAAGAGACGTGCACATTACTACTTGGGAGACATTTGCAGTTGTAAATGAACTTACTGGACAATAAAACTTTAGCTAGACATGCAAATCTCAGTTATGATACAGAAGGACAGAAACTCATCCGCTATCAATGTGGAACCAGGAAGAAGCTACACAGCAGGAGGAAGCTGCAACTGAGTCAACATGATCCTGCAATGCCTGAATCAATGCACAGTTTCAAATCTTGGCTGCTACCATGTAGCTTTCCCAATGAGTTCAGAAATCAATAGAACACAATTTTTCTCTACAGAATGGAGATAACAGAGTTGGATGTTTACAGGCTGCTTGTACAGAGCAGTGTACGTCAGCCAGAATGAATTAGTTGCGTTGAGACGAAAGTTAGATTTCAGCACAGCATAGCTAGGGTCCTTATTGAGATCAGGATTTGGCTTCTATTTAACCTGCATAGCAAGTGGGAAATCTTACCATGTACGTTATATTGGTTAAGACATAGTGGGAAAACTATCAGATTTGACATACAACCACACTTTAGCAGTCTTGTTTAAAAAGAAAGTAGTTCTAAACAGGCTTAAGATTGGCCATTTTGACATTGCCAGTCATAGGAATTCCAGGCTCTTCCAAATCTTTCGATGGTAGCAAATTAACCACTTACGTACCAAGCCTGTTTTTCAGACTCTCTGTTTACACGTTAAAGCGGATGGTTCACCATAAATAAATATTAAAAGCCAGCAGCAACAAATACTGCAGCTGCTGACTTTTAATATTAGGACACTTACCTGTCCTGGAGTCCAGCGGCGTCCGCAGCAGAGGATGAGCGATCGCTCGTCACCCTGCTGCTCCCCCCTCCATCCACGGCGAGGGAACCAGGAAGTGAAGCGCTCCGGCTTCACTGCCCGGTTCCCTACGGCGCATGCGCGAGTCGCGCTGCGCCCGCGATTGGCTCCCGCTGTGTGCTGGGAGCTGAGAGTTCCCAGCACGCAACGGGAAAAGCCCGTCTTTTGCCCGAGACTGCGGGCCGGAAGTGGGTGCGGATACCTGTCTTTAGACAGGTATCTGCACCCCCCTCCCCCCTGAAAGGTGTCAAATGTGACACCGGAGGGGGGGAGGGTTCCGATCAGCGGATCTTCACTTTAGGGTGGAGATCCGCTTTAACTATTTTTTTTTTTTGCTAAAAAATTACTTAGAACCCCCAAACATACTCCCCCCCAACTAGGGGTGTTGAATATAATCGTTGCATCGATGCATCGAGATTAGATGGGCCACGATGCAATTCCAATGCTGTCACTAAGTAATCGATTATAGATGACGTCATCCTCGCGCCGTGCAGCCGCACCATGCCCTGCCTCTGAGTGGAGCAGAAAGTTACAATACATGCCGTTTTTTCCCGCCTCCCACTGACGTTATTCCCCCTGTGCTGCGAGGAGACGAGGCCTTCTACCAATCCCCCTTTCCTCTCCCCTCATCAGCCAATAGCAAGTGATTCCAAGCAGCGTAATGCGGAAGTGAGGAGCCCATGCTGTGTACTGTGCAGGTTGGCGGGAACATGGAGTGCTGTGGCCGGAGTATGAGGTGGCTGGAGCTGTCCCTGCTGCTGATAAGAGTGGCGGCAGATGACTCATGGAGCACGGAGCACCGAGGAGGAGAGTGGAGCCGAGCCATCACTGCTTTAGGTCCCGGAATGATTCAGGGCGGCCGCAGCGTATCCAGCAAGTGTGATGGAGGAGGATGAAGCGGAGCTGGAGGAGAGCCAGAACAGCGGTAGAGCCAGGTGAGGGGGCCGTGGGGAGGACACAGAGGACTGACATGGTAAGGGAAGTGCCAGACTGAATACAGAATGTAGATAGGGCAATACAACCAAAAAAGGTGTGCAGTGCTTTGAGGTGATAAATGTACAAAAGAGTCTTATTAAGTAGTGAACAAATATAGTCCTGATATATATTTATATATAAATCTGATCTGAGTGAAAGAAATCTTCTGTGTATTCAAAGTAATTCCAGTGCTGTGTGTGCTCTGCTGTGTTTAAGTCATTCACCAAAAATCAGGAATGATTTAAACACAATATATATGATTGCCACTGCCATTACCGATATCCCTCTTCAAACTAAAGACGTATATAATCGTGCGGTGGTCCTTAAGTGGTGTAAAGCATTAAAACTGTTCTCTGACCAAGAACCCTACACCCCACATCCCCCCTAGCTAATCACTGCAACAATTTTAAAAATTCCTAATCTAAAAGGCCCCAAATATACAATTAAATCTACAATCATGACAACCCAGGTTCCACTTCCTCTCTTCCTCACTCAAAGTGGAAGTCCTTAGGGTGTCCACATATCTGCCTGGTGATGTGGACATTAGGATGTTGATTGGTGAAGTACCTACATCAAAAAAAGAGGAGCAACCACCAGAGCAGCCACACAAGAGGAAAAGGTGCAAGCTTAGGACACGAGTCAGCTACGAAAGAGGCACTTTTTTTAATGGTTGAATGACAACTACTTTGCTAAAGCACTGTATCTGGAACCACAGTTTTTTTTCAATCTATTACATTTAAAGGGTTAGTAAAGGAATTATTTTTTCCCCTAAAATAACAAACATGTCATACTTGCCTCCACTGTGCAGTTTGTTTTGCAGAGTGGCCCCGATCCACGTCTTCTGGGGTCCCACGGCAACTGTCTCTGGTCCTCCCCACAAGTACTGACCAGTCAAGCGAGAGCGCTCTCATGGTGGTAAGTAATTGCAGGTTGCGCTCCTGTGATACAGTGAGCGGCCATAGCCGCTCACTGTATCACTCGGCCCGCCAATCGGCACGCTGGGTCACCGTGCGCGGGACTTTCGAGGGGTCAGGTAAGTAAAAACGGGGCTCGGAGGGGGGGGGGGGGGGGGGGGGGGGCGGCATCAACAGATGTTTTTTCAACTTAATTGCATGAAGGTGAAAAACATTTTTTCTTTACAACTTCTTTAAGGCATAACAAAAGTCCTAACAAAAGACTGGTAGTCAAAGACAGGATCAAACTAGTAGCATCATCTACGTTATTTTATTTTTTTTAATTAGGTATTTTATCAATTTATTTTGTATTTTTGTTGCATTTCACTGCCACCGACTTACTGCAGTCTCTTTGAAGCCACTTCCTTTCTACATGTATGCAGTCCAGCCACTGATGCAAATCATTTACCAGGGAACAGCAGAACATGCCTGTGCAATGTGTGGCAGCAGGGCCACTTGTAGGCTCATTAGGGAGATCAACTCACCAAATGGACAATCGTTCTGGTGATCCTGGTGACTACTAAGGTCTTCCCTCATTTTGGAGGCATTTCCTCTTACGTCCAATTGTCCAATTACGTCAAATCCTCAAAAGGAGGCAGAAGTAGGGAAAAATAACTGATCGGGTTTAGAACGCTCTCTTACTCTATAGCCTCGTACACACTATTGTTTTTTTATGTTCAACCTAGCGGGTTGAACGAAAGAAAACTGACAACTCAGGTCTGGGCCGCTGTACTAACAATCCAATGTAAGTACATCGATCTCCCCATGTTGTGCTATTGTGTTCCGACAGGAGATGCCCAATCCACCGTTCCCCCTCCCCCACCCCACCAGAAGCCAATCGTCAGACCTTTTTCCCATCACACGCCTTCAATAGAAGCTGGCAAAGTTCACACAGGCCGAATGTTGGAAGGTTTCTATTGAACCAGCCGATGTCATCCGACATTTGGCACATTTGGACAGGGCTTAACAAAAATAAAAGTTTTGCACTAATACATCTGTTCTTGGTTCAGAAACTTGTATACGTAAAAACAGGGTTTAAGTATGCTACCACTCTGCAGCTTGCAGGGATTACCTGTTGGGCCTTAAAAAGTCCTTGGGGATTTTTGCACACATCTGACAGAGTGGTGTCCTGGGAGAGGAAGGCTGTTAGCTCAAACATTTTTACACATGACCTTTGTACCAGGTTCACTTGAACCTATTTGATCTAGATACCTTTAGCCACTTGTTTCCCAGTATACAGATATAAATGTTCTGGACTGCAAGCTTTTATACTGTTCTTTTCATGTAAAAGTGATCCAGGAGGCTTTACAGCAGCCCCATCAGTTTTACACTGCAGGGCAGAAGGCCCCCACCACCCTCACCCTTCACATTCCCCTGACTATCTGTTCGTTCTGCCGGGGAGCCCAGGAGTATGGTAAGTGGTCATAAAAAGCTGCCCAGAGAGGAGAGAGAGAGGAACATCCATTCCCGATCTCTGCGACGAATGACCCTGGAAAATCTTATCTTACACAACATGTTTATAATAAACTACATTTTGAGATGTTGCGGCATAAGTTAAGTTAACTGCTATAGTGACCGATCCAAATGGAGCAAGTTAGTCAACTTTGTATCTATTTGAAGAAAAGAGATATATACAAAACACTGCATAGAGTCTAATCACTGTTCCTGCTTATATGCCAACACAGAACTTCAATCATGCATTAAGCGAAGAGCATCTAAACTATAATTCATCACTTCCAGACCCCTACATTTTTGACAGCAATCTTTGTCAAGAAAGACAATATGAAAGGTATAAACCTCTATTAACCAGAAAGCCTTACACAAGCAACTTAACTCACTGCTAATAAATAAAGGGGGGGGGGGGGCACAACACAAAATGGGTATGTGCAAGTGCAAACAAACTTTATACAGGTTTTGGAAAAAATATGTAATGTGAATAAACACAGCTGCAGAAATGTTATTTAAAACCGTTAAAATGCCCTTTCTAGGTCAAAAAATGTGGCTTCCTACACACTAAAGAAAAGTTGCATTATTAAACACTTCTACCCTCACCACATTTAATTAAATTAATTTTTGTCAAATTGGAAACAAGAAAGATCTTTTATGGTAGCAAGAGTAAATAAAAAAAGAATTTGTCTTTCCTGTTAAATACTTTTTTTTGGAGTACCCAACAGGACAGGCGATCATAGTCTTAGACCATGGGTTATGAAGCTGTCTTTGGTACTCAAGGCCGAATGCAGATCTAGATTGGAGGGAAAAAAACAAAGAACAAACAGGATTTGCCTTAGAGAGCACCTCCTAGGATGGATTTACCTAGACTTGTACCATGAAAAAGTATACCTTCAAAGAGCAATGGTAGACTTTGCAAGAAGACGATTTCCTAAAGCCTGGTACACGCAGGCTGAATGAAAAAAAAAAAAAAAAGGAAGGAGCCTCTGTGCCAACTATCCGATGTTCGTACAGCGATCTTCCCAGTTAATCTATTGTGTTCTGACAGGGGGACAGCCCCCCCACACCAGAACATACCGGTCAGCGATCTCAGCCAATGGGTGCTGATCAGCAGATCTTTTTCAGTCATGCCCCTTTGACAGAAGCCGGCCTAACAGCCGGCTTCTGTCAGACCAGCTGCTATATACACAGGCCGAACATTGGCCGGTTTCTACTGCACCAGAAATTCATCCAGTTTGTAGACCCCTTAACTTTCAAGGGCATAGGAATGACTAAATCCAGTTGCACCCTGTCCCTTAGGACCTGCAAGGGTAAAAAGGCCATTAAAGCCAGTGACCATGAAGCAGGATGGTGTACCAGCTCCTGTGACAGAAGACCTGAAAGATCAAGGAAGGTCCAGAGAGTCTTCCAGGAGTGTCAGTATGTCCGAGCAACATGACTTTCTGGGACGGTTCAGTACAATGAAGATCTCCGGAATGCCCTTGGAGTATGCAGGGATGATGCTTTAGAAGGGGAAAGATATTTCAGATCTTGGCAATGAACCAGTCTGCTGTTGAACCTAGTTCTTTGTGCAACTTCTGGTGCCACCCGGATGTTTGAGTATGTTTGAGGATGTAAGTCACTGTTATTGCATAATCCAGCTTCATTCTAGTCTGGTAACCTTGTAGGTAAAAAGTAAACGGAATTGCCCTAATTAAAAGATATTGATTGGAATCCTAGCTTTCCCAGATGACCAAGTCTCCTGCACCAAGAGGGCATTCAGAGCACCTCTTCAGTCTGACAGTCTGGCATCTGTCATAAGCACCTTCCAGGTCTTGGAGGTAAAAAGATATTCCCCAGGGCAAGCCTAATTTTGCTGTTCAGGTGTACTATTCAGTCTAGAGAAGGAAACTGCTTGTCCCATGCTGCCTGAATTTTAGGAGGCTAAAATTATCCCCGAATACTTATGCAAAATAAAATGGTCGAGTGGGTTCAGAACCATAAGGCCCAAACATAGAAACAAAGGAGACAGGAGCTTGTTCAGGGGAAGGATGACCCTCGACAGGGCAGCAACCAAAATTAGGCCTAGATACACAAAGGCAGGGGTAGACAACCATAAAAAAAAAAAAAAGTGAAGATCTATCTGAACAACACAGGAAAAGTCAAAGATCACCAGGCACAGTGTCGCCTCCTCACACCAGATTTAAACATCCAAATGCTGTACTACCATGAAGCAAATGCGTGCATTGCACGGCATTCATGGGTTTAATGCAGGTGGTGAAGAAGCAACATATCGCCTCCTCACCACCTGTAAACACACACTTCTTCAGCGGAATATATGATTATATCATATATTCCGCTGAAGAAGTCCCGCCCTAGGGACGCAACGTTCGGGGGGGAAGGACATGACGTCACCAGCAGCCGTCCACCTTTGCACGCGTTTTACTGCTGTACATCTTGGCACTGGAATAGTGCCTTATTATGTGAGTTTTTTTTACTTTTATTACATTAAAACTGTTTTTACACAGAGAGCACTATGGCATGTCTTTTTTTTTAATGAATGGGTCTACTCCCATCTGGTGTGTATCTGCATCTTTGAGCCTATGATCTTGGACTGATCGCTTGTAGCAGTATTGCCTGGATATATCCCTATGGGAAAGCGCAGATGACCCTGATCTATCAGAAGGTCCTATCTGGGAGGTGAGAGGCCATCCTTAAAAATTGGTGGAGGTTTTTCCTGTATCCACTTTCATCACCTGCAAGTGTTCATATTCAGTCACCATTTGAACATCACAGGGAGGATCACCTGATGGACTTTATTAGCGCTGCACTATTTTTTATGGGTTTTGATTTCTGGGGAGTTAGGATCCATAGGAATCTCTGCAGGGTCTGCACTGTTCGAAGGACATTGACTCACAGGAGTTGACTGTCCCTTTAACAGGATATCATCCAGATATCATAAGATGGGGATAGGGATGATAAAGGGAACAGCTAGGACAGATGCTAGAACCTTGGTGAAGCCCTGAGGTGCTGTTGACATGCTAAAAGGGAATGGCAACATATTGGTAGTGTTCATGCCCACTGCAAAATGCAGGCGAAGTGCAAAGAGACATACTTATATCCATGGAGGACATAAAATCCCTTAGTTGAGGGGAAACCAATGACTGACTGAACAGATTACATGCAATGTGAATTTTAGAACCTGAAGAAATCTGTTGGGAATCATTACATTCAAATTGAAGTGAATGTCTCCTTTTGCCTTGGGGATGTCAACCAGGTTTGAGTAAAAACCCTAGTATCTTTCCTCTGTTGGGGCAGGAACTATGAAGACTTCAGAGAGGAGCTGCCAGAGAACAGTGTGGTAATATGCTCACCTTTACAGGGAAGTTGGCAAAGTTAACAGCATAAAGCATAGTGGAGACGAAACTCCAGTTTGTAGCCACATATGAGATGTCCTGGGCCCAGATGGCAGAAAGGGTAGACAGACATCTCCCTACTCTAACAAGTGGAGTCTCCCCCTTGTTGGGAGAAGAATACACTTCTGAAGGTCCAGGTTTTATGGCAGACCTGTGTTGGACTTTGCCCTCTTTTCTGGTGCATAAAATGTACTCTCCCCCAACAGAGGGCTTGCCACAAACTTGCTCACCGAGCACTTTTGTAAATGCTGGCTCATGTCTGTTGGATGCAGGAAATGGTTCTTGAACGTTTATGGTAATACACGTCATGGGACCCAGGACATGTGTATTACCATACATGTTCAAGAACCAGCGCTGCTACCAGCAGGAGATTGGTAACTGATTTACTTTTTGCTGTGCATAGACCTGAACATACGTGCTATGCAGGTCTAACCACTGTGTCACCTGAGTAACCCCACTTAAGGGGACTTCCGTAGTCCTGGGACCCTCACTTTCCCTACCTTTTTATGCCCATTGGGGCACATAGGTCTACCCCAAGAATTCTCTTGGCCTAGCTGCAAGGTACCTACCCATTGCCTGCCTTGAATTGTTGGGTCAGTGGACGATGTGCCTGTAGACCGTCTCCTGACGAAGCGAAAGCAAATTCGCGAAACTAGTAGAGACTAGAGACCGCCTGTCTCATGACTCCAATTTCTTCACCGAGATCCCCCCCTTTCCAATAGAAGAGATTGCACGACCGGTGTCCTGATTGTGGTTAAATGTGTTTGTATCGTTCCTGAATGTTATGTACTTTTTATCTTGTTTGATGTTTTTATGTGAATAAATCTTTTTATAATTTACCCTATGTGAATTACTTTGGTTGTTTTCAACCAATTCATACAGTACCGGTATAGTCCTCCCTGCCCACCCTTCTTGTTGGAGCCTCAGGGTTTGTGGGGAATCCCTGAGTCGCCTAAATCCATATTTGATTATTAGGACAATGGTACACCCCATATCTAACTTTATCTCCTTAATTATAAAAGGTTAAATTATATTTTTTCAGGGGGTTGGGAGGTTTAGTACAAGTGATATATAATTGTTAGAAACAAGGCTTAATATGCAAATACATATAGTTATAGGCACATCTCTTTACGATCTTCTTATAAACTCATGTGAAGATTTTTGACCTGGAAGTGAGCCAGAAAAACAATAAAAATTACAACTATAAATCAACAGCTATCGACCTGGATAAAGAATTAGTTTCACCTTTGAACATAAGATTTCTTCTTATCCATCCGCTTGAATATAAATTTTAAAAGAATTGGGATATTAGTGTAGTGAAAGAAGGACCCGCACCATGCCAACATCCAAAACATATAGCAAAAAGGATCCTCTTTATTGGATATACATTAAAATACAACAAACATAAAGTGTTAAGCTTTTATATACAAATCGCCTCATGCTGTGCCTACAAAGTCCACCTTTTTGAGAGACTGGTGTAGCTTCTCTCCTTTTTCTCGAGGTAGTAGTGCGTTTTGGGTTTAGGTTTTGGAGAGAATGCTCTCTTTCTTTTATTCTTGGGCTAATGCACATCTGTGCTACTACGTAGCACACATGAGCATTTTTGTGCTATATCCATTTGCATCTCATTGGATTACAAAAAGTATGTATGTATGTATGTATATACATACAGTATGTATGCATTTTTCATGTACTTATATTTTATCCTAGAAATTATATCCATTATGCAATGCAATATGCATTTACATGATTATGTACATGTTAAAGATTTTTTTTTTTATGGTGATGATTTTATGTTATACTAGTGGGCAGTGACAGGTCTTTAACTAAAAAATATATCTGGGTAAGTAATGGAATATGAGGTACATGAAAAGTTTTCAGTATAGCATGTAAAAATGTAAAATTTTCTATATATGTATAAACAAAAATGTTTCCTTGTATGCTATATGGCAGCCCTCAAAAAATCCACTTGCCTGCTTGCATTTTGCGAGTGGATTTTGAGGGGGGAAGGAGTGTGGGCTGCCTGGGAGCGCGGGGGGCGAGCGCCGCTGTCGGCCTGAGTTGTATGGGAGCTTTTGACCCAGCGATCGTAGGGGAAGATAGAGGAGAGCCGCTGCCTGGCTGTTTAGAGCACTGGGGAGTGGGGAACATAATAGCTGTGCGTTTCCCCAGCTTTGCGGCGTCATGTACAGCCCCTCCCCCTTGTCCGGGCACATTGATAGACAGATCTCCATCCAATCCTGGGACGGTGATCGGTCTATCAAAGTTCCCCGGACAAGGGGAAGGGATTGTATATGATGCCACATGGTGGGGAAACACACAGCTATTGTAACGAAAGCTGTTATGTTCCCCAGCGCTGTAATTAGCCAGGCGGCGGTGGCGGCTCTCCCCTCTCATCCCCTACGATTGCGAGGACCCAGGCTAAAGAGACTGGGGACCCAGGCTAAAGAAACTCTGAACTGGGGACACAGGCTGAAACTGGGGACACAGGCTGCATTGGGGACACAGGCTGCACTGGCAGGCACAGGCTGCATTGGCGGACCTTGGCTGCATTTTTGGGTGGGTATAAAGTTGTTAATATTTATTTTTATAACTTAATTTTGCATAGAACATTTAAGTGTAATTTCATGAGATAATATACGAGGGCATGTTTAGGGGCGGAATTAGAGGCAGGACAGGGTAGGGGTTGGGCAGGGCAACTGGTGGAGAGTAACCCTTGAGGCCTGGCTAGTAGCTCAGGACTTGAACTTTTGAGCCCTGCTATAAGGTATATTTAGTTTAAAATATTTTTTTTATTATTTGTCTGAAAAATTTGACAATATGGTGTTGTCAAATTATTTAAGTAATTGTGGCTTGTCAAGCTGTCATCAGGAAAGTATTTTTTTTTTACAAAAGGTAGTGTTTTATTTGTCAAAAGTAAAGGGGTTACATACAAAACATGCAGAGAGTTACAGATCATATAGGGGAAACGAGTATAATATCAACATCAATGCAGAAGGTGAAGGCAGGGTACATAGTGTAAATATCAGTACAACATCAGGGAGTCTAGGAACCAAAAAAAAAAGAAAAAGAAAAGGCCAGCCGTTCCCACACCCAGAAGGTACACCTTGAACCGAGGGGGGGCACACTAAGGCTGATCAGGCAGGGCATCACACGTATTTGCAGTTCCCACCCAACCTCCCCACACCTTGTCGAATTTAGCTGGACAGCCCCTGTGGGCATAAATTTCCTTCTTGTAAGGTAATACAGCATTAACTGCAGTTATCCACTCCGGAAGGGTCGGGGGGAGGACTTGAAGCCATTTCCTCGCTATTAGCAGTCTGGCTGTGAACAGCGATTCTTGAAGAAAGGTTTTGTGGTGTTTGTCAGAGTCTGGGTCGGGGAATATTCCTAATAAACACTGTTTAGGGCAGAGGGTAAGGGGAGACCCCATCTCATCATGGATGAACTTTACCAAGTGTGACCAGTAGTCTTGTATCACAGGGCAGGACCAGAGGAGGTGGAAGAAGTTGCTGGAGGGGCTACCACACCTGGGGCACAACGGGCTCTGGTCAGGTTTGTATTTAGCCAAACGAAGGGGGGTAAGATAGGACCTATGCAAAATGTACAGGTGTGTGAGGCGGTCCGATAACTTGGGAGAAACCTTCTTAGTGGTATCCAGTGCATCCTCCCATTCATCATTCACAAACTCACCCACGTCCCGGGACCAGCGATCCCTGAGCCCATAGGCCAAGATCACAGCGGGAGGTCGAAGAAGGGAGTAGTATAGCACTGATATCAATTTGCGGGAGTCCTGACCTGTTATGGTGCGGAGCACATCAAGCTTGTCTATACTAGGAGATGTGTCACCAAACTGAGCACGGAGAGCATGTCTGAGCTGGAGGTAACGGAAATGCATAGAATTAGGGAGGGCGAAGGTGTCCTTAAGTTGCTGGAATGATTTTAAAATAGTTCCCTGATACATGTCAGACAAATACCGTACTCCCCGGTCCAGCCAGAGGGTCCGTCCAGGGACGGACAACAGCTCTCCCAGACCCGGGTTGTCCCAGAGAGGGGTATAGAAATGAGTAGCGGGTGCCTTTAGTCTACGGCTCACTACATCCCATACCCTACAGTAATGGTATAGCAGGCCTTTGCGATCCCCATGCACTCAGGCTCCCCCCAGGCCCCTAAAGAGGACCTGAAAGGGGTGGGTGAGCCCGGGAGTACCAGGGGAGCACAAACATTCAAGAAAACGGTCCCTGTCAAGTTTATCAAAATAAAAAAAGTGAGGCAGCTGCGCCGCTAGGTAGTAAAGATTAAAGTCAGGCACTGCCGCTCCGCCCAGTTCGGTCGGATTCTTCAGCGCCTGCCAGGACAGTTTGTGGCGAGCAGAGCCCCACACAAACGAATTAAGGATTGCTTCAATGGCCTTAAAAAAATTTAAAGGGAGGTATACAGGGGAGTGCCATAGGACATATAGGAATTTGGGGAGGAGAATCATTTTTATTAGGTTTATGCGGCCCATTACCCCCAGTGACAATTTGGCCCATATTTGTGTTTTGGATTTTAGGAGTAACATTAGAGGTTCTATATTAAGGCGAACAAAATCTTCAGGGGACCTGGAAACATGGATCCCGAGGTATTTCAGGGAACTGACCCTAAGGAGAGGGGAAGAGGCTTGTAGTCTCGAGGGAGCGCTCACATCAATGGGAAGGATCTGGGATTTATCCCAATTGATCCTTAGGCCAGAGTGGTGCCCAAAGGTTTCAATAACCATGAGGGCAGTTTGCAGGGATTGACCAGAGTCAGCCAGGTACAGCAGCATATCATCTGCGTAGAGACTGATCTTTTCCACCAGATCTCCCCGGCTGAGACCTTCAACGCCCGGATGTGCTCTGAGGGAGGCGGCCAGAGGCTCCACCGCCAAGGCATATAGTAACGGGGACAAGGGACACCCCTGTCTGGTGCCCCTAGAGAGGGGGAAGGGGGCCGAGACTTGACCATTGACCAAGATCCTGGCACTTGGGTTTTGGTATAGAAGGTGAATCCATTTAATGAAGTTGGGCCCAAAGCCAAAGCGCGACAAGCACTCCCAGAGGTAGACCCACTCAACGGAGTCGAAGGCCTTGGCAGCATCCAAGGACACCACGACTCTGGAGCCCATCTGGTCATGCCGAGCCTGCAAATTCATGTGGAGTCTACGCAGATTATAGGCCGCATTCTTGGCAGGCATGAACCCGACCTGATCCGGATGAATCAGTGTGAGGATCACCGAGTTAAGGCGCAATGCCAGGATCTTAGCAAGGATCTTAATGTCCAACTGGAGAAGGGATATTGGGCGATAAGATTCAGGAAATTCTAGGTTTTTGCCGGGTTTGGGTATGAGTACAATGCAAGCCTCGGACATAGAAGCTGGTAGGGAGCCCGACGAAAAAATATAAGAAAAGAGTTCATGGAGCCTAGGCACCAGTGACTCGCCGTACGCTTTAAAAAACTCGATGGGGAGACCGTCCGAGCCCGGCGCCTTGTTAACATTAAGCAGGGAGATCGCTTTTGAGATTTCCTCCATGGTGATAGGGGCCTCTAGACATTCCAATTGGGAAGTCGAGAGAGTGGGCAAGTCTATACCAGCCAGCATTGCAGCTGTCTCCTCCCTGCGGGCTGTAGTGTTAGAGGAGTATAAAGAGGTGAAGTAAGAGCGGAACTCCCCAGCCACCGAGTCCGGGTCAGTAAGCAATGTCCCACTAGCATCTCGCAGGGATACCACCGTGGGAGGCTTGTGATCCAGGTGGGCCAGGTAAGCCAGTAGGCGTCCCGCCCGTTCCCCACACTCATATGTCCTCTGTCTACCGTAAAAGATCTTCCTTTCAGCCCGTTCAAACAGAAGACCCGTCACCACCCGGGACTGCAATTTTAAGGTGTCTGCTGTGGCTGAAGAGGGATCCGAAACAAATGCCCTCTCTGCCTCAATCAGGGAGCGCTCTGCCTGGTCAACCACCCGAGTCGAGGCCCTCCGGTATTGGGATATGCGTTGCGATAGCACCATGCGGGCGTGAGATTTAAAGGAGTCCCAAACCACCCCAAAGGGCGCCGAGTCCCTATTGTCTAGGAAAAAGGAATCCCACTCAGCGCCGGCCTCCTCCAAGTCGGGGACGACCGACAGCCAAAAGGGATTGAGTCTCCAATTGTATGAGGAGGGGGAGGTCCGACGTGGAGCTCGATCCAATAGGGGGAATGGTCGGAGAGAACCCGGGGGTTGAATCCTACACCACCCAGAATGGGAAGAAGGGTACGAGAGACCAGTATAAGATCGATCCGCGACATGGAGCTGTGTGTCGACGAGAAGCACGAATATGTCCTATCCGTAGGATGACAGTGCCTCCACGTGTCCACAAGCTCCAAGTCGAGGAGAAGTCTACCAAATCTAGTTTGAGAGTGAGCGGGGCGGTCCGGGGGTGCGAGGGACAGCCTATCTAGGTCAATATTAGGGACATTATTGAAATCCCCTAGCCAGATTGCAGGTACATTTGGGTATTGTGACATAAACCCCAGGCCCTCAGTCAAAATAGAGAACTGGAAGGGGGAGGTATGTAGATAGCTAGGATAAGGACTTCCAACCCATTCACCTTGGCGTGCAGGAATATATATCTACCATGTGGGTCAGATTGGAGTGTGAGCAATGCAAATTGGGTGGATTTGGCGACCAGCACAGCCACACCCCTGGAATTCGCGGTGTGGGGAGCCTAATACACCCATCCCACCCAAGGCTTCTTTAGAGACACTAGGAGTTGGCCTGTTAAGTGGGTCTCGACCAGGACCGTAATATCTGCACGCTGGGCTTTCAGATAGGAGAGAACAGCAGTGCGTTTCGGGCGGGCCCTAAGGCCCCGTACATTCCATGTCAAAAATTTTCACCCCGGGCATGACTAACCAGCATCAGCAATGTCTCGGCCGTACCGGGGTCGCGCACAGGCACCCACGGTCACCCCAGAAAAAGAGGGGGGGAAGCCGCGGGTACCGCACGACGAGCCCAGCCCAGCCAGGCCAGGGGGCCACGATGGATAATAGAGGCATAGCGGAGGCACAGCAACAATACATAATACAACGTCCCTGACAATTCCCACTACCCCCTGCATAAACTGACATGCAACACTCTGCAGAATGCTAGACCCAATACAAATGAATACAGAAATAACAACGAAAACAAGAACAACAGAAAAACAAACTTAAACAGATGAGAACACCAACTTAAAGCACTGGGGTGTCCGGGCAAGTCGCCCACCACACAACTGCGCAGTGTAGCTAACCATACCCGGCCAGACCAGGGAAACCATACTTGAGCCAAGGGGCAGATGTACCAAATTAGAAAAACAGCGGGGTCCACAGGGACACCCACAACTAAGGGGACGATTATTCGCTGGTTAACCAGCAATGGCAGAAGGAGTGAGGCCCCCGGTTGTAGAGCTCCAGGATATTGACTGCGTGGGGAAAACAAGGATGTCAAAATGTGAGTCCATATTCCGGGTGCCAGCATGAGGGGGGGCAGCTCGCCATGTGGAGCTAATCGAACGGGGCCGCAGCTGGGCAACAAGCAACAGGGGCAGGAGAATGGGAGCAGGGGGAAAGAGTGCTGGGACTACAGCTGGCCCGGGACCAGAGTGGAGCAGCGTTGAAGGCGGGGGGCGGGAAGAAGTTCAGGATGAGAGGGGTGCAGGGGACACAGAAAGAACAGGGGCCCCAGTCAAAGGAGAGAGGACACAGTACCTGAGGGGGACATGAGTCCAGGGCACCCGGGTATCCGAAGAAGGGGGATTGCCATGGTCACGATCCGGGATAACATCCACAGTAGGGCCTATGCGGGCTGTCGGGGTGGCGGTCCAGCGTTCTCCAGCCAGGTAAGGACAGCCTCAGGGGTATCAAAAAAGTGTGCTCGGTCCTCACCGACGACCCGAAGCCTGGCCGGGAACAGCATAGCGTAGGAGTAGTGGCGGATCCTCAGGCGGCGTTTAGCTTCGGCGAAGAGGGCCCTCTTCTTCTGTACGTCCGCAGAGAAGTCCGGGAACACCCTGATCTCGACGTTCCTGAAGGGGATATTACCCTGTATTCTGGTGAGGCGGAGCACGGCATCTCGATCCCGGAAATTAAGCAGTTTAGCTATGAAGGTCCGTGGTGGTCCACCAGGAGGGGGAGGTTTAGCAGCCAGCCTGTGGGCCCTTTCCACCACGAAGGAGGGGGAGAATTCAGCGCGGCCAAACGTGGATACCAGCAGTTCTTCCAGGAATTTCGGCGGATTCGTGCCCTCCTCACCCTCCGGCAGGCCAACGAAGCGAAGATTGCACCTCCGAAGGCGGTTCTCCATGTCGTCTTGCTTCGCCAGGACCATGGTGAGCTGATGTTGGAGTTGTTCAACCGCCACCTGTAATGGCGGTATATCGTCTTCCACGTGGCCAACGCGGGTCTCTGCCTCCGTGAGCCGGTCCCTGAGCTTCTGCATGTCCTGTCTAATGAGTGAGACATCCGTCTTCACCTCCTCAATCTTGCAGGTCAGGGAGCTCTTACAGTCCGAGATAGCTTCCAGGACTCGCGCCGTGTGATCAGCCGCTGGATCAACGGGAGCGGGGGAGCCGGCGCCATCTTCCTCTGCACTCTCCTTGTCATGGAGCCGGAATTTAGCCAACTTAGCAGCCGCTTCAGATGTTTTCTTCGATGGCGACATGGTCCCAGCAGGTAGGGGAAACAATGAGCCCTGTAATCCAGCCAAAATTAAACAATAGAAGCCCCAGGATAGTTAGTAAAGGATTTTCAGCGAGCGGAGCTCCCACAAAACACTCCTCAAACCATGCCGTCCAGGCCACGCCCCATCAGGAAAGTATTTTAAACTGTGAAATATCCCCTCCCCATCTCATGTCTGTGTGCAGATGTCAAAGCAGAGTTTTAGCAGAGTTTCTGGGGGTAAAAAGGAGAGTGGTGCCGCATCAACCAGAGTATGTTAAGCTGGAGAAAGTGGGGGTTTATCTTGCGGTAGTGGCATTTGTTTTTCATTCCAGCTCCTGGCATTTCTCTACAGGCCAGCCCTGGGCTAGCTGACAGGGAGTGAATTCATCACATCTGAATGATGAAGCTAGATGTTTGACATATGCTGGTATGTATCGCCTTGATGAATTTCTACTTTGTTCCCTTATTGATGGGCAGGGCATTGGGGCGTGGCCTTATAAGATACTTCCTAGCTCCAGCAAGTATTCTATCCAGTACAGTGTCTGTCTTGGACACATTTTCACTGGGAGAGCTGGTGGCTGCACTGAATTAAAGGCACATTGTTCCCCCTTATTCTGATCATTTACACTTCTTAGTTACTGCAATAGGATAACTGATGTAATGTTACCAGTAAAGATAATGTCACACCGAGAAACAACTACACTTGAAATGCCCTGGGATAATCCTTTATTCCTACTACTTCTATTTATCAGTTCCTAGACTGCAGATGGCAATTTGTTTAGTTAAATTGAAGCCTAAATAGATAAGCTATGGATTGTCTACAGCCCCTGAGTAATTCAGCATTCTGTTTGGTTTGTATCATGAAAGTTTGACTGTTTTGCTTTATTATGTATGAATTTGATGTTTTAGTGAGACTTGGAGACTCTGATCAAAGTTTCCCATCTGTAATACTATGATCATGTGATTGTCAAGCCTTGGCTAACATGTGATTGTTACCATGTTCTGAGTTGCAGACCCCCCACCCCCCCCCCCCTGTGATTAGGGTGCGACTATGAATCCAAACCACTAGGCACTATGTAAACATGTGGTTAATGGCAGACTGATAGCTTTGAGGAAGAGGGTTTGCCCTTAAAAAGCATAAAAGCCTGCCTTGCATTGGGTGTTATTTGTACCTATCCAGAGCATTTTCATACATTTTTTTGTGCCTTATATTGATCTGGCTTTGTGAGTATAATTGCCTGTGTTTCACATTCTAATAAATGATACCATTGGTAACACACTGGTGCACCTTTTTTGATTTTTGTAGTCCAGAATTTGGACCCCCCCTGTCCAAAAGGATTGCAAAGTCATGAGGACTATCTGGTGACCTGTAAAAAATCCAGGGCTACGGGAATATCCACTGAATTATGTTCTCCAGCTGTGTGCCATTGTGATTTATTGCACTTGAGTGTGGAGGAGTTGTCCAATGGCTTGTACACACAATCATAATATCGGGCAAATGAAGGTTTTTTTTCCATGCTAGTCTTGTATCAAAAACCAATAGGTTACTAAAGTTACGAAAATTCTCGCATGACAGATTGCAAGTTCGAAAGTGATGTAATGTGTTGTATTGCAATGTTTGTTTCATTTTCTGAGCGTGTATGGTTTTGGTTTTCCTTTTTCTTTTATTTTTGGATAAATACTGTACTGGTTAAACGAAAATCATTTGTTCTGGTATTGTACAAGAAAAAAAAATTATGTTTGTCCCCTTAGTCAGTTTTGCATGAACAGTCATGATCAGTTCTTGAAAGCGGTGTACTAATGATGAGATTATAGCACGTTTGCTTTAAAAGCGGTATTTTTCATCCGATTTTCTCATCGTGTGTACTAGACTAGGTGTTAATGTATGCAAGGGAAGTCTAGATAGACTTTGCCAGAAAACATTTAAAAAGTTCTGGAGAAATATTCTTTGGACAGATAAAACAAAGAACATCATGTACCAAATGATGACAAAATAGGAGCATGGAAAAAGGAAGCTCAATACTTAATATTGAGAAATCAATTGCGGACTGAAGCAGCAGGATGAATTCTAAAGTGTACAGGTTTATTGCATCAGATTCAGATTTCATTTAGGGTTTATAATGGCTGTAGAGACATTGTAGGCCTAAACAGCAACATTGGTAAAATTGGTAAAAATATGAAATCCTGCCTGTGAGAATTCTGTACTCTTATATTTAGCCAGTGGATGGAGCTCTTTAGTCCCTCTCCCTCTCTCAAACTCTAATAAGAAGCTTCCATCAGAAAGACACTAACAAAGTAAATAGCTTCTGCTATGCTTTCTCTTAAGAAACCCAATAGTGCTCTATGAATTCCATGTAATGTATTAAATATGTTTGTGAAACATTGGTGACATAAAAAATAAATAAATAAAAGATAAAGAAACTGATGCAAAAGGGATTTCCCTTGCATTGGAAAGATATCCTCTAATTTCATGTTGAGTCTACAAGACATGAAATTAAGAAAAATCTCACGAATGAAACAGATAGCAAAAAAAAAAACCTGGGTTTGACCCTGCCCTACTCTAGCTTTTAGATATGAAACTAAATGAAAAGCTGGACGTCTGCACTACCATGTATAGATCCACAAGCTGGAAATGGCCACGAATGTAGTGGTGGGATGTGAGGTTGCTGCTTAATACCTATACGTGTTCCCACATATGACAAACTGAAATAATAAAAGAATGTGAAGCGCTACCTTTTCTGACAAAGTCAAAACATAAAAGTATCACAATACAAAAAAAACGTGAAAACTCCAAATCCTAAAAAATCAAAACATAGTTTTCCTTGAGAAAGTTCGGTGACGAGAGAGCAGAGCTGCCAGTCTTTGGAGTTATAAAGGGAAGGCATATATTGACCTTTATTATCTCTATATGGAGGTGAGCGCATTATTTGAATGGTGGAGGGGCACACGTTTGGATTTTGAAGAAGACAGTCTCCACAGAAGTGTGTTTGCTTTAAGCACTTCAAATCACCATTCTTTATCACGCTCACTTTTTGGACTCCGTTCACATTAGTCATTTTAATTGAGCATATGCCAACAGTGACAACACCAGGAGAAGTCACGATATCACATTTGCATTTATAATTTAATTTAATGTTTAATATTGTCTCTCATCGTGACCAAGGATGAGCCGAACACCCCCCCCACCGATTCGGTTCGCACCAGAACTTGCGAACAGGCAAAAAATGTGTTCCAACACGCAAACATTGAGACCACCAAGAATGTCATTGGCGCTTTGCGTAATGGCACAGCGCCAAATGACATTATCCCCACAAAACTGTTGAAGGAATGCGCCTACATCCTGGCTCCTCCCATCACGCAGCTTATCAACCAGTCTTTCTTGGAGGGCATAGTGCCCTCACAGTTGAAAGAGGGTATAATCCAACCCATCCTTAAGAAACCCTCCCTGGACCCCAAGGACCCACTCCACCGCCGTCCCATAACAAGCCTCAACGTACTCTCAAAGATAATGGAAAAAGTAGTGGTACAACAGCTGCAACAGCATCTAGATACCTACAAGCTACTTGACCCATTGCAATCAGGCTTCCGTCCCGGACACGGGACGGAAACAGCATTGCTGAAAGTATGGGACGATGTTCTCAAGGCCGCAGACGAAGGAGAATCTTGTCTTCTAGTTCTGTTGGACCTAAGTGCCGCTTTCGACACTGTAGACCACAAACTGTTACTGACTCGGCTTGCTGAAGTAGCCAGAGTCGCAGAAGGTGATTTATCTTGGTTCTCCTCTTTTCTGGAAAACCGATCGCAAACAGTGAATGTAGCGGAGTACAATATTAAACTCCACGATCTCCGCTGGTAACCAGGGTAAATCCACAGTCAGCATTGACAAGTAAGGCAATGTCCCAAATCTCCCCCCGTAACCGGACAACACACAGCTCTGAGAGTCAACTGACTCTTTATTCACATGCTTCCATATTTATATAATTCCCCATGCAAGGGGTTTCCAAACAGCCAAATAGATTTAACAGGGGTAATACAGGGAGGACCAGATGGGGAACTTAACAGTTTGGATAATTCTCCCATCAGGCATTGCTGCACAAGGGAAAAGTCGGTTGATAGCTGGGGTCTGGGGTTATGTGTTGTGGGAGTTCGGTTTAAAACTGCGGAACACTGATTGGGCAACATAAAACTAAGTACTTGAATGCTAGTGGCTTACAGCTGCCAGCATATGAATTACTATGCCCACACAAGACCCAGCAGAATACATAGCATATAATACAGACAACCTTTTGACATGTAACGTCCAGCGTTCTAGAAGTGGCTAGGTTTGCCACAGTGAAGTTAGGACCTTTTACGTCTGAGAAACGCACAGTAACATGCGGAGTCCCTCAAGGATCGCCTCTGTCACCAGTGCCGTTTAACATATATCTTCACCCTCTTTTTGAGATTATCAGCAGCCAAAAACTGCTCTACCACTCATATGCAGATGATACGCAACTGTATTTCCGCATCTGCAATAGACAGGATCACCACCTCAATCTAGAGACATGTCTCTCTTTG
Source organism: Rana kukunoris (assembly GCA_029574335.1). NCBI lineage: Eukaryota > Metazoa > Chordata > Amphibia > Anura > Ranidae > Rana > Rana kukunoris. The sequence goes on from CM056050.1 coordinate 472,669,412, forward strand.
ATAGAGGACTGGATGACAAAGAGTTATCTTAAACTCAATGGAGCGAAAACAGAACTTCTCCTGTTTCACGGCAAGCGTAGGAATCAACTTTCAACAGAGTGGACCCCCCCGCCTATTTTGGGCAAGCTCATCACCCCCAGCGCCAAAGTCAAAAGCCTAGGGGTCATTTTTGACTCCTTTATGACAATGGACGCACAAATAGGGTCAGTAGTCAGCGGATCTCACCATCTACTGCGCCTACTACGCAGACTCACTCCGTTCATCCCTAAAGAAGATTTATCGGTCGTGGTGGGAGCAATTGTAAACTCCAGGCTGGATTATGCAAATGCCCTTTACCTCGGACTCCCCAAGTACCAAATCGCTTGTCTGCAAGTCGTTCAGAATACGGCCGCCAGACTTGTGACAGGGAAAAAACCCTGGGAATCTATCTCACCTTCACTGCGAGCCCTTCATTGGCTGCCAGTTAAAGACAGAATTACTTTTAAAGCTCTCTGTCTTACGCATAGATGTGTCCATGGGAATGCCCCCCTCTATCTATGCGAAATAATGAAAGCGCATAACCCCAATCGCGTTTTGCGATCCACGAATCAGAACCTGCTCCAGGTTCCGAAAGCCAACTTCAAGTCCAAAGGAGAAAGAAGATTCGCGATCCAAGGTCCCAGACTATGGAACGCTTTACCAACCAGCATTCGGAAACAACCTAGCATTTAGGAAAAAGGTCAAGACTTTTCTCTTTTGATATCAAAGGAGACAGGAACAACAAGCGCCCAGAGGCGATTCAGTTCGCATGTGCCGCGCTATACAAGTTTTCATTCATTCAAACACCGTGAAAGTCTATGGCACATGAAAAATCAAAAGTGCCAATTTTAAAAGCTTATATGCATGGTATTGTCATAAAACATATTTGGGGACCTGGGTCCTGCCCGGGGGACATGTATCAATGCAAAATAAGTTTTTAAAAACTGCTGTTTTTTTTCGGGAGCAGCGATTTTAATAATGCTTAAAGTGAAACAATAAAAGTGAAATATTCCTTTAATTTTGTACCTGGGGGGGTGTCTATAGTTTGCCTGTAAAGTGGCGCATTTTCCCCGTGTTTAGAACAGTCCCTGCGCAAAATGACATTTCTAAAGGAAATAAAAAAAAAAGTAATTTAAAACTCCTCGTGGCTATAATGATTTGCCGGGTCCCGCAATACAGATAAAAGTAATTGAAAAAACAGCATGCCCCCCCCCCCCCCCCCCAATTCCATAGCAGGCTCTTCAAGTCTGGTAAGGATATTAAGGGCAAAATACATACATAAAAAATGGCGTGGGGTTCCCCTAAAAAACCATACCAGACCCTTATCCGAGCACGCAACCTGGCAGGCTGCAGGAAAATAGTGGGGGGGACAAGAGCACCCCCCCTCCTGTACCGTACCAGGCCACATGCCCTCAACATGGTGAGGATGCTTTGGGGTCCAAAGCACCATGTTGATGGGGACAAGCGCCTCATCCCCACAACCCTTGCCCGGTGGTGATGCGGGCAGGGGGCTTATCGGAATCTGGAAGTCCTTTTAACAGGGGGAACCCCTACCATCACAAAAAAGAGTCAAAGTTGTTAAAAAACACAAGAGACAGTTTGGGACAAGTCCTTTATTAAAAAAAAGAAAAAAAAATCCAACGATGTACATCCATTCTCGACCCGATGATACGAATAATAAAAAAGACCTAACCCCATCTGACACCAGGGGTTACCCACCCTCAGCTATTTAAGAGCTGTCACGACAGGTGTAGAATCATTAGACAGGAACTATCTAGGAGGCATAAGTAGCAGCTTTTTTATCTGTATCGTCAGGTCGAGAATGTACATCGCTGGAATTTTTTCTTCTTTTTTAATAAAAGGACTTGTCCCAAGCTTTCTCTTGTGTTTTAGAAAAATGTGTGAAATGGTAGGGATACAATGTACCCCGTTACCAATTCACATAGGTGGGGCCTGGCAACTGGGGTTCCCCTTGTTAAAGGGGGCTTCCAGGTTCCAATAAGCCCCCCGCCCACAGACCCCCACAACCACCGGGCAAGGGTTGTGGGGATGAGGGCCTTGTCCCCATCAACATGGTGCTTTTAATATCCATACCAGACCTGAAGAGCCTGGTATGGAATTTGGGGGGACCCCCATGCAATTATTATTTTTTTTAATTTTGGTTCGGTGGTTCCCCTTATTATTCATACCAGACCTAAAAGACATGGTAATGGACTGGGTGGGGTGGGGGGGGGGTGACAACCCATGATGTATTTTTCAATGACTTATCTGTATTACAGGCCATGACAATTCATTATAGCCACAAGTAGTTTTAAATGACCTTTTTTCCTTTAGAAATGTCATTTTGCGCAGGGACTGTTCTAAACACGGAAAAAAATGTGCCATTTTACAGGCATACTATAGACACCCCCCCCCAGGTTAAAACATTTAAAGGAATATTTCACATTTATTGTTTCACTTTAAGCATTATTAAAAAAAAAAAAAAAAACACTGCTCCTGAAAAAACTGCAGTTTTGAAAACTTTTTTTGCATTGATACATATCCCCTGGGGCAGGACCCAGGTCCCCAGACACTTTATGACAATGCCATGCATATAAGCCTTTAGAATTAGCACATTTGATTTCTCCAGTAGACTTTTAAAGGGTGTTCCGTGGCTTTCAAATTTGCTGCGAACACCCCAAATTGTTTGCTATTTTGGCTCATTCCTAATTGTCACATATTTGAGGGGGTCATGACCATTGATGTAGGTTTTGATTACATTAGGATTTTGAGTATTCACGTTTTTTAGTATTAACAATTTTATATTTTGACTTGGTCAGAAAGGGTAGTGCTTCACATCCTTTTATTATATCATATATATAAAAAAACAGCCGAAACAATTATGAATGCTACACAATAGGCTTTATTGACCAAGTTAATCCACCATGTACTGGGGTTCAAATTGGAAAACAGCCTACTAGTGCTGAGCTATGACTTCAGATAATGACTGAGTATGCCCTAGTTTTCTTGTTGAATAATTTATTTAAACATTTTAAGGGTATATTGGAAGCTACAAAAAAAGGTAAAAAACAAAGCTTATAGTATAGTTCAGATGATATTGATGTTTCATGAGTATGTTATATAGCAGTGTCTACCAGCACATGGAAACTTTGTAGTCCTTAGACCCCTTTCACACTGAGGCAGTTTTCCGGCTTTCTAGCGCTTGAAATAGCCTCTAAAAAGCATCTGAAACCTGCCTCCCATTCTGTGCAGTGTGTGCTTTCACACTGGGGTGGTACGGTTGCGGGACTCTAGGAAAGGTCCTGCAAGCAGTATCTTTGGGGAGGGTTGGGAGCGCTGTATTTAGCGTTCCCAAAATGGCCAGCCCATTGCGCTGCATGGGCATCACTTCCAAAGCACCTCAAAAGCGATTTTAAAGCACTGCAAAACTGGAGTTTTTACCCTTTTTTTGGGGTAAACCCTGTCTGCTAACGCGCGAAAACAAGCAGCACTTTAGCAAAAAATATCTCACACTGCTAGTGTGGAAGTAGCCTTATACCAGGTTGACAAATTTGCTTGGAATCTAGGAGCCAGCCAAAAAAGTTAGCCAGAAAACGCGCCCCATCCCGCAGAGCTTGTGCACAGAACCAAACGCATATGTAAAAACAGTATTCAAACCACACATGTGAGGTATCGCCGCGATTGGTGGAGCAAGAGCAATAATTCTAGCCCTATACTAACTAACTAACTCAAAACGTGCAACCTGTAGAATCTTTTAACCCCCCTGCCGGTATCCCCGAGCGCGACTCGGGGTGGATTTTTTATGTAAAAATCGATATCCCCGAGTCGCGCTCGGGGTGAATATGCAGAGCCTGCAGCGCGCTGGCTTACCTTGTATCCAGGCTTGGTATACTGTACTTACCTTGTCCCTGGATCCAGCGATGCATCCCCGCTGTGTGAGCGAGTGGCGTCCTCCATTCGACTCACACAGTGCCCGCGCGCCGCCGATCTCCGTTCCCTGCGACGCAACGGTGCACGGGGGCAGAGACCGTCCGCAAATTCAAAAAAGTAAACAAACACATTACATACAGAATACTGTAATCTTATAGATTACAGTACTGTATGTAAAAAGTACACACCCCTCTTGTCCCTAGTGGTCTGCCCAGTGCCCTGCATGTTCTTTTACATAATAAAAACATTTTTTTTGTGCCTGCAAACTGTAGATTGTCCATAGCAACCAAAAGTTTCCCTTTATGTCAAAAGGGATTTTAGAGCAGCTAGAAAACAGCGATAATAAATGATAATCACTTGCAGAATTGAGCGATATCGATTTGTGGGGAAATGCGTCATAAAAAAATAAAAGTAATGACAGCGACAATTCTGCAACTGAGCAAATTTCTGTGATTTTGATTTAATTTCATTAGTGAATAATTTTTATTATAATTACATTATTATTTGTTATAATTATTTATAGTTATTTATTATATTATAATTTTATGATTTTGTGTTTCAAACGTTATCATACCCGGGATGTCTACTAGACTCTGGTTTGGACAAATTTAAGTGAGTTATTCCTAAAAATTGCAGGCCTACAGTATAAAACGCAGAATTTCCATGCAAAATAATTGTACCGCTTTTGGTACGTAATTCCAGACAGAATCATACCGCCAGGGAGGTTAAATGTTGCCTATGGAGATTTTAAAGGATAAAAGTTTGTCGCCATTCCACGAGTGGACGCAATTTTGAAGCATGACATGTTGGGTATCAATTTACTCAGTGTAACATTATCTTTCACAATATAAAACAATAATAAAATAATAATGTTTGGGGGCTCCAATTAGAGGGAAGGAGATGGCAGTGAAAACACTGGGGAAGCTCCATTAGAATTGCTGGTTTACTTGTCACGCCAACAGCCACCACCAGATGGCGCCAGATCACAGAAGGAAGCTTAGGCCTGCAGAAGGCCGCAAAGTCCCGGCCTCAATTACCGGCCGGCATGGCGGGGGAGCGCATGGTCCCGCCGCGCCGGCAATTAAGACCGTGGCTTTGCGGCCTCCTACAGGCCCAAGTTTCCCCGGGCGCCAGGTTGCTAATTTTAGTCGCAATTGCGACCGGATTTTGTCAAGCCTTGCCTTTTACAATTAGAAAGTGATGATGAAAAAGAAGATTAAGCAGGAGAGGTGATGGGGTCAAGTAAATGAGGTAGGGCGGTAAAGAGTTGAGAACTGTTATGACTCTGCGTGTTATTAGGACTCTGGACTACAGGTCTGGATCTCAGCTGCGGAGGTTACTCAGGTTTCAACCACCAGATCACTCTCTAAGTACACAGAGATTATGTGGTTTAGGTCATCACAGCCTCCACTGAGAACAAACTTATAGTTGGCATAGCTTATTGCAGCAACATGGAATTAAACAGAGAGCAAAGCAATACACTACACGGTCAGTAGACGGCTGAGATGCTAAGTGGTTAGTAGCAAGGAAAGCTGTGAATGTTATGACTAAGGGCACTCTGCAGTCCCTATGGTGAGAGAGCAACAGTCTAACAGATAGTAGCAGACAGATTGATCACAGTCCTTTAGACACAGCAATGTGTATAAGCATAATGAGGCAGTATTGGCCACATGGGGTACTTGCGGTTCTGATGAGAACAGAGAGGAGGTCCTTCCTGCAGGATACTGAAGTCCCTTTGGGGTTGAGGTCCAGATAGGTTGCAATCTGCGGATATGGGCACAAGCCGGATGAAGCTGGAGGCTTTCTGAAGTGACCAAACGCTGGGGTGAAGGAGTGCTCAGAGTCTCCTAAACGGGGTGTCCGGGTCCCTGGTGGCGGCAGGCGTCCAACAGGAATAATCGAACACCCTGCCGCCACAGCAGAGGGTTTAAATAGTGCGCCTGGAACGCGGAATACTCCGGGTCGCACTTCCGCGTTCCAGCATGGAGCGCAGACGTCCGCGCACCGGAAATGACGCGGACGACTTGTAGAACGGAGCGCAGCTGTCAGAACAAGGTACAGCTGCGCTCGTTCTATCGAAGGTAACGCAGATGGCGTTACAAGAACCCAGGGAAGCAAAAGGAAACATTTGCTCTACAGCTGCTGGGCAGGATTAAGGAAGTCTAGAAAATGGCGATCAATGTCTGTAATTCACGAGTTACAAATTTTCCTGAGCTTGGCAACAGAATCAGTAAGTTTAACTGCCATCTAGTAATTGATTAGGGTCCAGTGGAGTCTGAATTTCTTTGGATAATTTAGATCATTTAAAGTAGAAATACATTTGCTTTTGTAAAACATGCTGACAGGCAGGCTGTTTTTATGACAGAAGAGACTGTGTATGTATCGTTTGAATGAGAAAAAAAAAAAGGAAGCACCAGGCACCCTAGGAGAACAAAACAATGGAAAAGAAAGCAAAGCATGCTGGTGCTTTTATTTCAGGGAGCAGACCTGTGATCTCTGGTACTGTGCCAAGTAGTGTTATAAAAATGTTTAAAATGTTTACAATCTGCTAATACAATGGTTAAAAATCTGTAATTGGCTCCACTGCCAGCTAAAACAATTATAAATAATTAAACTTCAGGTCATTAACCACTTAAGACCCGGACCAAAATGCAGGTAAAGGACCTTGCCCCTTTTTGCGATTCGCCACTGTGTCGCTTTAACTGACAATTGCGCGGTCGTGCGACGTGGCTCCCAAACAAAATTTGAGTTTTTTTTCCCCCACAAATAGAGCTTTCTTTTGGTGGTATTTGATCACCTCTGCGGTTTTTATTTTTTGCGCTATAAACAAAAATAGAGCGACAATTTAAAAAAAATTCAATATTTTTTACTTTTTGCTATAATAAATATCCCCCAAAAATATATAAAAAAACATTTTTTTTCCTCAGTTTTGGCCAAAACGTATTCTTCTACCTATTTTTGGTAAAAAAAAAATCGCAATAAGCGTTTATCGGTTGGTTGTCGCAAAATTTATAGCGTTTACAAAATAAGGGATAGTTTTATTGCATTTTTATTAATTTTTTTTTTTTTTACTACCAATAGCGGCGATCAGCGATTTTTTTTGTGACTGCGACAATATGGCGGACACTTCGGACAATTTTGACACATTTTTGGGACAATTGTCATTTTCACAGCAAAAAATGCATTTAAATTTGCATTGTTTACTGTGGAAATGACAGTTGCAGTTTGGGAGTTAACCACAGGTGGCACTGTAGGGGATGTGTGCCTATGTGTTGTGTTTATAACTGTAGGGGGGTGTGGCTGTAGGTGTGACGTCATCGATCGCGTCCCCCTATTACAGGGATGACGCGATCGATGCTACGGCCACAGAGAAGCACGGGGAAGCCGTGTGTACACACGGCTCTCCCCGTTCTTCCGCTCCAGGTACGGATCGCCGCACTGCAGCGGCGATCGGGACCGCGAATCCCGCGGTCCCAGAGCTTCGGACCGGGTCGCGGGCACGCGCCAGCGACCCACGGCTGGGTACTAAAATCAACGTATATATACGTTGATGTGCCCAGCCGTGCCATTCTGCTGACGTAAATGTGCAGTAGGTGGTCCTTAAGTGGTTAAAGCGGAGCTCCAGCCGCGATTTTTTTTTTTTTTTTTTTTAAGTCAGCAGCTACTAACAGTGTAGCTGCTGACTTTAAATAAGGACACTTACCTTGTCCTACTTGCCCGCGCTGATGGGCCCCCCGATGCCGGTCCCACGATCGCTCCGGGTCCCGCGCCGCCATTTACACTATGGGAAACAGGCAGTGAAGCCGTACGGCTTCACTGCCCATTTCCTACTGCGCCTGCGTGAGTCTCACGCTGGCTTGTGAATGGGCGCGCTGCTCTCTGAGAACACACACAGTTCCCAGAAAGCAGCGCGCCCCATTCAAGGACAAGAAGAAAAGGCACCGCGGAGTGGAAGAGGCAGATTACGGACTTCCCCATAGCAACAGCTATTTCGGGGGAGTATTTTTTTTTCCAGGTTTTTTTTATTTAATTTTTTTTAAACAACATGGCAAAATGTTGTTTTCCTGGGTGGAGCTCCGCTTTAAGGAGCATGCTCGAGCTCTCTGCTACGATATGCATTTGATTTTTTTAATTCTACACACTAAGAAGTGATGGGAGTTTGTGACTTAAATCTTGCTAGGTAATGGTGTTAAATGTAAACCATAACGGAATGACAATCTCTTTGATAAAGCCAACTGAAATCAAACTAAAGGTCTTGTTTTCAATTTTTTTCCTTTCTTTAACCACTTGCTTACTGGGCACATACACCCCCCTCCTGCCCAGGTAAAATTTCAGCTTCCGGCACTGCGTCGCTTTAACTGACAATTGCACGGTCGTGCGACGTGGCTCCCAAACAAAATTTACGTCCTTTTTTTCCCACAAGTAGAGCTTTCTTTTGGTGGTATTTGATCGCCTGTGCGGTTTTTATTTTTTGTGCTATAAACAAAAAAGAGCGACAATTTTGAAGAAAAATACAATATTTTTTACTTGTTGCTATAATAAATATCCCAATAAAAAAAAAAAAAAAACGCAATAAGCGACTGGTTTGCGCAAAAGTTATAGCGCTTACAAAATAGGGGAGAGAATTATTATTTTTTATTATTTTATTGTTTTACTAGAAATGGCGGCGATCTGCGATTTTTATTGGTACTGCGACGTTATGGCGGACACATCGGACACTTTTGACACATTTTTGGCGCCATTCACATTTATACTGCGATCAGTGCTATAAATATGCACTAATTACAGTATAAATGTGACTGGCATTGAAGGGGTTAACACTAGGGGGTGAGGAAGGGGTTAAATGTGTATCCTAGGTGTGTTCTAACTGTGGGGGGAGGGGGGGGGGTGACCGATCTGTGTCCCTATGTAGGAAGGAACACAGATCGGGCTCCTCCTCTCCAGAGACAGGACGCTGTCTCTGTGTAAAACGGCAATGAGAGAGGATCTATGAGAGATCATCTCTCATTCGCCCACAGATCGCATCGCAAACGGCCACTCTGATTGGCCGTTCGCCGCGATCTGTGATTGGCCGTGTCCAAGGGACACGGACAACACAGGGCTTCCCCGCAGCGCACTCTACAGCGCGCGCTGGGAACGCCTAAAGGAGATGCCGTCAAATAGCGGCATGTTGGATATTCAGACCCGTGCTGTTGCCGTCATTCGACGGTAGCGCGGGCCTGAAGTGGTTAAAGACTTCTTTGCATCTCAGTACTGCTGGTGGCATTCAGCCTCTTTGCAGCCATTACCCATCAGGGTCCCCTGTGATGTGGTGGCATCACAGAGGCATAATCAAAAAACTGATAAGGTACTTCCATAGGGTGACAATTCCCTAACAAGAATTTTATTGAAAGCTGTAGATTAAAAAATATTGAAAACCATTTAATACTGCTTATTTTCACAGGTCAGTGACTCAAAGTGCTGAACTCAAAAGATCAATATAATAGCAAGGGAATTAGCATATTTTAGGTGGTGGGTCAGCAAACCAGAACCTACGTATTTTTCTAATGATAGGTTTAAAAAAATAAAAAAAATGCCCACAAGGTATAACTATTTTTTTAAGACCAAAAATCTAAAAATTTTGGTATCATGCCTTACTGTATAAAGTTTTCTTAAGCAAACAATTTTTGTGAATCTGTGGCAAAGTCTTACCTCAAACCCGGCCAGAAACAGCACTTCCTGTTTCAGACTGACAGTGCTAAGCTACTGCCTTGCAATTAGCAGGAACATTGTTGGCCTGCTGTGTGAACTCCTCTACTTGCTTGTTTGGTGCCTACCAGGTCTATCAGTTAGCCAGCTGACCAAAGGAGCTCAACATAGCAGGCTAACACTACAGGTGAAACTCCAAAAATTTGAATATCGTGCAAAAGTTCATTTATTTCACTAATGCAACCTAACCACTTAAGACCCGGACTAATATGCAGGTAAAGGACCAGGCCCCTTTTTGCGATTCGGCACTGCGTTGCTTTAACCGATAAGTGCACACTCGAGCGACGCGGCTCCCAAACAAAATTGGAGTCCTTTTTTCCCCACAAATAGAGCTTTCTTTTGGTGGTTTTTGATCACCACTGCAGTTTTTATTTTTTGCGCTATAAACAAAAATAGAGCGACAATTTTGAAAAAAAAAAAAATCTATATTTTTTACAATAATAAATATCCCCCAAATATATATATATATATATATATATATATATATATACATACAAAAAAACATTTTTTTTCCCTCAGTTTAGGCCGATACGTATTCTTCTACCTATTTTTGGTAACAAAAAAAAAAATCGCAATAAGCCATGCAAAAAAGAAAATTCCTTATAAAAAAAAAAAAAAAAACTCCAGTAGGTGCGATTTCTAACATGACCACATAAGAATTATCTAGCTGAACTGTTGAAATAAACTGAATATTTTAGGTTGGAAACAAATATTAAACACCTTCATATGGTTTCAATGCAGATCCTATTTGAACATTAACAATTAAAATGCCCTAATTTTACTTGGCACTCTAGCCTTGAGTTTTTCATTAAAAGAAAATAACCCTATATACTGTATACAGCAGACCTGGAAACAACTGCATGCACAACTAGGAGCCAGCACTATGCAGTCGACCCGATACATCTGGCACAGCAATTTGGGATACTGACACTACTGGTACATCAGTTTGGTATGCTGACATTCCTGGAACACCAGTTTGAGACACTAATGCCGGGTACACACCACTTGGTCGGCTGCTGGTTGTCCAGCATGCTCGTCTGACAGAAGCCAGCCAAACTACTGGCTTCTGTCGGACCGGGTTCTTTTTATACACGTGCCGAATGTCAGTTGGTCTTATTGAATGGGCCGACGTCTCCTAACATTCGGCCCGTGTGCGTGGGGCTTCACACTACTGACAGTCTGCTTTCAGATGCCGACACCTCTGGCACATGAGTTTCAGACACTCACAGTTCAAGTGCAGAAGTTGGGGAACACGTCTACTCAGTTGCCATGACATGTAGCATTCTTCACCTGTGTTTCCAGGAGCCCAGTGTTTTCCAGTTGTCTCTATTTGTGCTGAGCCCAGCGTACCATATTGGGCAGGAAAAGTAGAGTGGTCAACACAAGCTGCAGGAAGTGGCAGATTAGGAGGATCTGCCTATCAAAAGGCACTTTAGGTGCGTATAAATAATTGTTTTTGTATTTTTTATTTTTGCAGCATTTTTTAATTGTTTTTTTTTTTTCTTGATGGAGCTCTGCTTTAACAAGCCATAACCGGCTTGTGAAAAAATCATATCAAGCTGAATTTGGTTTGATTAGATGCTTTTGAAGGTCGAGGAGAGATCTGAGGTCCAACAGACCCCAGAAGTTTCAGTAAATAGAACCTGTCACTGCCCATGCAATCTCGAGATTGGACTCACACTAGGACTACCACACCATCCAATACAGAGGATAGAGGGACATCTAAAGTGTTACACATATTAAGGCTTTTCCCTTGCCTTAGCAAGGTAAGCACAATGAGAGCCCACTATATCCAAGAATATCACCTTTAAAACTTATCACAACACCACGGACGGAATTATTTGTCAATTTATTTGATATTCATTATTTATGCATTTGCACTTTGTTGCACGGTTTGCACTTTGTTGTTTTTGCCCTGGTTTGATGCCAGACTCTCAGTGGTAAATGTTTATGCGCTGATCACTTTTTACTTTATCTTATCACTATTGTATTATTATTTACTACAACTTAGATCGAGCAGCATTTATATTATTTTTCACTCTTTTCTATTTGGTGGCGCAAGAGCCTCACAAATTCAATCTCGAGAGGTTGTTCAACCTTTGTGATAGCAATAATGTAAATAATGAAAAAACAAAAAAACACTCCATCCCCCCTAAAAGGGGTATGCATATGTCGGTCCTTCATGCATATGGCTGTACCACAAAAGTGGGGTATCGCCACAATCATAGCCAGAGCAATAATACAGCATCAGACCTCCTGTGTAATGCTAAACTAGTAACCTGTAAAGGCTTTTAAAATCATCGCCAATGGAGATTTCTAAGTACTATAGTTTTAGTTTGTCACCATTCCATGGGCATACGTAATCTAAAAACACTACGTTTGGTATCTAGTGGTAAAATAGAACTGTAGTCAAAACATTCCCCCCCCCCCCCCCATTTTGGATAGAGTAAAGGAGGTTTGCCGAAACAGGAAGTGAGAGGAAATCCCTGCAAATTAACACAATCCCTTGGGACCCCCTAATTCACCAGAATTAGTGTCCCCATTGGAAGATTTCCACTCTTACTTTTCTGAAGACAACCCACAATTTTGGGTTTTCATTTACTTTCACTTATTAGAGGGTGAATCTCCCTAACGGGGCACAGACAGCAATAGAAACGTAATAGGTGTTCTATTTCATCTCTACTCTATCCAAAAGTAAAAAAAAATAGCTTTTAAATTTTACTTTAATGCAGGGTCCCATGCATTTGCTACCCACCAGTTCTATTTGCAACAACCACCCCCCTAAGGATGCTTCTCTTGCTAGTACCCATCTTGTTGCTGCCTCTATAACAGGCGTCAGTAAGTACAATGCAAACCAACAGCCACTAGCGCTGCATTGTACCCAATGACGTAAGAATGCCTGCTCACATTCCAAAGCAAAAATAAATAGGACAGCACTGCTGGTTATCATGGGACTCTGCATTCAATGTATTATTAGCAGGAAAGGGGAATTTAAAAAATATTGGGAATGCTTGGACCTTTGCTTTACAAGGTAACTCCTTAAAAGTTATGCTTTAAATACACAGCACACAATGATTTGGCTATTTGAACTTGTTTCTCCAACACTAGTGGGATCAAATTAGAATACTAAGGCTATGCTGCCGATAAAAAGCAATAAAACGAGTGTATTGCCTGGAAAACAATATATAAACATGCATAGGCTGTCATCGCAGAAACACTTAACACAATGTACACTAAAAAGTTACAGCCTCATGCATGTTCAGTATATGCTCACTGACCATTAAAAAAGGACTCCTAGCTTCATCTCCTTTTTTTTTTCGGTTTAACATCTTTACTTAGAATTGCATCCCTCTGTATATACACACGCACCAAAGCTTTACTATTGAAATAGTAAAAGTTGCAAACAAAGAAAGGCTGTCTCTTTAATAGAGATTTTTCCTATATAAATTATTGCCATAAAGTTTTCCTGCCGAGCAGCCTAATTAATTCTTGTTCCATACACAAAGGGAAATGCTGGGTGACAAATGGGTGCAAGGTTTGAAAGCTGCCAGGTCTGCAAAATATTTTCTACTTCAATTTAGGAGCAATTTTGCAGTAAATCATCAAGCTGAACTTGGGATCTTGAGAATCCTAGGACAGCCAAATCTTGTAAAGTCACGACTAATGTTAAAGCAAAAAAAAAAGTGAGAAGAGAGGAGGCCTTTAAAGCAATGCAACATTTATGGGCTCTCATCACTTACATAGATTGATCACACAAACACTTGTAGGTATAACATTTAATTAATTAATGACAGATACAGATAATAAATGTAATATTAGAAAATATAACAAGACTACATACTGTATATACACGAGTGCAATGTCGCATACACACAGCCATTTTTAATGGTCTAGAAAAAACAACGTTTTTTTCAATATGATTATTATTAAACCGGCCTTGCCTACACGCGACCGTGAAAAAAAAAATGCTCTAGCAAAGCGCGTGATGTACGACGGCACTATAAAGGGGAAGTTACATTCGGATGGCGCCACCCTTGGGGCTGCTTTTGCTGATTTTGTGTTAGTAAAAGACAATTTGCGCTTCACAGCGTGATGAATGTGCCATCTCCATTGCGAACGCCAGAACGAGCGCTCTCGTCTCATAACTTGCTTCCGAGAATGCGCGTTTTTCACGTCGTTAAAGCCCACACACGACCATTTTTTACAATATTAAAAACGACAACGTTAAAAACGACGTGAAAAATTAGAGCATGTTCTAAATTTTTAATACCCATTTTTTACGTTGTGAAAAATACTCTAGAGCCCACACTCGATAGTTTTTAATGACATTAAAAAAACATAATTTTTTACAACCCGAACGGTCGTGTGTACGCGGCTATAAGCCGAGGTTTTCAGCCATTTTTTTAGGACTAAAATAAACTCCTCGGCTTATACTCGAGTCAGTGTACCTGAAGGGCTGCGAGTGTCCATTGTTTAAAAGATGCGGCTTCCCCCTGGTCCCTTCCATGATTGGCGTTTCCCAGCAGACGCTGTGTTCAGTGTTCTGCCAATCAAAGACATCTTTTCATCCTGGGACAAGAGAACGCCCATGATAGGTGGAACACTGAACACAGTGTCAGCTGGGAAACCGAGTCTGAGGATGAAAAGACATCCATGATAGGCTGCTGGGAAATGCCCATCACGGAACGGGACCAGGAGGAGACCGCGACTTTTAAACAATGAATGGACACCCGCAGCCTGTAAAAATGTCAGGCACAGCAAGGAGGCAATAGGCACAGCGAGGAGGCAATGGGCACAGCGAGGAGGCAATGGGCACAGCGAGGAGGCAATGGGCACAGCGAGGAGGCAATGGGCACAGCGAGGCATTGTTGACCCCCTTTTCCACTTACAGTAGCCGCTGCATTCTCATACTAAGTTTATACGCGAATCAATACGTTTTCCCATTTTTTGGGGTAAAATTAGGTACCTCAGCTTATACACGGGTCGGCTTATACCCAACAACTTAATAAAAAAATATGAAATTTCCCATCACACTTCCTGTCAGTGACAACTTTCAAACACTGTACAGTAGTCTATAGATAAGCAGCACTGTCAACCAAGATACTCTTTTGATTACAGACTAAAAGCCACTTCCCCCTCACCTAATCCTCCTTGCATAGAAGAGGTGTTCTGTGGTTTAAGAAGATAACAGGTAAGACTAATAATATTGTTAAGAATTTCAGCTTAATGAACAGGAAGTTACAAGGACTGTCAGGATTCAATAGGTATTTCTCTGTACTTGTAGACAATGTACCTTGCTTGAATAGATTAAATGTTAAGCTTTAAAAGCTGCAATATATTACATTGTTTTTCTCAAGTAAAAATAAATTTTATACAGTATCCATTCTTTACTGTATGTTTCTTGCGGGTTACTGCAGAGTTTGTATAGTATAAAAAGGATACCTTTTTTAAATGATACTAGGTTCAAAGGAGGAATTGATGAATTTGTTTTAAGAAACTGCTTTAGTCTATTTTGTGAAACTATACCGATTCTTGGAATAAAGCGGGACTAAATCCAATTGGTTAAATGTTCAGTTGTGCTCTCATAAGGACTGTCAAGCCATCAAATGGTTGGTAACATAGCATATTACATGTGCAGCACCATGGGAACTACAGATCAAATAGAGACTAAGGTGGCAGCTTTGTTGGCTGTGAAGGAGAGCAGGATTTAGTTCCACTTTAAGGGAAAATATATTGTTACCTCCTCCCACAATTTAGCATCATTCTTGCAATACCACTGGACACATAACCCAATTTTAATTTATGACAGTGGTTGAAACTATGCCTCAGAGAAGATGATCTTGCTTTCCAAGTACATAACACTTACAAAGCAGACTAAGGGTCCTTTCACACGTGCGGACCGTTCGTCCGTTTTTTAGACGTCCGTTTACAGACCGCAATGCTTTTCTATGGGTCCTTTCACACCCATCCGTTAACATCCGTCTCCGTTAAGCTCTGTTTTTTTTAACGTATTTTTCTTCCGTCAAAAAAACGGAACGGATGAAAAACGGATGTTAGCAGACGATCCGTTTAACATCCGATCCGCTAACATTAGTTTTTCATCAAAATATGTAATAAAAATAAAGTTCTAACAAACAAAAAAAAAACGTATGGAAAAAAAAAAAAAAAACGTATGAAAAAAAAAAACGGTCCGCACGTGTGAAAGGACCCCAAGGGTCCTTTCACACGGAGCAGACCGTTTTTCGGTGAGCTCCGTGTGTCCGTCGGCTCAGCGGGGGGTCTCCGCTGAGCTGTCGGGCGGACAGGGCGGTCCCCGCACACTATGCATGGACCCCCCTGTCTCTCCTCCGCTATCCCCTATGGGGAATCGGATGGAAACGGACCGTCTGTCCGTTTGCATCCGATCCGTTTCACCGGACGGAAGAAAAATAGGACATTCTTCCGTCCGAAAAAACGGATGCGGATCTTGCATCATCCGCTAACGGATCCGCTCCCATAGGGGCCCATTACAAGTCCGTTAACGGACTTGTAAATAGCGGACCGTTTGTCCGCTAGTGTGAAAGGGCCCTTAAGCTTAAATTGGATACGAGTCAAGCTCTCAATGCCCAACCCTGCCACAGATGGAGGAACAGATCTTAAACAATTGCAGCCTAAGGAACATGGCATTCACACATGGAAACTGGTTGATTGTTATTGTAACCAATAAAGATACAAGTTGAAATGTATTGTTCCGAGACAGAGGGCCTCGACCACAAAATTGGAGTTTATTAAAATGTGTATGTCTTGAACGTTTTAATTATTTAAAAGCTTAAAATGTCAAGCACTGTGTTTTTGCTTAACCTATAGTCATGTTTTCTTTTCCAGACAAGTAAATTAAATTGTGCTTAGCAATACTTGCAATATATCCAATTAAACACATTAATAGCTTAATTTAATGCAAAGGTCATCTTATTAAAGTTGTTTGGGGGTCTGTAAATCATTTCCAAAGATGGCAAACTATCCAATTTTTCAAAATTGAATAGTTTGTTTTTCGCACATTGCTCAAGTTTTATTTAAAGAAAACATTTTCATTTGAATGTAAAGCAGTAAATATCAACTTGTAGAACAGGAGCCAATTTTTTTTTGATAGATTGATGTAGGGTTAGTACCTAGGTTTTTATTTTTGTGCTGGGCCCCAGGATGGAGATTATTCACTTCCTGTTGTCACTAGGGTGACTCCACCCCATGTTTACCTGTCATTCAGCGAGTTCTCTCGAGGTTGTCATGCTTGGCGGGAGGCGGTTTATTTTTTGTGTGGGTCAGCGATTATCGTTAAGGACACTGGACTTACACCTACATTTATATATGTATTATGCACCCCATACTCATTCACATAGGGGGGCAGGACCTGAGGTTCCTTGTTAAAGGGGGCTTCCAGATTCTGCCAAGTCCCCCCCCCCCCCCCCCCACACACACACACAATCACTGGGCCAGGGTTCTGGGGAAGAGTCCCTTGTCCTCATCAACATGGGAAAAAAATACTTGGGGAGGGGAGCCCCACTTCCCCAAATCACCCCACCATTTTGAGGGCATATGGCCTGGCATGGTTTAGACAAACCAACAAGAAAACATTTGGACTTTTAGCAATTTATTCCACGTAATAATAGATGCTATAGTGCACTGTGGGAAAAGTATGTCCTTGGCATCATAAAAATGGTAGTAAATGTAGGCATGTACAGTATTACTTTCCCCGTGTAATTCACATAACAAAAAGAAATACACCACTTCATATTTTATATGTTATTTGTCCTAAGTATATCACTTTCGTTTTTGGGTTGTAACAGAATCAAGACATGTTTGCCTGTCCAAATATGTAAAAAAAAAAAAAAAAAAAAACTCAACCCTTTCCAAATGGGTGTACTTATCTTTGCACATAACTGTGTGTGTGTGTGTGTGTGTGTGTGTGTGTGTGTGTGTGTGTGTGTGTGTGTGTGTGTGTGTGTGTGTGTGTGTGTGTGTGTGTGTGTGTGTGTGTGTGTGTGTGTGTATTATATCTGCACTACAGGACAAAACCAGTAATACTCCAGTAGTACATAGATATGAACTCAGCCAACCATTGACTTGTAGTTATCCGTAGATATGCATTTTCATTACTCAAAGCAGCATGGACTCAGCATGCGCCTTCTCCATTTTAGCTTAAATGCAAATTGAGGTTAATTTAAAGTGTCCTGTCATAGTTACCTTCTTAATGAATAGAATTTACCAGTTTACCAGTGATGCGGGGCCAGTACCAATTCATCTTTTACTTTAAACTGTATAAGCATCAGGTATATACACACACACACGTTAAGCTATAAAAGGCACTTTATAAAAGAGTAATATTTACAGCTTGTTTTGAAACATGGATCCACGTTTAAGAAATATGTCTCCTGTGGACTAGTATTCTCATCGCCCTTTCAAAATCTAACTAGTATAATAATTTTGTTTTTATCTGGAAGTCTAGAAAACAAGGCTTATCAGATGTCTGAAGGCAGTTATTAAATGAAATATGAAGAAAAAAAAATAAAAAAGACAAAAAGGAAACAAAATGGCAGGACTAGTAAAAACGCAACACTCAATTTGGCTTTAAACTTTTATAAGGTCATTGAATGTCTCTATAACAACCTTAATTGCCTTTTGGTTTAAAATATGAGAATCACCATTATAAAACATGCCTTGCATGAATGATCTACAGCACTTCAGTAAATGACATCTGTACAAACAACACACTGTGGCAATTAAATGGGTTGTTCATACCCAATAAAGGCTGCAACTCAAGTGTACCTTAAAGTGATTGTAAAGGATGTTATATATATTTTTATATAAAAAAAACACGTTTTACTTACTTGCTCTGTGCAATGGTTTTTCACAGAGCAGTCCCAAACCTACTCTTCTGGGGTCCCCCAATGGAACTCCTGGCTCCCCCTGCCTTTAAGTATGCCCCCCCCCCCAGCAAGCTGCTTGCAAGGGGTGTGCTCATGTGGACTTGATCCAGAGCCACACAGTCTATTAAAATGCGTAGTGAAGCTCAGCCCCAACCTGCCTCCTCATCGCTGGATTTGACTGACGGACAGGCCGCACCTGGGTAACAGTGCCTTAGATCTCTTTTTTATTTTTAACTACTTGTCAACCGCCGCACACACATATACGTCGGCAGAATGGCACAGACAGGAAAATGGGCGTAAAGGTACGTCCCTTTTGAATTTGCTGCGGGAGCGTGCCCATGGTTCTCGCAAACTCGATGTTCACCAGCGGCCTGCGATCGTGAGACCTAGAGGCATCAGAAGCAGTGATCGCTGTCATGTCAGTGGTAGCCCACCCTCCCCACAGTTAGAATCATTCCCTAGGACACACTTAACCCCTTGTTGGCCGTCTACCGCTTAACACCTTCCCTGCCAGTGTCATTTACACAGTAATCAGTGCATTTTTATAGCACCGGTTGCTGGATAAAGGACAATGGTTCCAAAATAGTGTCCAATGTGTCTGCCATAATGTTGTAGTCACGATAAAAAAAATAAAAAAAACGCAGATAGCCGCCATTGCTAATAAAGAAAATGGCATAAATCTATCCCCTATTTTGTAGACCCTATAACCTTTGCGCAAACCAATCAATATACGCTTATTGCGATTTTTTACCAAAAATGTGTAGAAGAATACATATTGGCCTTAACTGAAAAAGGAATATATATTTTTTTGGGGGGGTATTATAGCAAGAAGTAAAAATATTGCTTTTTTTTTACAAATTGTTTGCTTCTTTTTTTTGTTTATAGCAAAAAATAAAAACTGCAGAGGTGATCAAATA
This sequence comes from Rana kukunoris, assembly GCA_029574335.1. Classification (NCBI taxonomy): domain Eukaryota; kingdom Metazoa; phylum Chordata; class Amphibia; order Anura; family Ranidae; genus Rana; species Rana kukunoris. The sequence continues at coordinate 472,688,928 of CM056050.1, forward strand.
CCACCAAAAGAAAGGTCTGTTTATGGGGAAAAAAGTACGTCAATATTGTTTGGGTGCAAAGTCGCACGACTGAACAATTGTCAGTTAAAGCGACACAGCTCTGTATCGCAAAAGGTGCTCTGGTCAGGAAGGGGGTAAATTCTTCTGGGGCTGAAGTGGATAAGGATAGTACACAAACAACATTTCTAATTGTTCCCTTTAACTTTACAAATCTTCATGTTTTGAGTTCAGGTCCACATTAAAGCTGAACTCCAGAAAACAGGCAAATACACAGATGAAAACATATTTGGGCATGGTTTTCCTGGCAAATGATTTGTATTGCCATCTATTCCTGAGGTTACCATTGTGCGGACACAAAGCACATGTTAATTTTCTCGGCTACAGTTAACTAGCCCTTTAGCTAGTCAGTAAAAGAAAAGCAGCACCACTAATGGGCCAGACTCTCGTTCACTCAGATGCAGCAGCAGGAGTCATTGGCTCCTGTTGCTGTCAATTAGAGCCAGTGCTGAAGGAGCGCACTGGCTCCAATTGACAGCAGCGGGAGCCAATTATCGAGATCAGGTTCAGGAAAGAGCTTGTACGAGTGCCCCCTCAGCAAGCGGCTTTCTATAGGGGCAGTAGGCTTGGTGGTGGAGTCAGAAGCATCAGCTGGGGACCTGAAACAGGAGGATCAGAGCTGCTCTGTGCTAAACCATTGCACAGAGCACATAGATAACATGTTTGTTATATTAATAAAATAAAAACTGAAGTTCTGGGGTTGCGGGCAGGTGCTTTAGTAACATGTTACACCCTGAACATGTGTAGCATATAAGATATTACTAAAGGTGAACTTATCCTTTAATAAAAAACTAAATGGTTTGGATATTAAAAAATATGGTAGATACAAGACATAAAAAAATCCTAAAATGGATATTGGGATAAGATAAACTTGTACCAGTGTGCATATTCCTCTATCCTACACAAGAGAGACTAAATATACTTACTATTCATTAGCGGGGTTACCAGCTCAGGCCCCCCTGTCTCTTTGAACAATGCAAGCGTATCATGTTGTGGAAGTTGATTAGCTGAAAGAAGTGCTTTCTGAATTTTTATTCGTCCTTCCAGAAGCTGGTCCCAAATGGCTAAAAAGCAAACACAAAACACATTTAAAAAAAAAAAAAAAACATTTATTGCATTTCTGAAATCAGCACATAAATGGAAGCAAAATTATTTTCCAGTGTTATAAAATATACCACCCTATGCAAACAGAAAATCGTTGTTTTAGCAATAAAGTAGTACATCAATTTTAAAAAGGAGTGATTGGTTTTTCCAAGGCTGGATTATTTTGAAGTTCCCATTTATGTTGGAGAAAGAAATGTACAATATTCATTCAAAAAAAATAAAAAAAATTGTTTTAAACACCTTTGTGGAACACATCTAGAAATGTAATTTTCGTTGTAAGATTTACGCTCATTTACCGGAAAGGATATGTCTCCCAAAAACAGATTTCAGTTTTATGTATATATCAAAACTGAATCAAGCAGCAGCGTTTATCTGTTTTTGTCTCCGCCAGCAAGATCGATGCACTTAAAATCCCTGCTTCACTCTTGTGTTCCACACAGGAGCCGAGGTGTCCGATGCTCCCCATTACAGAATTAATTTACTTTAAAATGTTACAAAAGCTAGGACATAAAGGTTTCCGGTAAAATAGGAAAAATAAGAATGGAAGTTAAAAACGAGGAGAGCCATGAACTGCACTGGAGAGATTTTGCATCCAATTTCCGAAAGGTATATGAATCTAGCAAATGTTTTACCTCAAAAGGGGGCTTACAAAATCTGAAATGTTAAAGAGTATTTCCAGGATACAAACAAGAAACTGCCTAACCTTTAGTAAAGATCTCCTCAGGTTATTCATAAGTAACAAAACCCAAAATGACACCAAAAAAATAATCACCTGTGATGTAACCGTTTGCACCTTATACTTCCTGATGTGCCAGAGGGAAGTGGGTGGGTAATCCATTGTAAAACATTTATTGGGTGGGTCTGTTGGTGATCTGCCATCACCCCCCCCCCCCCCCCAAATGGCTGCTCACCACGTATTCCAAGCAGATGTGTATGTAACAGCATGTTATGTCACTAATATAAAAAAATCAACCCCCTACCACCACTATATTTATTAATCATGCTGATTAGAAACAATGAAAAGAATAATAAAAGTGCATATATTGCAGGGAAGGTAATACCCCACATCAGCAGCTCTTGTAATTGCTAGCTACCTGCTTAGAATCTCCTGCTCCAATGATGTGCAAGTATCACATAAGAATACATGGCACAGTGGGGTGGGCAGATCAACAGTGGGCACAGATGGGCAGGAATAAGCACGGACAGGCAGAAATTGCATGATTAATTATAATAGATTTGCCCACTCTTTCTTTCACACTCTCATGATGAGGTTGTACAATTTCAGACTACACAGGACGATAAGAGGATCGATCACCTTGCTTGGCATATAGCAGCCACAGGTATCCGGTCCCTTACACAGAAAATGGCAAAGAAAGCCTCTGAAAATTGTCTATTTGGGTGGATGAAATGATAATGCTGCTGCTAAAAAGTAAATGAGGTTAACTTTTTTTAAAAGGCGTACATCTGCCTATGGCTCGATTCACACCTATGCATGTTGCTTTTGAGTGTTTTTGCAGTGCTTTTTGCGGTGCTTGCTGCGTTTTTTGACGTGGGTTTTTACCGTGATTGGCCTTTTTTTTGCCAATTTTTATTTTTTTACATTTCCTTTAACAACCGGCTATAAACAGGTTAAAAAAAAACGCAAATCGCGGTAAAAACGCAGTACTTGCGTTTTTGATGCAGGTCCATTGGATTCTATTACATGCAAAATGCTGCTTTTTGCAGGAAAAAAAGTCCCCGGCCCTTTCCAAAAAGGCAGAGGCACAATAAAGCATTGACGTGAACATGTTCCATAGGAAACCATGTTAAAAAAATTTCCCTGCATTTCTGCAAAATGCATCAAAAAAAGCATTAGTGTGAATGGAGCCTAACAGACTACTTACTGAAGGTAGTTTTTTTTTTTCTTGGAGTGTGTCTTTTAAGAAGTATGAATTGAAACTATATTATACGGCTTAAACCCTAAAGATTTTAAACCTGATCATCATTGTCAATTGCTCAGACTGAAGGCTAACATACAACATTTTAGGATTCACTCACTAGGTGAATAACCCTTGTCAATGTAGACCAGGGGTCCTCAAACTACGGCCCTCCAGCTGTTCAGGAACTACAATTCCCATCATGCTTAGTCATGTCTGTGAATGTCAGAGTTTTGCAATGCCTCATGGGATGTGTAGTTCCACAACAGCTGGAGGGCCGTAGTTTGAGGATCCCTGATGTAGACCTACAGTCAGGGTTGTAACCAACTTCTTAAGATCCAGTCAAATCTGAAATGGTGTCCAATTAATTGTTGCTTATCAAATGTAAAAAGCAATGCCAATAAAATCATGTGTTGTTAATTAGTAAACACATATACCATTATGGGGGTAGTCACTGAAGAAGAATCAGGTTATGGTGGCAGTCAGTGGAGAAGCATGCAGTTGCAATGGCAGTCGATGGGGATGCCCGCATCAGCACCAAAACTGCCTCCTGCCTATGTTGGCATGTACTGTTCCATCAACAGTGCTGTCTACTGCCATAATGCAAGGACATATTATATCTAAAGACAAAACAATGAGGGTTTGCTGATGTAGCTCTGCACAGAAACCAATCAGCTTCCAGGTTTTATTGTTAACGTTTAAATTAACCCATTCCAGACAAACCAAACCAGGTTATACTGCGGCAGGCTGGCTCCCCTGCGCGAGCCGTCATAGCTGTCAGCTCTTAAAAGACACCTCCGGTGGAACGTGCCCGAATTGTTTTCCCGGAGCCGATGATTGTTCATTACAGAATGAGAACGTAGGTGTGTGTGTGTGGGTGTGTGTGTGTGTGTATAAAAAACACACAAATCCCGGTTCTCTTGGGGGCAAAGTGTATAAACACTGATCAATCTCCTCCCCTAGGCAGTCCCATCCCCCCTACAGTTAGAACACACATTAGGGAACATTAGGGAACACAGATAACCCCTTCCCTGCCAGTGATATTTATACAGTAATCAGTGCATTTTTATAGCACTAATCGCTGTATAAATGTCACTGGTCCCAAAAGTGTCCGATTTGTCCGCCGCAATATCACAGTCCAGATAAAAAGCTCTGATCGCCACCATTACTAGTAAAAAAAAAAAAATAGTAGACGCAATAACTTTTGCGCAAACCATATAATATATGCTTATTGCGATTTTTTTTTTTACCAAAAATATGTAGAAGAATACATATGGCCCTAAAATGAGGACCGGGCGCAGGAGCGCGCCTGCGACCTACGGCTGGGTACTAGCACAGCACGTACCTGTACGTGCATGTGCCCAGCCGTGCCATTCTGCCAACGTATATGTGCAGGAGGCGGTCCTTAAGTGGTTAAACAAGCTGAAGTTAGAAGCTGATTGGCTACCATGCTCAGCTGCACCAGATTCTGAGCACTGCAGTTATACTAAATATCCCCCACTGTGTCTGGTAGTAAACCAACATTATTTATCAACTAAAGAATAAGATGTCAATGGTAAAACATGATGGTAACATGCTGTGGAAAGGCTTTTCATTTAGAAACTGATCAAGCCTGTGAACAAGATAAATAAAACCAAAAACACAGCTAGGAGTAAAAAATCGGTTTCAGCCTGCAAGAGACCTGTATCTGAAAAGAAGACTCATCTTCCCGCAGGACTCAGCAAAAAGTTGTGTCTCTGGATTTCTAAATCAATGCCCAAACCTCAACTTTACCAGCAGTACCATCCAACCTAAGCAAGCTAGCAAAAAAATTCTCTAAGCTGCGTTTACAACCAAAGGTGAATCTAGTTACTGACTTATATAGGTGATTAATTATGTAACCAAAACATTTCTGCTAATACTGAACCTTTAAATTGTTATGCATTTATACTTAAAATGTACAAGTCACTGCCTTTGAACATGCCCTTGTTTTGCCAGAGAAGTGTGTGCACGCAGCAGGTATTGTTCAACCAGCAAATCAAGTTGTGAAGCCTTTGCACACCTTATATTTTGAGAGCAACTGACCTAGGCAATGTGTGCATCCTCCGAGTTCTCATAGGGATCTGGACCAATGTATACAAGACCGTATAATAAATATTTTATTCCATACATGAAGTAGGGTCTATAGAAAATTACACACAGCACCCACAATGTAACAGCGTTTTACTTATCATACAGAAGAGACAGTGCTTCATTATTCCAGTTGTCTGTATGATAAAATGAATTGTGGGGGAAGAGTCGTTTTAGTGGGCTCATATAATCTCCTACAGTTCCAAAAGACAGTCACATCTGGGCACAAGCCAAAATTAGAAGCCCCATAATTAAAGAGAGTGTGTCTGAACCGTGGGGCGGTGCATTATGTATGGTGAGCCAGCAGGATTACTTGTCAAACCTGCCGAGATGTGTTGGCTGCAGAAAATTAATGATTTCATTCTTTAAAACAATTACCTCCCAAAGACACCTTCAAATGAACTAATAAAAAGGATTACCTTTTGAGTAACTCACATTTTCATCTATTATCATGGTTTTTACCAAAAGCCTTTAACTTGCAAAATATTATACAATCACATGTAAGATGATTTAACCTAGAAACAGAGAAATCATTCTAGAGTCCTGTTGTTGGAAAAGTAAAACCCCACACACCTCCCTTCTGCATTGCTCCAAGGCATCAGAGCTGCACCACAGGTTAGCCCCAAAGAGTACACAGCTGTTATCCAACCCTTATCTCAGTTACACAACTACATCATACTAGAGCTGCACGATTCTGGGAAAAGGAGAATCGCCATTCTTTTGCATAAAGTGAAGATCACAATTCTCTCACAACTCTCAAAAATTTATTTATTTGACTGCTCGCCCAGCAGCCAAAAGGGGCGCACCTCCCGCTTGCCCCTGACGCCGACGCACGTGCCCTGCGGGTGCGATCACCCCCGGGAACCCGCGATCGCTCGTTACAGAGCGAGAACCGGGAGCTGTGTGTGGGGGAGAAATGCCCCCACACACAATGTATGAACAGCGATCAGTCATTTCCCCCAGTCAGTCCCACCCCCCCTTAACACACCCAGGGAACATACTTAACCCCTTCCTCGCCCCCTATTGTTAACCCCTTCCCTGCCAGTTGCATTTTTATAGTAAAAAATGCATTTTTATAGCATTGATCTCTATAAAAATGCCAAAGGTCCCAAAAATGTGTCAAAAGTGTCCGATGTGTCCGCCATTATGTCGCAATGCCATAAAACTATGCCCTATTTTGTAGACGATATAACTTTTGCGCAAACCAAACGCTTATTGCAATTTTTCTCAAGAAAAATATGTAGAAGAATACGCATCAGACTAAACTGAGGAAAAAATAAATTTTTTCATATATTTTTGGGGATATTTATTACAGCAAAAAATTATTATTTTTTTCAAAATTGTCGCTCTATTTTTGACGGACTGTTTACATGTTTACAATTTTAAAAGCCGCAGCAAACCTTACATTCTTGTTAACCACTTAAGGACCGCCTCCTGCACATTTACGTCGGCAGAATGGCACGGCTGGGCACGTACAGATACGTGCTGTGCTAGTACCCAGCTGTGGGACCGCGGGACTCACGGACCCGATCACCGCTGGAGTCCGGCGATCGGTCCCTGGAGCTGAAGAACGGGGAGAGCCGTGTGTAAACACGGCTTCCCCGCTCTTCACTGTGGCAGCGTCATCGATCGTGTGCTCCCTTTTATAGGGATACACAATCAATGACGTCACACCTACAGCCACACCCCCCTACAGTTGTAAACACACATTAGGTCACACATAACCCCTTCAGCGCCCCCTTGTGGTTAACTCCCAAACTGCAAATGTCATTTATACAATAAACAATGCATTTTAAAAGCATTTTTTGCTGTGAAAATGACAATGGCCCCAAAAATGTGTCAAAATTGTCTGAAGTGTCCGCCATAATGTCACAGTCACAAAAAAAAAAAAAAATTAGCTGATCGCCGCCATTAGTAGTAAAACAAAAACAAAAAAACAACCGATAAACGCTTATTGCGATTTTTTTTACCAAAAATAGGAAGAAGAATGCGTATCGGCTTAAACTGAGGAAATAAAAAAAAATTATATATTTTTGGGGATTATAGCAATAAGTAAAAAATATTGCATTTTTTTTTAATTGTCGCTCTATCTTTGTTTATAGCGCAAAAAATAAAACCGTAGAGGTGATCAAATACCACCAAAAGAAAGCTCTTTTTGTGGGGGGGGGGGGGGGGAAGGACGCCAATTTTGTTTGGGAGCCACGTTGCACGACCGCTGCCTAAAGGTCCGGGTCTTAAGTGGTTAATGTGAAAGAACACCTGATTTTCACATTTAACTAAATGTGAAAATCAGAGGTGTTCTGTCACATTAACAAGCATTAACATTAACAAGCATGTAAGGTTTGCTGCTGCTTAGAAAATGTAATATGTAAACAGTCCGTCAGATTTACATATACTGTATTTAAGCACATAAGCTCCGTTTTGTGGTGAAATCTAAAACTCTGTTTGGTGTAACAAGATGTCCGCTAGCCCCCTTCTCACTAACATTACTGTGCAGGAGTGTGGGGTGGAGCAAGATGGCGGCGACAAAATGTCACTCGACGAGCCAGCCGCTGCCGGAGCTAGGCCGAAGCCGGGGACTTTCCTATGGTCGCACCCAAAAAAATCGCGGGTTATCCAGCCTGGAGATCGCGCAGGGTGGGGGGGGTGAATCGAGATTGCGATCTTTTCACGATTAATCATGCAGCTCTACATCATACTGTAGCTTTAAGTAAACAGCAAAGCCACTCAACCACTTCTACACTGTTCAAAATAGGCACCTTCTTCTAACGCTCAGTATTCGGCTGCCCAACTGGTTTTACCATCAAAAACCCCATGACTTCCGTGCAAGAAGAGCAGAGACAACATTCATCTCAGAAAGCCCAAATGGCTCCTGAAAGCCTGCAGGTATGAAATGCGAAAAAAATAAATAAGAAGTGGGGGAACCACACCCACACATGCACAGATACAACTGCCAATATACGATTAGGCAGAATATTAACATAGGAAAAAAAATCAGTACAAGGCCAAATAATGTAGATTAAAGTAGTAAGGGGTTTGGAGCTTAAAGGGGTTGTAAAGGTTAGTTTTTTATTTTCTAAATGGGTTAGTTTAAGCTAGTGCATTGTTGGTTCACTTACCTTTTCCTTCGATTTCCCGTCAAAATGTTTTTTTCCCCTTTGTCTGAGTTTCTCACTTCCTGTTCCTCCTCAGTAAGCTGTTCTGGCTGACTAACCCCCAGCCAGATGAGGGCAAGCTTACTGAGGAGAAACAGGAAGTGAGATATTCAGACAAAGAAAAACAAACATTTAGAAGGGAAATCAAAGGAAAAGGTAAGTGAACCAACAATGCACTAGCTTAAAGGAACCTATTTAGAAAATAAAACACAAACCTTTACAATCCCTTTTAAGCAGAATTAAACTCTAAAAAGTAAAAACATTTAGGGCCAGATTCAGGTAGAATTAGATTCCCGCAGAGTATCAGAGATACTCTACGCCGCCGTACTTTTTTCCTGGCTCTACGAGGAATTCAGAGAGATTTTGGCCCACAAGGTATGGTGGCGTAGTGTATTTCTCCCGGCGGAATCAAACTACGCGATTAGGGGGCGTGAGGCATTTAAATTAGGCGCGTTCCCGTGGCGATCGAAGTGCGCATACTCCGCTCAGAAATTTCCCGCCATGCATTGCGCGAAGTCACACCGTTGCGTCATTTTTTTTTTGAGTAGCGTCGTTTACGGACATTCCTATTCCCGAACGACTTGCGTAAAAAAAAAATTGAAAATTGAAAGTCGACGCGGGAACGACGGCCATACTTAACATGGGCCGCGTAACGTTAGACCAGCTAATAGCTAGTTTAACTTTATGTAGCAAAAGAATGACGTACGCGATTGCGAACGACGCTCGTAACTTCGTGGATCGCCGGAAAAAGCTCATTTGCATACCCGACGCTGAAAACGACGCAAACTCCACCCAGCGGCCGCAAAAAGATTGCAGCGTAGATCCGAAGACGTAAGCCTGTCAGATCGAAGCCCAACACTGCTGTATCATGGTTTGAGGATTCAAACTAGTGATACGGCGCGCGAAATTTGAAATTACTCCTGTCTAACACCAGTTAGACAGGCGTAATGGCTCTCTGAATCTGGCCCTTAGTATATTGCAGCTTACCACTTCTTAGAAGCGATAGCTGCATTTGTTTTCTTTTTAGGCTCCCTTTCCTTTATTTTAATCTGCGGTTCAGGTCAGCAAGTCTGTTTTTCAGCAGAACAAGCTGTCCTGCAGATATAGCATTTCAAGGGTTGAGACAACCCATTAGAACACTTAAAAGATCATCGTAAGGAATCCTGTGTTTATTTATGTAAAACCTTTATCCCAAAAAGGAAAAATAAATTTAGCTGTAATTAATTTAAAATGTGTGAGCTGGAGTTTGGCTTCAATTTTGTTAGTGAATCTAAATCTGCTAGTGCATTCAATTCTCACTCCCTCCAGATTAATAATGCTACTGTCCAAAAGGAGTTTTTGTTTCTCCTTTATCCAGAGTTAAGGCATCCCAAGGCAGGAAGAAAGTTGCTGGCCAGATCAAAAGCTATCCAGCTTTTTAAAGGGGTTGTAAAGGTACAATTTTTTCTAAATAGCTTCCTTTACCTTAGTGCAGTCCTCCTTCACTTACCTCATCCTTCCATTTTGCTTTTAAATGTCCTTATTTCTTCTGAGAAATCCTCACTTCCTGTTCTGTTTAACTCCACACAGTAATGTGAGGCTTTCTCCCTGGTGTGAGTGTCGTGCTCACCCCCTCCTTTGGGCAAGAGTCAGGACGCTCTCTACGTTGCAGATAGAGAAAGGAGCTGTGTGTTAGTGGGCGTCCTGACTCTCCTGTAATAAGGACATGTAAAAGCAAAATCGAAGGATGAGGTAAGTAAAGGAGGACTGCACTAAGGTAAAGGGAGCTATTTAGCGCCACCATTTTCTTTGTATGAACAGAGCTGAAGACGATATTTGATAGATTTGTCTCTCTGTCCCCAGTAATCGACTTTAAATTATCTTGTAGCGCCTATATGCTCAGACCTGACCCTAATGCAAAAATTGTTCTGATCCCTTGTTAACCGTCTCATCGGCACCCTTGCAGTTCATTCAGAATTAAAAGCCACCTTCCATGGTGGAAGACAGGACCCAGCTCTGTTCCAAAAGTGACAGCAGGTGCAGGGGGGAGGGGTTTCAGGAGAAGAGGCGGCAGGAGCGGGAACATAGGTTGGATTGATGGACTTGTGTCTTTTTTCAACCTCACCTACTATATGTAACCATGTTACATGTTCCACCCTAATAATGGGTGGAACATGTTAATGTTAATGGGTTTGAACTTATCCTTTAAGTAGACTTCTGTGCAGCATGTTCAGTCAGTTTCACTTGCAAGGATTGCTAATAGAGCTGCATGAGTCTGTCTAATTTCTTAGAATAAAGAATTCTCATGGCATAACATCATCTTTTACATTACACAGAAAAATTGAGCTAACTTTTTCACTTCTTGGCAATATTTCTATACTGATGCGTCTGTCTGCTCACATTACTGATTAACAATAATGCAACACAAGGAGACGCCACCTTGAACACACTTTCGCTGGCATCAGACCAGGCATGCACAAGATCTAGAACTGCCGATATGATATATCAAAACTGCATTTTGTGCTAGCAAGAGATATTTACCTAGATGTTTAACCCGGACCAACACATATGTGTGGATGAGTCCCTTGTTAAATTTAGTGGCAGGCTTAAAATAAAGCAATTTATTCCCAGCAAAAGGGCCCGCTATGGTGTAAAGGTATACAATTTATTGGACCGAGCCACAGGGTACACATATGCCTTCATGGTGTACAAAAAGGAAAGAACGCCCAGCTGCATCCCCCTAATTGCCCAGACTACTTGGGAATCAAGCAGGAAAGTTGTTTGGGAACCCAAACCCCCTACTGGAGAAAGGCTACCATCTGTACATAGACAACTTCTACACCTCTCTGCCCCTGTTCCACAACCTTCACCCGGAAAAAGACGCCAGCATGTGGCACCGTAAGAAAGGCTTTCCTCAAAGTCTTGTCAATAAGAAGTTGAGAAAAGGAGAATCAGCAAGTCTGCAAAACAAGATTTTGGCAGTGAAGTGGAGGGACACTTTGTTTATTAGGGGGGGGGGGGGGGGGGGGGAGTCGACTTCAATGACCATTTTTATAAAAAATCCCAAACGCTTCCTTGGCTACCAGGACGACGTTTTTTACTGCCCTTATATTCTAGAACGGCCCACCAGAAAACATCCGCTCAGGTGTTCTTAAATCGACTTTCTAAATGCCACTTTCCCGATAAAATTCCTCCCAGACCAACAATGTAAAAAAAAAAAAAAAAGGTGAGATAAGGTGTGTACCAGTGGAGGAGTCAGAAGAGACACGTCCTATTATTGTGCCCAATGTCCTTCCCAACCAGGCCTCTGCATAGATGACGGTTTTCGCCATTACCATACTTCAGTAAACTATTAGTGAAGTATGGTAATCCTCAGTTCCTGCCTTCACACCCCTTATGCCACTGCCTGCTCTGTAACATACCCTGGATTCTTATTTGACCACGCTTCTGTCTGCCGATTCTGTACATACATCTGCCTGATCTGGAACAGACTTTGGACTGTTTGACCATGTTTTTTGCCTGCCTCATGGACTGATCTTGTACCCTGCTACTGGACTATTGGGATTCAACACAGGGGTCTTACATATGCGAGGGGTCTGGAGACTCGGAGGCTTCAAAGAGATTTGGGTGGGAGAAGTCTCTACCCCTGTCCCCATTTAGTCCCGAACAAGGCCCTACTTCTGCCTGTAGGACTTACTGCCATTGTGTCTCTGCCTGTCGCACTGACCACGCCACATGTTCATGCCTACTACCAGGACCAATATTTTTGGCACTGCTGACAATATCTCTGCCTGCACTGATCCTGGACTGTATATGGACAGTATCCCTGCCTGCTGCCTGTACAATTGTGTACGTTGTTGCTGACTAAGTCCCTGCCAGCTTCCTGGACCAGTGCTATCCTCCTGTGTACAACTGCGCTACTAAAACCGCAGGTAATCTTTTGTTTATGCTTTGCTCAGCATAATGTATTTTGGGGTGCAATTCTTAGTATGTGCATGCTATGTGTCCCTGGAACACCCGACGATGTTCCTTGCATGTTGGATCTCTGCATGTGGCCAGGCTATATAGAAGTCTCACACACGTGGTTTCATTATACCCAGGAGTAGCAGAATGTATTTTGGAATGTCATTTTTGCTATCTAAATGCTATGTGTTGGAAATATCTTATAAACGGACAACCGTTCAAAAGACTCATTATGCCTCATAGATTATACGTTGGGGTGTTAGCGTTCCAAAATTGGGTCATTTTGTGGGTGTTTCCATTGTCCTGGTGTTTCAGGGCCTTTAAAAGTGTAATAGGTAGTAAAGTTAGATGTATAATTTATGGTCCTAGAACATCTGATGGTGCTCCCTGCATGTTGGGCCTCTGTATGTGGCCAGGCAGTGAAAAAGTCCCACACATATGGTATCGTAATTAGAGGTCAATTATAGGCTGATTGCCTGGGATCTGAGGTAGGGGTGTGCTGGGTGGAATTCTTCCATATGCCATATGCTGACTTTTTTAATTTTTTTAGTGTAGGAAGTCGGCAGTTACCGGCCCGGGCTGCATTCTGGGGTTTGTAGGCCGAGGCAGGGCGCGCAGCACGTCAGAGGACGTTTTTTTTTTTTTTTTTTTTTTTTTTTTTTTTTTTTAGAGTGGAGGATGTCAGCAGCGGCGGCCACCGATTGGCTGTTACCGGCCCGCTCTGCATTCTGGGGATTGTAGGCAGAGGCGGGGAAGCACGTTAGAGCCAGGGATGAATGGAGCTTTATTGTGCTAGACTAGGAGATGGAACGGAGCCTGGAGCACTCAGCTGGTGGGCATTGATGAGGTGGCAGTGAATGACATTGGACTGTACTGGTGGGCACCTCCGTTTGCTCAGCGGGGATCGCTCCGTTGAGCTCTGCTGAGCTGCCGGATGAAAGGGTGGTTCCCGCACACTGTGCAGGGACCGCCCTGTCTTTTCTCCGCTCTCCCCTATGGGGAATCTGATGAACACGGACCGTCTGTCCGTGTTCATCCGATCCGATAGACGGAAGGAAAATTAGGTTTTTCCTCCGGCATACTTTGGCGGATCAGAGCGGGTATACAAATCAGGGAGGCCCTTGTACTACATAGTTGAAGGTAAATCTAAAGAAAGTTAAAGAAGAAAATTGTATGGTGTATGGTGTATGGCCAGCTTAAGAGTTTAAATTGGTATGCAATCAGGTAGGCCCTCGCACTACATTTTGGTAAATCTAAATACAAAAATCTGCAGGAAAAAAAAAATTGTGTGTACGGGGCTTAAAATTGTACAACTCACAATAATGCAATATAGTAAAAGAAAAATAAATTAGGAAAGGAAAAATACACTTATCATTTACACATTATTTACACCACTCTCCTTATTGTGCAACGTGAACAAATATGACTTACTGATCTGATTCTTAATGCCTTGACCCTTAGCAACATCTGAGGAAACCTTTTCTTTGGAGAATGTCTGCACGTCATCTTGCAAATCCGATTCCTCCCTGTCATGCCGAGTTGAAACTTCATCTTCATTGCTGTCCTGCTCAGCAATTTCATCATCATCGACACTGTCGTCATCATCATCATCATCATCATCCCCCTCCTCAGACTCATTTTCTTCAGCATCTGTTTCTATGTCTTCATCGCCACTTCCTAGCTCAAGACTGCGGTCCAATGCATCATCTACAAAAACAAACAAATCTTAGTCAGCAATTAACAGGTGAATCTACAGGACAGATGGCTGCAGACAAACAGGTACAACATGCAGGAGGATAATCTTTAGGGCTAAAACTATTTTTTAAACATATGTGCAAAAAAATATCCAAAAAGCTTATCTAGCTCCTTTTTCTTCAAATGTATTATTCTACACAGAGAACTGTACTGCTATCTACAGTCTAAAACATTTCCAAAGACCATGGATGGAAGCTTTGCTTAACCTTAATGTTTTTTTTATCTTAAAAGCTTCCTTTACTTTAATGCAGCGCTGTTTTCATGTCCTCATTGTTCGTTTTTGCTCTCAAGTTGCTGTAATCCTTCTCTGATCTCCACACTTCCTGGTTGTCTGTTTCCTGATAACCACAGTGCTGGGAGCTTTCTCTTTGTGGTCACTAATCAAGGAGGTGCGATTACTGTGCGTCTAAAACCCCTCAGCACCAATCACTTATGTTTTCCAAACCATCACTGCCCTGTATTGGCTCTGTCGCTCAGTACATCAGAGAACCAGGAAACGGCATGCAAAAACTAAACTGAAACTGCAGGTACATTATACGATTGATTTTTATCTATTTTTAATCGTTTTTAAAAGGAATTAGTTAATTACTAATGGGGGAGCATGCAGTTTTGCTGATATTTATTATTTTTCTAAATTATAATATTTGTTTGCTATGGTTAATAAACATATGACCATAAATGGATTTATTTTGCAGACCGGAAATACGTCAGCTTGAGTCACCAATGTTGTTCACTTTACTGCTGAAACTCATATTTCTGCAGAGAGGCGAGATGGTCTTTTAACATCACCATACAAAAGCTCCAAGTAGGAATATATAGGGTGGTGCTTCAGTCTAAATAAAAATAAGGACCACGTTTAAATGAACTGATCCTTAAAGTGGATGTAAACCAGATTTTTTTTTTTTTTTTGCTGTCACAATGTAGAGCAGGGGTGGGCAAACTTTTTGACTCGAGGGCCGCAATTGGTTCATCTATTGGACCCGGGGGCCAGAACAAGAGTAGATGTACAGTGTGTATGTGTGAAGTAATATAAATGTAATTTAAATTTGTAACATTAAATGATAAGATTAATTTAAGATAGAAAAGCATAGAAAAAGTTATGTTACAAAACTACAATTGATGGCACAGTGGCTGCATTTGATGGCATGTCACAGTGGCTGAATTTGGCATGACACAGTGGCTGAATTTGGCATGGCACAGTGATGACAATTTATGGCACAATGGCTGCTTTTGATGGCATGGCACAGTGGCTGAATTTGGCATGGCACAGTGGTGACAATTGATGGCACAGTGATTGCTTTTGATGGCATGGCACAGTGGCTGAATTTGTCATGGCACAGTGGCTGAATTTGGCATGGCACAGTGGTGACAATTGATGGCACAGTGATTGCTTTTGATGGCATGTCACAGTGGCTGAATTTGGCATGGCACAATGGTGACAATTGATGGCACAGTGATTGCTTTTGATGGCATGGCACAGTGGCTGAATTTGTCATGGCATAGTGGCTGAATTTGGCATGGCACAGTGGTGACAATTGATGGCACAGTGATTGCTTTTGATGGCATGGCACAGTGGCTGAATTTGTCATGGCACAGTGGTGACAATTGATGGCACAGTGGCTGCTTTTGATGGCATGGCACAGTGGTGACAATTGATGGCACAGTGATTGCTTTTGATGGCATGGCACAGTGGCTGAATTTGTCATGGCACAGTGGTGACAATTGATGGCACAGTGATTGCTTACAATGTAATGGTAAAAAGTCAATATAGAGTTAATAGTGAATTAAATAGATAATCAAATGGAATGCCACTGAGGAGTCTGTGATGGAGGGGTTAACATCAATCCTGAGTCATCTGAGTTGTCTTGTCACACTTGCATCACAGTAAGCACCATCAGGAACCAAATAGGAGATGCAAGTGTAGTTTAAACATCTCAACAGTACATGTTAGAATGGGCAGCTGTCCTACTGCAGCAAGATGTTATAGGGACGTAGCCTGAGGGACCAGAAGATGATGGGGTGATCCAGAAGGAGAAGAGCAAAACACGCACGGATGCAGGTACCGACAGGCAAACCTGCATCAATGCCCGATGAACGGAGCCGCGCTTCAGCGACAGGGTCCCTGACGCACGTGCAGCGGCGCCGGGAAGCCGTCCAATAGGAGGCAGGGCGCACTCCAATGATGTCAACCAAAACAATGATTGGACCAATGGGAGGCACACACATGGCGTTGATAGCAACGTTGACGTAAGCCCGGAGAGGCAATGATGAGACTAGTGCAGGGCATGCATAAGGCTCAAACTGCAGTGGCAATCAATGGAGATGGATAATAGCCCCGAATAATAGCATCGAAGCATAGGCCGCAAAGCCGCGGCCTCAATTAGCGGCGATCGCGGCACGATGGGATCGTGTGTGGGGGCCGGATTGAAAGGTCCGCCGGGCCGTATACGGCCCGCGGGCCGTATACGGCCCGCGGGCCGTAGTTTGCCCATTCCTGATGTAGAGTATAAGATTTCCCATCATTTGTGCCCAGTCTTGCCACAAGAGTTAATCCAGCTCTGAGCAATCCTCTTTTCTATTTTCAGTGACAAACAGAAAAAAACTTTTGTCAGTTCTTCCCCCTTGCTGTGAATGGCAGGTTATTTACATATCTCACGCACTAGCCTGAGACAAGCATTTTTTTAATTCCCACCCCCACTCTCTTTCTAAAGTCACGTGGTTACTTTTCTGGATTTTGACTGGGTATTAGTGATCATAGTAGAATTTAGTGTAAATAATACACAGGAGAAAATGCATGTTGACAAGCGGAGTGTAGAGGAGGGCGGGGAGTCTACTGACATCACGACTCCACCCACTGAACTCCAGGTAACAGACTCACCCACAGAATCTGCAGTTTTTCAGTTCTTATAACAGACAGTGGGGAGACATTTGACAGGCAAGGATATTAGCAGGAGGCATGTATATCCTTATAGATCAGCACTACGACAGTAGTTTAGAAAGGATGAGAGTGGGTTTACAAAAAAAATTTAAAATAAAAAGCCAGAAGAAAGAGAAAAAGAAGAGGAAGAGTTCTACACGGTGTGTGTTGGCACGTTACTAAACTAAGTAGAGGGGTTTTCCAAGCTCTTGCTATGGTCAAACTTGGTTGCACTAAAAAGATGCAAGGCCAAGTGGCGCTCCGGGCAAAGCAATTCTACAATCAGCTTATAAACAAGGGTCTTGTAAGGACCCAATTTGATGTTGGAATAGAATATATTTTACGAAGAAGGGAATATACTCGGCCCTCCAGCTTCGGCCCTCCAGCTGTGGTGAAACTACAAGTCCCATGAGACATTGCAGGACCCGGACAATCACAGACATGACTCCTAAAAGCAGAGGCATGATGGGATTTGTAGTTTCATCACAGCTGGAGGGCCGAGGTTGCCCACCCCTGCTCTAACCCATAGTCTGCATCCCTGTGTGCCATAGTGCCTTTCTGAGAGCTTACCCGAAAGCAAAGAGGAGAAGATGGAATAAAAAATGTGCCAGTCTAGCCGACGTATAGTACCATCTGTACAACACTGGATCTGCCAATCCTCTGGATCTAACTTTTTTTCTTAATTCCTTCTCCTATTGCAAATGATAGGAACATACTTGGAGGTCTCCTAGAGGAGATGATTGAGGAATACAGTAATATTAGGCCTGGGGAACGAGGATGGGCTACAAAGACTTTCAAAAGGGGTTAAAGTATATGGAGTAGGTCAGGGTTTTATTAGCTGCTGGAGGAAGTGCCTAAGTTGTAGATGACTATGTTCACGGAAAGGATCTAAGAGCCTCAAAAGGTCATGATACTTGTGGGGGTGAACAGAGAATGGATATCAACAAATGCAATATCAGTCCACCAGGAAAACTGCTTAGGGTTTTCACAGCTAGCAGGAAATAGCGGGCAATGGGAGAGGCAAAGTAGAGGTAGGTGGGAAGAAATCAGACCCACAGATAATTTGACAGAATCCCATTCATCGAAAGAAAGCAATGCATGGGCCTAGTGTAGTTGGGCAAGGCATAGGCATGATCCAAGGCAGGAAGGAAATAGGGATAGGATGAGAATCCACCAGATCAGTTGTGGTCCACAATGGCAATTGGAACATTTCATGAAGATGTGATAATGGAGCCATATTCGATTCCATATAATAAGCTTGCAAATTGGGAACCGACAAGCCACCATTGATCCTGCGAGCATATAGAACCTGTTTGTCAATTTGAGGATGGGTAAAACCAAAATACATTTCAAATGCTTGCGCTGATGGATACGTAGAATGTATGAGGGGATCAAAACTGGTAATACTCTAAAAAAGTAAAGCAGTTTCGGGAGATAAGTCATACAAACCGCCGCGATCCTGCCAAACCAGGCCAACAGAAAATGGGACCAAGAGGAAAGCAAGTCGGATAGTTTTTCGACAAGAGGTGGAAGGTTAGCCTGGTAAAGTCTTTCATACCTGGGGGTAAGCCGGATGCCAAGGAAGGCAAGAATGCATATTGGTATAAACTTGCTAATAAATCCATTATATATATTTTTTTTTTTTAAAAGATAGTTTTTTCAAAATTGTTGGTCTTTTTTTGTTTACAGCGCAAAAAAAGAAAAACCACAGAGGCGATCAAATACCACCAAAAGAAAGCTCTATTTGTGGGAAAAAAAGGAAGTCAATTTTGTTTGGGTACAATGTCGCACTACCGTGCAATTGTTAGTTTAAGCAACGCAGTGCCGTATCGCAAGAAATGGCCTGGCCAGTAAGAGGGTAAATTCTTCTGAGCCTGAAATAGTTAAATTCTTTGTTTTACAAACCACTGAACACAGGCACTGCTGGGAAACTGAGTGTTCTGCCTACCATTGAACAGAATGAGGGGCGGATTTTAAACAATGGACACCCGCAATCTGACTGAGACTGCATTTCAGGGATAAGGCAAGGAATCGTTCAGGTAAGGCATGTAATGGCACAGGAACAGTGAGGCATGTAATGGCATAGGAACAGTGAGGCATGTAATGGCACAATGAAGCAAGGGGGTCGTCTTATACGGCGAGTATATCCCAAAACCAAGATTTTAGCTGGAAAATTAGGGGGTCGTCTTATACGCTGGCAAATACGGTATATATTCAGGCGTCCATGTGTAGGGTTTGGGGTGTATGTGGGATGACAAATGCGCCTACAGTGGCATCATCCCCTGTAAGTATGCAACTATGACTAAAAAAAAAAATATTAGAACAGGGTGGGACTTTAATTGTAAAATAAAAATATGAATACATAGATTTATAAAAAAAAAAAAAAATACATTTTATTTTTTCTGCCATAGGACAGTACAATCTATAAATAAAATCAAGTATAAATAATTTACAGTTTTGGAATTCGAATTCAGGGTGTGCAAATTCCCAACAGTTGTGGTTGAATGGCCTACGCGTTACAAGGACAGATCCGCATAAAATCTGAGTATCACCAAGAATCTATGAATAAAATATTGATAAACAATGCATAAATAACATTATATGCAAGAAAAGAAAAACAAATATCTTTGTATACATATATTTTATCACATTAAAGGTAAAAAATGTTTTTTCCTAAATAGCTTCCTTTACCTTAGTGCAGTCCTCCTTCACTTACCTCATCCTTCCATTTTGCTTTTAGATGTCCTTATTTCTTCTGAGAAATGCTCACTTCCTGTCTGCAACTCCACACAGTAATGTGAGGCTTTCTCCCTGGTGTGGAGTGTCGTGCTCGCCCCCTCCCTTGGACTACAGGAGATTTAGGACGCCCACAAACACACAGCTTCTTTCTCTATCTGATAAGTAGAGAGCGTCCTGACTCTCCTGTAGTCCAAGGGAGGGGGGAGAGCACGGCACTCCACAACGGGGAGAAAGCCTTGCATTACTGTGTGGAGTTACAGAAGAAATAAGGACATTTAAAAGCAAAATCGAAGGATGAGGCAAGTGAAGGAGGACTACACTAAGGTAAAGGAAGCTATTTAGAAATTTTTTATTTACCTTTACAACCTCTTTAAACAAAAGTCAATACCAAAATGTCTAAAACTTAAACCATTACATTAAAGATTCCTATTAATGTGCAGCGATGCTTTGCATGTAGAGAAGAATTGGGTATGGGTACTAGTGGGATGTTAGATATATATATTATTGATGACAGTTGGCCCACATTTATATGCATATGTAGGGGATTCGCACACCCTGAATTCAAGTTCCAAAACTGTAAATTATTTATAATTGATTTTTATTTCTAGATTGTACTGCCCTATGGCAGAAAAATAATTATTTTATAAATCTATGTATTCGTATTTTATTCTTTACACTCAAAAGGCACAATTAAAGCCCCACCCCATTCTAATATTTTGGTCCCATCACTCCAAATGACTTTGTGCCAGGTTTTTGGCTTGTCTCTGTGCTGTTTGGCGTATTGTAAGTGGGATACTTTGTGGCATTTGCGTAGTAATGGCTTTCTTCTGGCGACGCGACCATGCAGCCCATCTTTCTTCAAGTCCCGCCTTATTTATCATCTTAAAACAGCCAGGCCACATCACATCTTTACAGAGAGTCCTATATTTCACCTGAATTTTTTTTGTGGGTTCAAATTTGTCTGGCAGTTGTGGCTGAAATTTTAGTTGGTCTACCTGACCATGTTTTGGTTTCAACAGAACCCCTCATTTTCCACTTTTTGATTAAAGTTTGCACACTGCTAAAAGGAATTCTCAATTCCTTGGATACCTTTTTATATCCCTTTCCTGTTTTATACACTTCAACTACCTTTTCCCTGCAGATCCTTTGACAATTATTTTGCTTCCCCATGACTCAGAATCCAGAAACGTCAGTGCAGCACTGGATGAAAGATGCAAGGGGGTCTGTCAGGAGTCCAGAAACTCATTGACCTTTTATACACACACACACACACTAATTACAAGCAAACAGATCACAAGTGAGGAAAGTTACCCTTAATGGCCACTCAAACCCCTTTGTGTGCATGTTATCAGGCCAAAATCACCAGGGTATGTAACATTTTGATTAAGGTCATTTGGGTAGTTTCTGTTACCATTATGGTTTAAAAAGAGTAAAAACACAGTTGATTGATAATAAATGGCTACAACCAAACACTAACCATGACTGAAAGAAATGTTTGTGTCATTCATATTCTCTGAAAAATGGCCAATAATTTCTGCAAGGGGAATGTAAACTTACGAGCACAACTGTGTATACTCTGCATTCAGTGTAGCGTATATACACACAGTTCACTCGGTGGTATACATTATATAATACACTTCAGGTGGTGTGTAATATATATATATATATATATATATATATATATATATATATATATATATATATATATATATATATATATATATATATATATATATATATATATATATATACACTGTGAGGGGCTAGCTCGGCAGCGGGTCTGTGCGATTCCCTGGAAGGGTTCAGCACACAGAAAAGAACTAGGCACAGCAGACCGTGGTAGGAGAAAACAAAAAAAAGGTGCGGTTTTATTTTAAATACACCACAAAAAATTATGACAGAAAACAAAAGAAATAACAAAAATAAATCCTGGTCAACTTGACCTGCTTGCTACACACGCTGGTGTCCCTAACTACCAACTAGGTACAGCCTTGTGCTGCCCCAGTCCCTGACTCCCTGGAGTTTAAATGTTTTAGGAATAGCCACACAGGCTTTAGCTCACCGCACACAGCACAAAGCACTGACAGTCCACACAGGTCTGCCTCCAGCTTGGGGTGACACTCTATTAATGCTGGGAGCTTTTACAAGAGGCCCTAACGAGCCCACCTGAAACAGCTGGGGTAATCAAGTCCTCCTAGCAGGACTCCTAGCACTCCCCCTAGAGATACAAAGTGGCATAAAGCCTGAATCTAGGAGAGATATACCTGTCCTCTTGGACGCAACCAGGGGATTTAACCTGCCTACTGTCACAATATATATATTACATATACATACATACAGTGCGGAAAATAAGTATTTGAACACCCTGCTATTTTGCAAGTTCTCCCACTTGGAAATCATGGAGGGGTCTGAAATTGTTATCGTAGGTGCATGTCCACTGTGAGAGACATAATCAAAAAAAATATTCCAGAAATCACAATGTATGATTTTTTTAACTATTTATTTGTATGATACAGCTGCAAATAAGTATTTGAACACCTGAGAAAATCAATGTTAATATTTGGTACAGTAGCCTTTGTTTGCAATTACAGAGGTCAAACGTTTCTTGTAGTTTTTCACCAGGTTTGCACACACTGGAGGAGGGATTTTGGCCCACTCCTCCACACAGATCTTCTCTAGATCAGTCAGGTTTCTGGGCTGTCGCTGAGAAACACGGAGTTTGAGCTCCCTCCAAAGATTCTCTATTGGGTTTAGGTCTGGAGACTGGCTAGGCCACGCCAGAACCTTGATATGCTTCTTACAGAGCCACTCCTTGGTTATCCTGGCTGTGTGCTTCGGGTCATTGTCATGTTGGAAGACCCAGCCTCGACCTATCTTCAAAGCTCTAACTGAGGGAAGGAGGTTGTTGCCCAAAATCTCGCAATACATGGCCCCGGTCATCCTCTCCTTAATACAGTGCAGTCGCCCTGTCCCATGTGCAGAAAAACACCCCCAAAGCATGATGCTACCACCCCCATGCTTCACAGTAGGGATGGTGTTCTTAGGATGGTACTCATCATTCTTCTTCCTCCAAACACGGTTAGTGGAATTATGACCAAAAAGTTCTATTTTGGTCTCATCTGACCACATGACTTTCTCCCATGACTCCTCTGGATCATCCAAATGGTCATTGGCAAACTTAAGACGGGCCTTGACATGTGCTGGTTTAAGCAGGGGAACCTTCCGTGCCATGCATGATTTCAAACCATGACGTCTTAGTGTATTACCAACAGTAACCTTGGAAACAGTGGTCCCAGCTCTTTTCAGGTCATTGACCAGCTCCTCCCGTGTAGTCCTGGGCCGATTTCTCACCTTTCTTAGGATCATTGAGACCCCACGAGGTGAGATTTTGCATGGAGCCCCAGTCCGAGGGAGATTGACAGTCATGTTTAGCTTCTTCCATTTTCTAATGATTGCTCCAACAGTGGACCTTTTTTCACCAAGCTGCTTGGCAATTTCTCCGTAGCCCTTTCCAGCCTTGTGGAGGTGTACAATTTTGTCTCTAGTGTCTTTGGACAGCTCTTTGGTCTTGGCCATGTTAGTAGTTGGATTCTTACTGATTGTATGGTGTGGACAAGTGTCTTTATGCAGCTAATGACCTCAAACAGGTGCATCCAATTTAGGATAATAAATGGAGTGGAGGTGGACATTTTAAAGGCAGACTAACAGGTCTTTGAGGGTCAGAATTCTAGCTGATAGACAGGTGTTCAAATACTTATAGTACTTATTTTTTATAGTTAAAAAAAATCATACATTGTGATTTCTGGATTTTTTTTTTTTGATTATGTCTCTCACAGTGGACATGCACCTACGATAACAATTTCAGACCCCTCCATGATTTCCAAGTGGGAGGACTTGCAAAATAGCAGGGTGTTCAAATACTTATTTTCCGCACTGATATATAGAGAGAGATTATATATATATATATTTTAGGGTTGTCCCGATACCGATACTAGTATCGGGACCGATAGCGAGTATTTGCCCTAGTACTTGCGCAAATACTCCCGATGCTAGGGGGCTGAGAGCGGAGCAGAGCAGTCCTCGTATGGGGGAGAGGAGAGCTGCTGCCGCCTTAGACAAAAACAAGTCAATCCCCCCCTCCTCTCGCCGCTGCTGACATCTACTTACTATGTGCTGGGGGAACACAACAGCTGTCATTTGCATTTGAATAGCTGTGTTTCCCCACCGCGCCGACAAGTATAGCCCCTCCCCCTTGCCCAGAAACTTTGATAGCTTTGAATCCGTCTCAGGTTTTTCTAGCCTCTGTGACAGGCTGGGTTCCGGTCCTGATGTTCTGGTCCACCCGAGTAAACACTCGGGTGGAAGTTAAAAGACCAGGAAGAGAGCACAGCAGGGCGCTGGTTTTTGTGGAGACTCAGGAAGTAACTCGAGAGAGCTCTGTGGGATTGGACTAAGGAAAGGTTTGCTTTAGAGTCAGTTCACACTGTGGCGACTTGGGATCCGACTTGAGGTCGCCCCTAGTCGTCCCAAGTCGCGCTGTAGAGCGGTGTTAATACACACTACTCATGTCGCTCCGACTTCAGAAAAGGTTCCTGTACGACTTCAATCCGACTTGTCGCCTCAAGTCTGATCACTAGCTACTTTCCAGATAAGATAACATACATTTCTCACATGCAAAGCTCTCCCTCCCCATCCCTCCCTCTCCCAGAGCTGGTTGTTGTTTTATTGGCCACTGGAATGTCTCCTGTCCTGGAAGTCGTGTTGTAAATCGCCCCAGATCGCCCTGTGGTGCATGCTCAAGTCGTGCCTGAGTCGCCTCTGAAAGTCGCTCTGGAAGTCGTGTTGCCCCAGTGTGAACCGACTCTTAGGCTCCATGCACACTGAAGCAAAAAAAAAAAAAAAAAAAGTGTAGCTTTTTTTTTTTAATCCATTAAAAAACAAAAACGCTAAAAAGCGCTGGCGTTGTGCGCTTTAGAAAAGGTGATCCCCACAAGCTAATCTCCCACTATAATAGAATTTTTGTACATTTTTCTGAGTTCATGGACGGACAGCAGCATTGACCTTAGGGTTATATCTTCCTTCCTTTAGGAGAGACTAGGCAGAAAAACAGCACTTCAAGTGTTAAAAACACTTCTCTCAGTACAGCACCTCCCAGGAGGCGGGACCCCCAGGTACATCCCACTCTCTGGCTCAAGCAGCTCCAGTTCGTAACAAGCAGTACAAACAAAAAAGGAGGGGTGGGTGCTGTGTCCGTCCATGAACTCAGAGAAATGGATTTTACGGTGAGTACAAAAATCCTATTTTCTCTTCCGTTCATGGACGGACACAGCAGCATTGACCTTAGGGACGTCCCCAAGTGTCAAAAAATTTCAAGGGGTGGGAAACACACAGCAAACCAAGCTTCACCCCAAACAACGGAGGAGCTCCAACATTAAACTAATGCCTGTAAAACCTTGCGGCCGAAGGAGGCATTCAGAAATGCACTCATATCCACCTTTTTGAGAAGGTGGATCGACTACCAGGTCGCTGCCTTACACACCTGTAAAACAGACGCTTCATGGCGGAAAGCCCAAGGAGGCACCAATCGCCCTGGTCGAATGTGTCGTAACCTGAAAGGGAGGCGCCCGCCCCTTTAGGGCATAGGCCTGAAGCACGACCTGTCTATCCACCTGGAAATGGTGGCCGACGAGACCGCCAGACCCTTCTTAGGACCAGTCACCGACACGAACAGCGCGTCCGACTTCCAAAACGGAGCCGTAGCAGACAAGTACACCCGAAGGGCTCATACCACGTCCAAGAAATGCAAAGTGGCCTCCTTCAGGTTTTTCAGCCGAGGACATAAGGATGGTAAAACAATGTACTCATTAATGTGAAAAGCCGAAACAACCTTTGGAAGGAATGACAGCACCGCCTTATCCTTATGGATAACAAAGTAGGGAGCCTTGCAGGACAAGGTCACCAGTTCAGATACCCGCCTGACTGAGGTAATTGCCACCAGAAGATGGGACAGAGTCAACAAAGGAATCTTCCAAATGTCTTTAAACGGGGCCTCTTGAAGCACTGAGAGGACCAGATTCAAGTCCCACGGAGGCAGTGGAGGATGCACAGGAGGGGCCACATGCCGGACCCCCTACACAAACGTACGCACCAGGGAGTTCGCCGCCAAGGGTCGCTGAAAGTAAACAGCTAGAGCCGAAATCTGACTCTTAACCGTACTTAAGGCGAGAGCCTCATCCACCCCCCGCTGTAAGAACAGCAGAATCCGGGAAATCACATATGTACAGGGGTGCCATTTCATCTCTTCACACAGAGATGTAGGCCTTCCACGTACGATGATAAATCTTTTGTGAAGTAGACTTCTCTGCCATGCTGCGAGCACGGATCACCGAGCCCGACAGGCTTCGGTCCTTTAACACCTGGCTCTCAACAGCCATGCCATTAAAGCCAGCGACTGTAAAGCAGGGTGAGAGATCGGACCCTACAACAGAAGGTCTTCTCTCAGAGGCAGACGCCAGGGGACGTCTGCCACCAGCCGCACCAGGTCCGCGTACCAGGGAAGGTGCGGCCAATCCGGAGTAATCAGGATCGTTGGTATCCCTTTCGGCTTCTACTCTGCGCAGCAGGCAAGGAAGAAGCTTCAGAGGGGGGGGGGGGGGAGGCGTAGATTAGGCGATAGTGACCCCATGGCGCCACAAACGCGTCTGCCCACGGGTCCTTTGAACTGGCCACGAACCGTGACACCTTCCGATTGGGACGGGACGCCAGAAGGTCCACGTCTGGAGTGCCCCATTTTTGGCACAGACTCTGAAACATCTCCGGGTGTAGCGACTCATTTAGTCGGCTTGCCAGTTCAGCACCCCCGGAATGTACACGGCCGACGGAGCTGGAACGTACATTCGGCCCACCGGAGGATGTGCACGACTTCCGTTGCCGCAGCCGAGCTCTGTGTGCCTCCCTGATGATTAACGTACGCCATGGCCGTGGCGTTGTCGGACTGGATCCTGACCTGTCGGTCCTGCAGACCCCGGGACCACTTGGAGAGGCACAGCTTGATCGCTCGAGGCTCCAGGACATTGATGGGAAGGCGGGACTTCCCTTGAGTTCAGCACCCCCCTGGGCTGACTGGGTACCCCAGACACCCACCCAGCCGGAGAGGCTAGCATTAGTCGTGACCTCTGTCTAATGGCACGGCAGAAAATACTTCCCGGTACCGGAGACGTCAGACACCACACCAGGGAGGACTTGACCAGTCGACTCATCCGAATCTGGAAATCCAGAGACGAAGGGAGCTTGTCCCAACGTGACAGAATCTCTTTCTGCAACACTCGGTGTGGAATTGGGCATGCGGAACTGCCTCGAAAGAGGCCACCATCAGACCCAGAACCCTCATGCAAAAGCGAAGCAACGACCACTTCTAGGACGTCAACCGCTGCACCGCAGACTGCAGTGTCTGTAGTTTCTCATGTGTGAGGAAAACTCTCACCTCTGAGGAATCCAGGATCAACGCCAGGTATTCCAGGCGCTGAGACGGTACCAACACCGATTTCTGGACATTTAGAAGCCAACCGAATTCTCAGAGGGTCTGACAGGTGATAGAAACATCCTCTTCTAACTCTGAGCTTGAGGAAGCTGGCAGAAGAAGGTTGTCCAGGTAACCTACGATAGAGATCCGTGCTGCCTTAGCAGGGCCAGAATCGGAGCGAGCACCTTGGTAAAGACCTGTGGTTCCGAGGCCTGGCCGAACGGGAGGGCTACAAATTGAAAGTGGTCCTCTCCGACCGCAAAGTGCAGAAATCTCTGGTGTTTTGCGCATATGGGGACATGCAGGTACGCGTCCTGGATGTCCAGGGACGCTGAGGGAACCGGCACAATCACTCTCCTGACCAGCTGATTCTGAACAGCCCCAGACAGGGCCTCCCGGCGTTTCGGAGGAAGATGGAGATTGGAAGGAAAAAAATCTGTTTGGTAGACAAGAGAGAAACTATTTCGCAAACCTAACGGTCGGAAAGAAAAGACCTCCACCGCGCCGCCAATTCGTGAAGCCGGCCACGGGCTTCACGAATTTGCGAGACACGGGTGGGGGCAGACCTTCATGCGGAAGCAGGCTTGTCCGCAGGCTTGTTGGGCTTGCAGTACCAGGTGCGCTTCTGCCCTCCAGCGGGCGCCTTAGCACCTTGAAAACTTTTTCCTGACGCACTTGGCGGGTGAAAAGACCGCTTGGGGGCAGTAAAGGAGGGCCCTTGCCTACGTTGAGGCTCCTTACCCTTCCCAAATTGCGGGAGCAACGTGCTCTTACCGCCCGTGGCATTATTTTTTCAAAAAGTTCTCCTCAAAGGGATAACGGACCGCAAAGTATTTTGGGACCGTAAAGCCTTTCTGCGGCTTATCCCATTCCTTGTACAACAGCTTGTCCAAATATGGAACACAAGGAGACACTTTCGCAGTGCGGGGTGGCTTGCGGAACCCAAAAAGGGACCGGCATATCTGATGCCTCCGCTAAATCCTCACGTTTCTGAGTATCCCGCACCGCAGTGATAAGAGCTCCAATAAACGCCTTACCATGCGCTAACCCTGAAGCAGAGTCATCCTCACTGTCCGTGTGGGTTAAGCCTGTATCATCTGACATGACAGAACCAGGACCAGATGCAGGAGCAGGGCTGGATTCCTTGTCAGAGACATCCCCAGAAGCAGGTGTATGGAGGGGGGGGGCGCTTTTTACCCCCCTTCTGGCCACTTGCAGCTTTAATCATGGCAACAAACGTCTCAAGGACTGCCGTCACAGCATCCATGGAGGCCGCAGGAACAAGGGCACTAAGGGTTACCTCAGGCATGGTTGGGATAGAAGCCTCCGGTTCAGACTCCATGCTGATCCACCAAATCTGCCGCCCAGCACTGCAAGGCAGGGACCCACAGGCCACCCTCCCAGCTGCAAACAGAGAGCAGGGGACCCCCAGGGAGACTCACCACCCGACCAGGCTGTAGTGCTGCCAAGGCGCTGAGAGTGCTGTCCGAGCTCTGCCGTCCACCAGGAAGTATATTGCGGGCTTTTGCGCCGGTTTTTCAGGCACTAGAGGCCAAAGGCCTTACCAAGATGGCTGCCGATATGCAGAAAACAGCATACAGGCCACAAGAAAATGGCCGCCGATACATAAAACCGCGGCCCCCGGCAAAATGGCGGCCATACACGCGTTTTAAAAACCGCAGAAACACACAGCAGAAACAGCTCTAGCACACACAGCACATAAAAAAAAAAAATAGCATCTCACAGCAGCACAGCCCCCCCGGCAGTAATGGAGCCCCCCCCAGGTAGACCCCCCACCTCACAGCCGTCACCCAGAACAAGGAAGGAGGGAGAGGAAGGGAGAGAGGAAAGCAGGGCGGACCCTCAGTCGACCTCCCCAGGAACGCACCAGCCGAACTACCCTGCCAGGGCAAGGAGATACTACTTACTCGTCCTGCGACCACTGGCTGGAGGCATTCCAGACAGAACCAATGTCCGCAGGTAGATACAGCATGGCTGTTGGCCCGGCACACTGTGACACAGTCATAGAGACCGGTGTGTGACCTGGAACATGTAGTTCACCGGCCACCCCTGGAGCAACGGGGCATGTCGTGGATGACCCAGAGCGTAGCTAAGGGTCGGCAAACGCTCGATGATTGAACATGGGGGGAGACTACAAGGATCGAGGATCCAGCCTGGTCACCCAGTCGGCAGTTGATAGTAGATCCCAGGATCCAAAAAAGCAGGAAAAACAAAAAAAAAAAAAAAAAAATCAAGAAAAAGAGGGGAAAAAAAAAAATCGCAAAGAAAAAAAACTCCAGAGCACATGGACTCCAGAAAGGCCACGTCTACTCCTCACTAGGCAGAAAAAAACTGGAGCTGCTTGAGTCACAGAGTGGGATGTACCCGGGGGGCCCGCCCCCTGGGAGGTGCTGTACTGAGAGAAGTGTTTTTAACACTTGAAGTGCTGTTTTTCTGCCTAGTCTCTCCTAAAAGGAAGGAACATATAACCCTAAGGTCAATGCTGCTGTGTCCGTCCATGAACAGAAGAGAAATGTATATTTATATAATTTCTCTTGTTCATGGACGGACACAGCAGCATTGACCTTAGGGTTATATGTTCCTTCCTTTTAGGAGAGACTAGGCAGAAAAACAGCACTTCAAGTGTTAAAAACACTTCTCTCAGTACAGCACCTCCCAGGGGGCGGGCCCCCCGGGTACATGTAGACGTGGCCATACATACATTTTATATATATATATATATATATATATATATATAGCCCTCAAAATTTCCACTCGCCTACTAGCATTTGGCGAGTGGATTTAGGCTGGGGGCGAGTGATGACAGGGCTGCATGACCAATCTCCCTGCAGTCTGTGCCTACAATTAGAGTCCCGATGATATTGGCGGCCGAAGAGGAAAGGTGCATGCTCGGGAAAAGTAGTCTGGTGAGCCGCGCACAGGCTGAGCAGTACACAGGTGCTCTCCTTACAATTCTTATTAAGCCATTGGACCTAACAGTAAGACCTCTCTGAGCCTAACCCCCCGGGTCCCGACCAATGTAGCTGGTGAAAATTACCACTCTGGTGCAGCTCTCACTGAAGGTTGCCCTGACATGAGAGCGGCAGCCTTCCAGTTTGTGCAGTTTTCTTCTCCTTGTGCTCTATGTAATGCCTAGTTTCCACTGAGCGGATCGGTTCGATACTGTTCGGTACGCCATTTTGGAGGTTTCCATTATGAAAGCGTGCCATAAAAGCGAACCGTGCCATAAAAGCGAACCGTACCAGATGTGGGGCCATAGAAAATGGAACGGTTCGGTTAGGGTTGACCTACAATACATCTCACTGATTGGAAGTGCTAGGCATTTTTTTTAAACCTTGTATGGTCCGATTTGCAGTGGAAACGCTCAGCAGAATAGACCGAACCATTCTAAGTGCTCCAAACTGTACTGACGCGAACCATTCCGTTCAGTGGAAACGAGGCATGTGTCCAACAGTTCAGCCTGAGCACTGTAAACAGACTGGTCTCAATGTGTGCTGTGCGGTGTCAGTGTGCGCTGTGCTATGGTGTCAATAGCTGTGCAGTTGTGTGGATCTCAGTGCTGGATTGTACTCCCTCGCGCTGTGCTGCAGCTCCTCTCCTCTCTGCCAGCCTGAATAAAAGGGGGAAGTGGGGACATGCAAGCGTAGAGCCGCACACACAGGCTCCTGATGATGAGATGAATGGGAGAGAGAGAGGATGGATGGGAGTTGCAGAGGAGACAGCAAGAGAATGGGGAAGAGACCCCGTTCTAGTGCCCTGTCCCTCTAGTCTGCCCCCAGTGCCCTGTCCCTCTGGTCTGCCCCCAGTGCCCTGTCCCTCTTGGTCTGCCCCCAGTGCCCTGTCCCTCTTGGTCTGCCCCCAGTGCCCTGTCCCTCTTGGTCTGCCCCCAGTGCCCTGTCCCTCTTGGTCTGCCCCCAGTGCCCTGTCTCATTTTGTTAAAGTTGTTGTTGGTAATAAAGGGATTTTTAAATACAGCTTACCTGTAAAATCCTTTTCTTGGAGTACATCACGGGACACAGAGCGGCATATTCATTACTATATGGGTTATATGGAGTACCTTCAGGTGTGGACACTGGCAATCTCAAACAGGAAGTCCCCTCCCTATATAACCCCCTCCCCTAGAGGGAGTCCCTCAGTTTTGTAGCAAGCAGTATGCCTCCCAAAATGGTCACCCAAAAGAGGGGTGGGAGCTCTGTGTCCCGTGATGTACTCCAAGAAAAGGATTTTACAGGTAAGCTGTATTTAAAAATCCCTTTTTCTTTCTCGTACATCACGGGACACAGAGCGGCATATTCATTACTATATGGGATGTCCGAAAGCAATGCTTTAATGAGGGGAGGGAGACATCTTCCAAAGAAGGATTCAATTTAGAGGTAAACTCAAATAATAATAATAATTCCAACTTAGTCAAGAAAAAACTTCTTTTTTTTTTTTTTTTTTTTTTAACCAAGGGTGCTTCTGATCCCGAGGATTTCAAACTGCAGCCTGTAGTACTGCCTGTCCAAAGGCAGAATCCGCATTCCTTCTCACGTCTAGTTGATAAAACCTTGTAAACGTGTGGACTGATGACCACGTTGCCGCCTTGCATATCTGAGCCATAGAGATCTGATGGTGTGCTGCCCAAGAGGCGCCCATGGCCCTGGTAGAATGGGCCTTTACCGACAACGGAGGAGGCAACCTCTTCAAACCGTAGGCTTGAATGATTAATTGTCTAATCCATCTCGAGATGGTGGATTTTGCAGCTGCCTGCCCCTTCTTGGGGCCATCTGGTAGAACGAATAATACATCTGTCTTCCGGATCTTTTCTGTAGCTTTAAGATAGGCCTTCATGGCCCGGACAATATCCAAGGTATGCAGCAACCCCTCCTTTCTAGATGTAGGTTTTGGAAAGAAGGATGGAAGTACCAAATCCTGGTTTAAGTGAAATTTGGATATAACCTTTGGTAGAAAGGAAGGATGGGGCCGGAGAACTGCCCTGTCCTTATGCAGAACGAGATATGGTTCCTTACACGATAAGGCTGCCAATTCTGACACTCTCCTGGCCGAAACTATGGCGACCAAGAAAACCAACTTTCTTGTCAGTAAGACTAAAGGAATCTCAGCCAACGGCTCAAAGGGTTGTTTCTGTAAAGTGGACAGGACAAGATTTAAGTCCCATGGACAAATTGGTGACTTGACAGGAGGATTAATACGCAAGACCCCCTGTATGAAGGTCTTTACCAGCGAGTGGGTGGCCAGCGGCCTCTGAAACCACACTGACAGAGCTGAGATCTGTCCCTTGATTGTGCTTAGTGCCAGGCCTTTATCCACTCCTAGCTGGAGAAAACTTAACACCCTATCAATAGTATATTTGCGGGAATTCCATCTTTTGGATTCACACCAGCCTACGTAGTTCCTCCACACCCTGTAATAAATCACCCTGGAGACCGGCTTTCTAGCCCTAATCAGGGTAGGAATTACCTGCCTAGACAGACCTCTACCCCTGAGAATCAGGGATTCAGCCTCCAGGCCGTCAAATTTAGACGCTGTAATGTAGGGTGGAGGATCGGGCCTTGTGAGAGTAGGTCTGGTTGTAGAGGAAGAGTCCAAGGGTCTCCCACTGCCATCTTCAGGACTAGTGAGTACCAAGTCCTCCGGGGCCAAGCCGGAGCTACTAGAATGACTGGCTTGTGCTCCACTCTGATCCTGCGCAACAGGCGAGGGAGTAACTGTAGCGGAGGGAATGCATATAGAAGTTTGAATTGATGCCAAGGGCAAACCAACGCATCGGTTCCGCAGGCCATAGGATCCCTCGCTCGAGACACGAACCTGTCTAGTTTCTTGTTGAACCTGGATGCCATTATATCTACGTCCGGCATTCCCCACCTCTGGCAGATTGTCTGAAAGTCCTGGGGATGCAGAGACCACTCCCCTGGCAACAGACTCTGGCGACTTAAGAAGTCTGCCTGCAGGTTGTCCACTCCGGGAATGAATATCGCCGAAATGCAGGGTACATGAACCTCTGCCCACTGAAAAATCAAGCTCACCTCCCTCTGAGCGGCCTGACTCCTGGTTCCCCCTTGGTGGTTTATGTATGCCACCGCCGTGGCATTGTCTGACTGGATTCTCACCGGGAACCCCTTTAATCTGGAGGTCCATGCCAGAAGGGCTAGGCGAGCAGCTCTGATCTCCAAGATATTGATGGGGAGCTGCCTCTCTGCTTTCACCCAAGTTCCCTGGCGAGAGAACCCCTCGAAGACCGCCCCCCAGCCTGCCAGGCTGGCGTCTGTGGTAACTACCTTCCAGACAACAGGGCTGAAGGATTTTCCCTTTAGAAGATTCTGGGGGTTCAACCACCAGGCCAGGCTTTGTCGGACCCTTGATGATAGCGTCAAAGGGGACTCTAAGGCATGTGCCCTCTTGCCCCAGGCTGCTAGAATGGCTGCCTGTAGGACGCGAGTGTGGATCTGAGCGTATGGTACTGCCTCGAACGTGGCCACTAGCTTGCCTAGTACTCGCATACATAGGCGAATAGTTGGTTTTTTCTTGTTTAGAACCAACTGAACCAACTCCTTGATAGCTTCGATCTTTACCAGGGGCAGGAACACCTTTTGCTGTTCTGTGTCTAACCTCATGCCGAGGTATTCCAACTGCTTTGTAGGCTGGAACGCTGACTTTCCCCGGTTTAGGACCCAGCCGAATTCTTCGAGGTACCGAACCGTGAGGTTTACTGCCTTTTGCAGACCCGACCGTGAGTGATCTATGATTAAAAGGTCGTCCAAGTATGCTAGGACTGTGACCCCCTGGACCCTTAAATTGGCCAGAACTGGGGCTAGGATCTTCGTGAATACCCGGGGGGCCGTGGCCAGCCCGAAGGGGAGCGCCCTGAATTGTTGCCCCACCGCGAAGCGTAAAAATCTTTGATGCGACTGACAGATTGGTACATGAAGGTAAGCATCCTTTATGTCTATGGAGGCCAGAAAATCGTCCTTCTGAAGCGCGGCGGCTGCTGACCGGATGGATTCCATCCGGAAGGAACGAACCCTTAGGAAACCGTTTAACCTCTTTAGGTCCAAGATTGGCCTGACATCGCCGTTGGGCTTTGGTATGACAAAGAGATTGGAATAGAAACCTAGCCCTTGCTCTTGGGCTGGCACTTCTATAATTACGTCCTGGCAAAGCAGGTGATCCAAAGCTGCCAGCATTGAGGCCTTCCTTGCTGGATCCCTTGGTAGCCTTGATTCCTGAAAATGAGGCGGAGGATACCTTAGAAACTCCAGTCTGTAACCTGTGGTTACAGATGCCCGGACCCATTTGTCGGGGATCTTGGCTTCCCAAACTTCTGAGAAGAAACGAAGCCTTCCCCCCACCCGCGAGAGTGGGGGCGCCCCTTCATAAGGCAGACTTAGGGGCCGTCTTTGTCGGCTTGCGATACCACGGCCTCTTACCCCCAGGGGCCTGTCCCTGCGATCTACCGTTAACGTTGGATCGTGCAGGCGGCCGTCGATACTGCCTGGAATTTGAGGGCCCCGAGACAGGAAAGAGCTGCCTTTTAAATGTAGGCGCCCGGAATGTCTTTTTGACCGGTAAAAGGGTACTCTTGCCATTTGAAATAGTCTGAATATATTTATCCAGATCCTCTCCGAAGAGTCGTCCTCCATGGAAGGGAAACCCTGCCAGAAGCTTTTTGCATGGGGGCTCCGCCGCCCAGTTCTTCAACCATAAGAGCCTTCTCATGTGTACCAAAAATAGTGATAAACGAGAGGCCTGCTGGATGGAATCTTTTATAGCATCTACAGCAAAACACAGAGCTCTGGGAATGTCAGAAAACTCTTCTGCTTGTTGGGTAGGCATGTCCTTTAACATTTCCTTTGTCTGGTCTTTTAACGCCTGACAAACACCAATCGCAGCCACAGCTGGCTGTACCACTGCTCCTGCCGTAGCAAAGGATGCTTTTAAAAGTGTCTCTAACCTTTTATCAACCGGATCTTTAAACATATGTATGTTTTCCACCGGGCAAGTTAGTGATTTATTCACACATGAGATGGCTGCATCCACTACTGGGAGCCTCCACCTCTTGGAGAATTTTTCCTCCATGGGGTAAATGACCGCAAATCTTTTCGGTGGCAGAAAAATCCTGTCCGGGCGTACCCAATCCCGAAAGATCAATTCCTCCAAAAGAGGATGGACTGGAAAAACTGCGTTGCTTAACGGAGCTTTCAAAGAGCCCAGAGAGGATACCGGAGGAACCTGAGGCTCTGGCAATGGTAAACTAAATGCCGAGCGGACCATGTCCGTCAAAGACTGTACCCACAGTCTTTCTGTCTGGGAGTCTGAAAATGGTTCCTCCGAGGCAGACCCCTCAATCCCTGAACCCTCTTGGTTCAGGTCTAGTTGATCCTCCTGTGATTCCAATTCCTCTGGAGAGAGAATCTCAGCATCTGAGGATACACCTCTTGGTGATGGGGATCTAACCCGTTTCTTACCAGGAATAGCTCTAGCGATCAATGCTGCTATTCTCTCTTCTAGCCCCCCTAGGGATACGGCTAGCATCTCCTCTGTGATAAACACAGGGCTGGGCTGATCTGGGCCAGCCTTCGCACCAGATCCCCCTAATGGCTCATCCAAGGCGCTTTTTATGTTAATAAGTTGCGGGGAAAGTATCGGCAAATCAGAAGAATCAGAAAGGGAACCCTTTTGTTTTTTGGTCTTTTTTGTACCCTTTGACCCCGAACCTTTGGAAGCCATAATACAAAATCGAGGGACTCCGCCCACACAACAGACTGTAGTGGGCAGGAGTACAAAACCAGAGTTTAGGGGACAATAGATCACTAATGCCCAAAAACCGATGGGATCCCGTATGTTTTTTTTTTTTTTAAATATATATTATATATTTACTTTTGACAACATACAGTGACCCCAAACTAAGTTTGCCAGCCTCCAACCTGCTGCAAAAAGGGGGATTTCTTGGCTTAACAAAAAAGGCATTGGAACAAAGTCCACATGTACTACCCCTCTTCCGCCACCGGGAGTCACTGTTCTGCCGCTCTGCGTCCTCTCCTCTGAAAATCAGCCTCAGACTGAGCACTGACAATGCCTGCTGTCTATAACAGCACAAAGGCGCGCCCCTGTATGACGCCGCAGGCACGCCCCCCCCCCGCCCTCCTGTCTGAACGGCGCGAAAAACGTCAATAAGACGTGCGCGCGCGCGCGTATGCCGGAAACAGGAGGAACATGGAGGAGCCGCGCTGCTGGAGATCCAGGAACGCAGAAACAGGCGGCAGATTCAAACCCCCGGCCAGGTAGGACTCTCCTAAGGCCCCTAGGGATCCTTACTAGCCCTAGGAAGAAACAGCAGGTTTAGCTAGCAACACATATTTAGACAGGGGGACCTAGTGATGGGGGAGAAAAGGGTGTCATCCTGTCTCTTTTAGACATAGTGAGCAAGGTTGCCCATGCAGAGCATACTTAGGCTATCCCCCTTTTTAGGTTACCCCGGAGAGCCTGCTGTCGAACCAAGTCCCGCAGGCTCCCCCTTACCTGCTCCATGCTGCAGGATGTTTGTCCAGCAAACTGATCCAATCTTCTCCCATCTCCGTGGGTAGCGTAGTAGACCTTCAGGCCCTGGGGTCCTATGAAGGTACCCACTGTCCTGGACCTATATAGCACCCTGGCAAACAGGAACTTATGGTTTTTACAAACTCCAAGTCCTGGGCCCAGGGTCCAGCCCTCCAAAGAGGAGCATTATAGGCAAAACCCCACGGCTTGGGGCCCGGGTACTGTCCACTTTGGCACTGAGGCTCCTTGGACAGATCCGGTTAGCCCGCCCTTAATCCCAAGGATGTGGAGCAAAGCTATTCCGTGACCAACACCTAAGACACTGGCGAAAAAACTGAGGGACTCCCTCTAGGGGAGGGGGTTATATAGGGAGGGGACTTCCTGTTTGAGATTGCCAGTGTCCACACCTGAAGGTACTCCATATAACCCATATAGTAATGAATATGCCGCTCTGTGTCCCGTGATGTACGAGAAAGAAATTTAATTTTGCAACTTGATTCTGCATAAAACATTGTCATTCCATGAGATAATCTACGAGGGCGTGTTTACAGGTGCAATTAGGCGCAGGGCAGTGTATGAATTAGGTGGGGCAACTGGTGGTTAGTAACTCTTGAGGCCTGGCTAGTAGCTCAGGACTTGAAATTTTGAGGTGTGTGTGTGTGTGTGTGTGTGTGTGTGTGTGTGTGTGTGTGTGTGTGTGTGTGTGTGTGTGTGTGTATATATATATACACACACACACACACATACACACACACATATCACACATATTATATATACACACACACACACACATACATATACACACACTCTGCTGGGGGGTGTTCTGCTCATCCCTAAATACCGCTAAAAGAAAGCTCCATTTGTGCGGAAAAAAAAAAAAATTAGTTTGGGTTCCATGTTGCATGACCGCGCAATTGTCATTCCAAGTGCAACGGTGCTGAAAGCTGAAAATTGGCCTGGCCAGGAAGGGGGTAAAAGTGGCCGGTATTGAAGTTGTTAAATTATATATTCCTGTTCTAATTTTGTAATACTATAAATTGCAGTATCCATCGCCCGTTGTTCCTGCTGCACGTCGATGTGCCTGCTGAGGATCGTCTCATCCGCTGCACCCGCCAACCAACACCAAGGGAAACAGGACTGACTCCTCATCGCATAGCGCTACACCAGAGGACATCAAATGGATGAATGAACGCACCAGATGACAGCCACTTCTCCTTCCTGGAGAAACCTATGATATGCCTATATATCACCACCTAAATGCGAGTGGTTTTCTTACCTTTAGCTTTGTAAATAAATTTGTTTTTAAAATACTGCATCCAGAGGCGCCTCTCTCCTTGTTTGCCTTTCTAGATTTGGAACACGGTTTCTGTTCCCCACTGACGGCAGCCCTGAGTGCACATCCCCATCAACAAAAAACATTTCATTCCCCAAACCCCATTTTTTAACAGCCTGAACTGTTTCCACCTTTAGACTTTTTTTTGGACCTTCTTTGGTTCCATGTGCTGTTAATATATATTACGCTGTTACGATATATATATATTTTTCTCTGATCTTGCGCATAATTACTTGTTGTACAATAAATGAATAGCCCACTATGATTAAAAGTTTATACATAAAATGTTAACGTACCGGATTCTTCAGAAAAAGACTGCTCCCCTAATTCTGCTTTCAAATCTTTCCGAGATGTCGTCTTTCCTTGATACCTTTTATCCGCATCAGAAAGGAAGGTTACTGTGCGTTTCTTGAGGTTCTTCAGTATAATAGCACCGTCATCATCTTCAATTTCCCCTTCATCAAATTTTTCAATAACTTTTGCTGCGGTGGCTGCAAAAAAAAGACAGCAACATCATTATTGAGTAAAGAAACCCTGTGACACGAGGCACTAAAAAAAAACATTAGCAAATTAAACAATATTAAAATAAAAATCTCTACTGCAATCCACAGCGGGGGGGAATGAATTACGCTATCCACAACAAATCCTTACGTCAGTTTTGTGCATCATTAAAGATTGTGTGACCCCAATTTCAATTTGTACTATGTTTGTAACCCCCCCTCATGCATTAGCCTTAAGCCAGACATTCATTGATCAGTTTTTTTTTTGATCAGCCAGTGGGCCGAATGAAAAAAAAGGGATTTTTAATAACAGCTTACCTGTAAAATCCTTTTCTTGGAGTACATCACGGGACACAGAGCGCATAGTCATTACATATGGGTTATATGGGTACCTTCAGGTGTGGACACTGGTGTAATCAACTTCACAGGAAGTTCCTCCCTATATAACCCCCTCCCACTGAGAGTGCTTTAGTTTTGTAGCAAGCAATTTCTCTGAGGTTACACAATGTTCCCCAAAAAGAGGGGTGGGAGCTCTGTGTCCCGTGATGTACTCCAAGAAAAGGATTTTACAGGTAAGCCGTTATTAA
Source organism: Rana kukunoris (assembly GCA_029574335.1). Taxonomy (NCBI): domain Eukaryota; kingdom Metazoa; phylum Chordata; class Amphibia; order Anura; family Ranidae; genus Rana; species Rana kukunoris. Next base: position 472,728,122 of record CM056050.1, read on the forward strand.
AAATCCCTTTTTCTTGATCGTACATCACGGGACACAGAGCGCATAGTCATTACATATGGGATGTCCCAAAGCAATGCTCCATGAAGGGAGGGAGACCGTAAGGCCAAAAATAGCCAAACAGAAAATATATCAGGAGGTAAAATAGCTCCACCAACAGAAAAAAGGGGGCGTGGACCGGGCCAGAGGATTCTATACTGCTGCCCGTAGGACCGCCTGCCCAAATGCTGCGTCCGCAGCCTTTGTGACGTCCAACTTATAAAATTTAGTAAACGTATGTACGGAAGACCAGGTTGCCGCTTTGCAAACCTGTGCCATAGAGATCTGATGGTGTGCCGCCCAAGAGGCACTCATGGCCCTCGTAGAATGGGCCTTAACTGATAAGGGCGGTGGAACGCGCTTCAGACCATAGGCCTGAAAAATCAGCTGCTTAATCCACCTAGCCAAGGAAGACTTGGCAGCCGGCTGACCCTTCTTGGGGCCATCCGGAAGACTGAAAAGCACATCTGTTTTCCGAATCTTTTCTGTAGCCTTGAGATAAACCCTCATGGCTCGGACCACATCCAAAGTATGAAGCAATCTTTCCTCTCTGGACTGGGGAGTAGGAAAGAAGGATGGTAGGACTAGGTCCTGATTCAAGTGAAAACTGGATATGACCTTAGGAAGGAAAGAAGGCTGAGGCCGCAGAACCACTCTGTCCTTATGCAGAATCAGGTACGGTTCCCTGCAAGACAAGGCTGCCAGCTCGGAGACCCTTCTGGCCGAAGCCATAGCCACCAAGAAAACCAACTTTCGGGTTAGCAGCACAAGAGGGATTTCTGTCAGAGGTTCAAACGGCTGCTTTTGTAAAGCTGACAAGACCAGATTTAAATTCCAGGGGCAGAGGGGAGCTCTAATAGGGGGATTTACATGCAAGACCCCCTGCAAAAAGGTTTTCACAAGCGAATGTGTGGCCAAAAGCCTTTGAAACCATATCGATAAGGCAGACACCTGCCCCTTTAGAGTACTAAGAGCCAACCCCTTGTCAACGCCAACCTGGAGGAATCGCAAGATCCTGTCAATAAAAAACTTGCGAGGATGCCCTCCTTGAGACTCGCACCACTCCACATAGGTTCTCCAGACTCTGTAATAGATATTTCTAGAGACTGGCTTTCTAGCTTGAATTAACGTAGATATGACTTGGGCAGAGAGGCCTCTGCCCTTAAGAATTAGAAATTCAGCCGCCAAGCCATCAAATTTAGCTGCTGTGAAGCAGGGTGGTAGATCGGGCCCTGAGACAGCAGATCTGGGCGCAGGGGGAGTGGCCACGGTGCCCCTACTGACATCCTCACGATGAGTGCGTACCAAGCCCTTCTGGGCCAGGCTGGGGCCACCAGGATCACCGGCCTGCGCTCCACCCTGATCCTTCGTAGAAGGCGGGGAATCATCTGTAGTGGAGGGAACGCATACAGGAGAGAAAACTGGTGCCAGGGGCAAACCAACGCATCGGTCCCGTAGGCCGAGGGGTCCCTGGCTCGGGATACGAATTTGTCCAATTTCTTGTTGAATCTTGTTGCCATGATGTCCACATCGGGAACTCCGAATCTTTGGCAAATCTCTTGGAATACCTGGGGGTGAAGAGACCACTCTCCCGGGAGTAACTGTTGACGACTCAAAAAATCTGCTTGAGAATTGTCTATCCCTGGGATGAACACTGCTGAGATGCAGGGTACATGGGCTTCGGCCCATGAAAAAATCAGGTTTACTTCCCTTTGAGCCGCTAGGCTCCTTGTGCCCCCCTGGTGGTTTATGTATGCCACCGCCGTGGCATTGTCGGACTGTATCCTTACTGGCAGACCCTGCAGGGGAAGAGTCCAGGCGACCAGGGCCAACCGAGCAGCTCTGATCTCTAGGACATTGATGGGAAGCAGACTTTCTGCCTCTGACCACTGTCCCTGCTGGGTCCGTTTTCCTAAGATTGCCCCCCAACCTGTTAGGCTGGCATCTGTGGTTACTATTTTCCACGAGATGGGGCAAAAGGTTTTCCCTTTTGATAATTTTTGAGGGATCAGCCACCAGTACAGGCTGTGCCTGACTCCTGGGGAAAGAACTAATGGACGGTCTAATGCCTGTATGGACTTGTTCCAAGCAGAGAGAATAGCTGCTTGCAGAATTCTGGTATGGATCTGGGCATAGGGCGCTGCTTCGAAGGCGGCCACCATCTTTCCCAGCAGTCGCATGCATAGGCGAATAGTCGGCTTCTTTTTGCCTAAGACTATTGAATCGTTTGAATCAACGACCTGATCTTCTTTTGAGGTAAAAATACCCTCTGGCATTCTGTATCTAACCGAAAGCCTAGATATTCCAACTGTCTTGTGGGTTGTAACCTTGATTTTTCTTGGTTCACAATCCACCCGAACTCTTCTAGATGCCGCACTGTGCGGACTACTGCATGATTGAGGTTGGAAGCTGAACTGTCGATAACCAGGAGATCGTCCAGGTATGCTAGGACCAAGATGCCTTCTGTCCTTAGGACGGCTAGCACCGGGGCTAACACCTTTGTGAATACCCGTGGAGCTGTTGCCAACCCGAAAGGGAGGGCTACGAACTGGTAATGACTTTGATTTATCGTAAAAACGAAGAAACTTGTGATGTGCTGGGTAAATCGGCACATGCAGATATGCATCCTTTATGTCTATAGATGCTAGGAAGTCGCCCTGATGCAGGCTGGCTGTCACTGAACGTATGGAGTCCATACGAAAGGTCTGAATCCTTAGAAAGCGATTTAGGCGTTTGAGGTCTAATATAGGCCTGACGTCGCCATTGGGTTTTGGTATAACAAAAAGGTTGGAGTAGAATCCCAGACCCCTTTCTTGGGTTGGTACTTCTACAATTACTCCTTGGAGCAAGAGGCGATCCAACGCCTTTACGAGAGAGGCCCTCTTTAACGGGTCGCTTGGAAGACTTGACCCCTGAAAATGAGGAGGGGGGATTTCTCGAAACTCTAGTTTGTAGCCTGAGGCTACTACGGACCGAACCCAAGCGTCGGGAATTCTGGCCTTCCAGACTTCGGAGAAAAACTGAAGCCTCCCCCCACCCAAGAGAGTGGGGGCGCCCCTTCATGAATCTGACTTGATGACTGGTTTAGCCGGCTTGCGAGACCAGGGCCTCTTGTTTGCCGCGGCTTGTCCCTGTGGGCGGCTATTAACTGCTGAACGCCCGGGAGGCCGTCGATACTGACGAGAAGTCGAAGGGGCCGAGCCTACAATGGCCTGTCGTTTAAACGTGGGCCCCCGCGGTCTTTTCTTGACCGGTAAGGAAGTACTTTTTCCACTTGATATGGTGTGGATATATTTATCTAGGTCTTCCCCGAATAGTCTTCCCCCATGAAAGGGAAACCCTGCTAAAAGCTTTTTGCAGGGTGCCTCTGCTGACCAGTTCTTTAGCCACAAAAGACGACGCATGTGAACCATCAGTAGAGATGAACGGGATGCCTGTTGGATGGAGTCCTTAATAGCATCTATTGCAAAGCAGAGAGCCCTAGGGAATTCTGCTAATTCATGAGTATGCTGAGCCGGCATGTCCTTTAATATATGTTTTGCCTGATCCTTCAAGGCCTGACAAACACCAATGGCTGCTACTGCTGGCTGAACCATGGCACCTACTGAGGTGAAAGCTGCTTTCAGTAGGGTCTCGAATTTCTTGTCGACCGGATCCTTGAACATATGGACATTTTCAACCGGACAAGTCAGGGATTTATTCACGCAGGAAATGGCTGCGTCCACTGTAGGGAGAGCCCATTTCTTTACATATTCCTCTTCCATAGGGTAGAGAATAGAGAATCTTTTAGGAGGGACAAAGATTCTATCAGGTCGAGCCCAATCCTGGTAAATCACGTTCCGCAGAAGGGGGTGCATTGGAAAAGATGCACAAGTTAATGGAGCCTTTAAAGAACCCAATGAGGATACCTCCGGGGCTACTAGTTCTGGCACTGGAAGTTTAAAGGCAGTGCGAACCATATCTGTCAAAGACTGGATCCACAGGCCCTCCGCTTGAGAGGCCGAAAAATATTCATCTATAGTGGAATTTTCCCTGTCTGAACCGTCGGGACTTGGGTCTGCCTGATCCCCTTGTGGGTCCCGTTCCTCTGAAGAGGAGACCTCCGCATCTGAAAACCCCACACTGGGTGAGGGGGGATCTAGCCCGCTTGCTACTTGGGCAAGGACGGGAAAGCAACGCAGTTAACCTTTTCTCTAGCCCACACATGGTGGCTGCTAGCATTTCTTCCGTCACGTAAACGGGAATGGGTGGATCGGGGGCCGCCTCTGCCCCCAGCACCCCCAATGGCTCTTGTACTATGCCACTCGGTGTCCTGACTGGCGAGGGTGGGGCCGTAGAAGCCTGGCCCAAATCCTCTGACCCCGATGGAGACCCCTTTTGTTTTTTGGCACCTTTAGCAGCCTTGGCTGGTCCAGATCCCTTTGGAGCCATTGTACAACCTTGGGTCACCCCTATAGCCAACACCTGACTGTTGCAGCTAGGAGTAACCAATATGAGGGCAGGTATGAGGAAAATGAAAAAGAACTAATTTCTCTCTTTTTCTTTTTTTTTTTTTTTTTTTACCCGCCTGGGAGGTGGCAATACTGAGGAAACCTGTGAGTATTGACACACCAATGCCCGTTAGCCGGAGTCCAAGGTAGACTCAGATACTGCTGGATCTAAGGCTGAGTCCCTTTAAGCAAAAAAACTTTTTTTTTTTTTTTTTTCTGGTCAATAGTGGACCTAAGTCCTAGACCTGAAGATCCACAAAACCGCCACTAGGTGTCCCTGTGTGGCCAAAAGACCCAGCTGCACGCTCTGTATCCTTTCTTCCTCTGCCTCCAGGAGGAAAGACCAGCCAGAGAGAAGTTTTCCCTTTATACAGACCCTGACGCTGCTGGCCCGCCCCCCCGACGCACGCCGACGCTATAAAAGGCGGCGTGCACGCGCGCACAATCGCGCGCACCACGCTGAAACCACATGGAGGAAGCAGAGCAGAGGAACAACATGGACCAGCGTTATGCAGCACCAACAGACACCAGGTAAGCACTAATCTTATTGTAGTGCACACACAGCGAGGAAGCTGTCCCCTTGGGCTTCCTAAGAAACAGGAGTTTTTACCAGCAATTTCCTCTTTAAAACATGTGGGGTTGCAGTATCAGTGTTAACAGGCAGACCTGGGGTGAGTAGCAAATATATAACTTACACAAGTATACATATATCTACATGTTATCTGGGTAAACATTAGAATCCCATCCTGCCTCAACAGACATAGTGGAGATAGTGGCTGATGCACCAGCATACTGTTAGCCAACCCAGAACCCCCAGGGGGATACCTACTGTCGAACCAAGTCCCGCAGGTTCCCTCTTACCTGCTCCACGCCGCAGGGTATTGCAAGAGGCCCAACCTTCCCCCATCTCCGTGGGTATTGTCTTGGACCTTCAGGGACCGGGGTCCTGTGTTAAGGAACCCACACCCCTGGACCTATATAGCATCCTGGCATCAGTAGCGTTTAGTTCTTGGAAGAGACTAAGGCACTGGAGCCCAGAATCCAGCCCTCCAAGGAGAGGCATTATAGGCAAAACCCCACTCCAGCAGGGCCCGGGTACCGTACATCTTGGCTCTGAAGCACTTCGGACGGATCCGGCTAGCTATCCTGGGTCCCGAGACCTCCGAGGGACAGCTAGACGTGACCAACACCTAAGACACTGGCGAAAAAACTAAAGCACTCTCAGTGGGAGGGGGTTATATAGGGAGGAACTTCCTGTGAAGTTGATTACACCAGTGTCCACACCTGAAGGTACCCATATAACCCATATGTAATGACTATGCGCTCTGTGTCCCGTGATGTACGATCAAGAAAAGAAAGAAGAAAAACAAAAATTGTATCCCCCCCCATCTACACATACATATAAGCTATTATATTCTGACAACGGGAGTTCTCCGCTATCAGAATACACTGATCAGCACTGCAGCCAATTGGCTGCAGCACTGATTGATAAGCCATTCGATCCACTCCTCTCTAACAGGAACTTCCATGGATAAATCAAGGATTTAAATTTAAATCAATTTCAATCTCAATAAAGCCAAATGTGATGGCTGCATTAGTAATACTGGCGATCTAGACAGTAAGTTTATTTTTCAAACAGAAAAGGCTGTCCTGCAGATGTATTGATTAATGGATTCCCTCTCGCCGCTATTATATTCTTTAATTCGTTCTGAATCCTCTATTCTCCTCTGTCAGAATACAATGATCAGTGCTGTAGCCAATTGGCTGCCTCCACTATTGAATCTAAATATTACCGGTAGTACTGTTCAAGAGGAGTTGATCATTAGAACGACTCCTCTTGGAAATAAAAATCAATGCATTTCTATGGTGGTGGTTCACATCTACACTCCATAACACCTGAAGCCAAATATTGTCAATGAAATCGAGCAATGCCAAGCAAAATAAAGGCAGAGATGGGGTCTCTTTTTAATCGTGAGACCTTTATCCGGATGGTGAGGGAGGCACTCCCATCTGTACGATCCTCAGGACTCCCATTACGAGCCTGGAGCAACCAAGAGGAGGGCACTGGTGCAGATTGATGGGCAAGATTTCTACAATTGGGAAGATTTTACTGACGGACGACAAAAGGTAATGTTTTGCATCTTTTTAGCAATGACATCTTATGGTATGGTTGCAACCTGTGTATTAGTTTGCTTTACACTCATGGCTGCATTTTAAAATCATGGGGCCCCATACAGCCTACTTGACAGCCCTTTCCCCCAATAAAATATTAAAGAAATATGCTATACCTGAAAGTACACACAAATCCTTATTTATTTATTAACCCATTTTTATTATAAAGTTACATTTTTTATCCACTTGCCGACCGCCGCACGCCTATTAACAGCGACAGAATGGCAAACAAGGCATTCCCCTATTCTGCCTAGTGACACCGATGACCGCTCCCCGTGATCGGGAACGGTCATCAGTGACGTGTCACGTGTAGCCACGCCCCCTAACAGTAAGAATGACTTGCTATGGAACACTTAACCCCTGCAGTACCACCTAGTGGTTAACCTCTTCACTGCCAGTGACATTTTTACAGTAATCAATGCATTTTTATAGCACTGGTCGCTGTAAAAATGACAATGGTCCCAAAATGGTTTCAAAAGTGTCTGATGTGTCCGCCATAATGTTGTAGTCACGATAAAAAAAAAAAAAATGAATAAAAATGCCATAAAACAGAGGGAGCTGTGGTGGCTCAACGTGATTGGCACTGCGCTGACAAGCCATTCACCTCTGCAGCCAAGGGTTCGGATCCCGGTCTCGGCTACATGTGAATTGAGTTTGGTGGTCTCAGCCCGGCTCCCGGTGGGTGTGCTATGCAAGGTACGCCTGTGCTTAGTACGCCCACCCCCCCCCCCACAAAAACCACCACACTTGCACGCACACAAAATTGGTTTAAAACACATGCACTTTGGCCATGCGGTCTCTTAAAATAAAGAGAGGCGAAGGACCTACGGGGCTGGCTGGGTGGGCTATGCCCCCTCACTCCCTCATAGGGGGAGTCCCTCTGCCCCATTGGGGTCCCGTTGGGCCCCAGTTGGGCTCCCAAGGAGGAGCAGGTAGGGCGGGGTGAGTGGGAGGCCCCCCTTCACACCCGCCATTGCCACCAGGGGCATGGAGAAGGATGGCGATTGCCTCCGGGGGGAGGGTCTGCCTACTCCCAACTCCTGCAGTCCGGCTCCTCTCTCTCGAGTTCACGCACAAAAATACACTTTAAAAAAAAAAAAAAAAAAAGCCATAAAACAAGCTTGTGTTGCGAGCTTGCAGGGAATGAAGCCTGTCACTGTGATAGATCGAGCGGAGGACAGGGCTCGCACATACAATGGGGAGACGTCGCAGGATCCTGGGGTCAAGGTAAGTAACTTTGTCTGGATCCTGCGATGCAAGCCCGAGTGTGGCTAAGGGTTACCGCTTTTGGTAATGAAAATTCCCCCCGAGTCACTCTCGGGAATCCTGCCAGGGAGGTTAAGGAAATAGGGGTCAATTCACAAAGAGAAACGTTATTGGTTTTCTTCAGTTGTTAAATTAGCACTCCTTATTTAACGCTAGCAAACATGGTATTCACGAAAGCTAGAATCGTTATTCAACATAGTCGTTATGGTTTTCAACTGACGCTTTATCCAATCGTTATGCTAACTACTCAAGAGTTATTTTAACGTCCCAAATCGTAATAATGTCTAAGATCGTTAAATAATGCTGTAGAGATGCATTCTGGGAGCAGAAGGGGAGGGGAACATCTGCATGTGGAAAAGAGCAGATGGAGAGAGAGGGAGAGAGGGAGAGAGGGAGAGAGGGAGAGAGGGAGAGAGGGAGAGAGGGAGAGAGGGAGAGAGGGAGAGAGGGAGAGAGGGAGAGAGGGAGAGAGGGAGAGAGGGAGAGAGGGAGAGAGGGAGAGAGGGAGAGAGGGAGAGAGGGAGAGAGACATCACCTGGGTTTCAGAAAAGTCATCCAAAATAGTATGTGAACGGAATACACGTTTATAAATCTGAACAACATTCTAACGTGTTCTTCTTCGCCTCTGGATAATTTTAAGTTCAAATAGAGCATGGTTCCATCTTGCCCAACACTACTAAAAACTTCACTACACTACAAAAATCGCCAAAAGCTTCCTCTAACAAAATATCGCCTGGGAAATGTCATAACCACAGTATTCTATTTAGGCATCGGGAGTATTTGAGTATCAATGGGCACAGCTGTCAAAGCACCTCGAATGCGGTGCTATAAAAGCGCATTTAACCTGAATAGCATTGCTAAAATTATGGTAAAGCGCCGCTAAAACTACCACCCCAGTGTGAATGCAGCCTAAAGCCTCGTACACGCGATCTGATTTTCCGGGCAAAGCGTCAGACTTTTGTCCAAAGAGCGTTGGCCAGGAACTTGTCTTCCACACAAACAGCACACAATTGTCGGCCAACAAACACGAACGTAGTGACGTACAACATGTTTTTTTTATAGCTCTTTAGCGCCACCCTTTGGGCACCTTCTGCTAATGTTGTGTTTGGTAAGCATTGCTTCCAAGCATGCGTGTTTGTCCAAGCATTGAAATAAGAAAAATTCCATATTTTTCCAACTATAAGACTCACTTTTTCCCCCCAGAAACATAGGGGAAAATGTCCCTGCGTCTTATGGTGCGAATAGATAACAGGCACAACCCCCTGCTGCCACCACCAGAAGAGAGGCAGGAGAGCGAATGACAGACTTTCAAACAACCCCCCGTGGGTGCCAGGTGATCTTCCGGCTGGTTCCCGGGACAGAGGATGGCGGAAGTGATAACATCAGGTAAGGCTGCGTTTGTAGCAATGGTCACGCTGCAATTCCTATGGGCAATGGTCATGCTGCATTTCCTATTGGCAATGGTCACGCTGCATTTTCTATGGGCACTGGAAAATACTTTAGCGCACCATTTGGTTCAGAATTTTTTTTCTTGTTTTTCCTCCTCTAAAGCCTAGGTGCATCTTATGGTGCAAAAAATATGGCAAGTAGCAGCAGATAAGGTAAGTGTTGAGGTAAACTGCTATAATTTGTATAACAGTGTTCGGTTTACATTTTTCCCCAGATTCTTTTTTTATTTTATACGGGTAGAATACAACAATTTAAGATAGAGGGTGGGTCAGTACGCAATAAGCAAAGAAATTACCATGCAGTTAGTGCATGGTGAGTCAACTCCGACTTGTACTGTGAAGCATCATTCAATGAGCAAATATGCAAATACGACAGCCTCCGTGGATATATTTTTTGTTACAATTATACACAGAACCAAAAACAAAATTATTTACATAAAGACATTCGTTATATGCTTAGCAATAGACTGTACATTTACATTACCTTTGAATTATTGCTAGCCTTCAAATTAACTGGTACATTTTTACAAGGAAAAAAAAAAGACAAAAAGGTTTGCAATAGTTACATAACTATTTAATGCAACAAAAATAAATTCACACACACACACACACATTATATCACACAAAAATGTATAAAAGTGAACTTACAGTTATGATGAAAAAATAAATGTATCTGAGGTATAACAACAAAGTTGAAAAAAAAATAAAAATCAGCTTAGTCAACTGACGCCATAGACACCAATATATGTTGGAAAATGACAATTCTACCAAATCATAATTAGTTAACAAGAAGCTTCTGGACAACAGGCTCATGTCTTTGTAGCAGTCACAAATCTCAGCAACATGTGCAGATCTGTCATATTACGCTGTCTAACACCATGATACATGAGAATTAGGTCACAATGTTGTCTCCCCAACAAATCACACTGTCTAGGCAAAATGTGGACCATCATTTAATAAATGAACAAAATGAAAAGTATTTTTAAACAATGTATTATTAAAGGGAAAGCCTACCCTAGCAGTTGTATGAATTTACATTATAATGTTTATGCACGCCAATAAAAATAGGATTTTCTTTGTACTCGCTGTAAAATATTTCTCAGAGTTCACTGAAGGAGATATTGATCTTTGGGTTTTAGCGCTACCCACAGGAGTAGGATGTAGGATGCCAGGCACAAAAACTGAAAGCACAGCCCAGGGTCGGTCCATATTGGTGGCCAAATGAGCACAGAGAGAACCAGAGGGGCGAGTGTGGTCTTCAACATTTTGTCAGACAGATGGACAATGATGCAAAACACACCGCAAAAGAAACCCAGGAGCTTTTGAAGGAAAAGAAGTGGAATAACCCAACCCAATTGAGCATGCATTTCACTTGAAGGCAAAACTAAAAGCAGAAAGACCCACAAACAAAGAACAACTCAAGACAGTTACAGCCTGGCAAAGCATCAGAAAGGAAGAAACCCAGTCTTTGGTAATGTCCATGGGTTCCAGACTTCAGGCAGTCATTGCCAGTAAAGGATTCTCTACAAAATATTAACCAGTTGCTGACCAGGCCGTAGCAGAATGATGGCTATAGCGCAATCGAATAACTCTAGGAGGGCGTACTATGACATCCTCCCAGAACCGCACTACCATGGGACGCGCACCCGGGAGTGTCTGACTGCCGGGTTCTAGGGACCCGCCATGTCACAGATTCTGCCCTTTACCATGTGATCGGTCTGTCCAATTGGACAGAGTGATCACTGTCAACAAACCCACGCCATGTCCTGTTCTCTCCCTCCTCACACCGATCGTGTGAGAAGAGGCTGAAGTTGCAGCGTGAGGCTGCCTAAGAGTGAGATAGTGCCCTATTAGTGCCCCATCAGAGCCAAGGAGTGCCCCATCGGAGTCAAGGCCTGCCCCATCGGAGCCACTAAAGTGCCAGTACAGTGCCTATCAGTAAGTGTTCATCAGTGCCACCCTCACACAGATGCCAAAGTAGAAATTAACTTTATTTTAACCACTTCCCTCCTGTAGCCTATAATAAAATTATGGCATGGTGAGGAGGAAACATCACAAGGGGTAGGGCCTCTGGATGACATCACCCGGTGGCCACGCCCCATGGCTATATCAGTAATGGCACATTGTGGACCCAGCATTACAGTGGGAGAGAGCGTTGAGAGAACATCGGAGGGAGAAGACAGCAGAGAGGAGAACCGGTAGCGGAAGACATCAACGGAACGAGAATAACCGGAGGAAGAGGTCATCACCGGAGGGAGAAAAAAAATCAGAAGGAAAACAGATGCCGGAGCTGCTTTAATAAATTACTTTGTCAAAAAAAAAAAAAAATGGAGTTACACTTACCGGTAACGTCCTTTCCAGTAGTCTTTCAGGACAGCCACAATAGAGAGATAGGCTCCTCCTCTTCCTTAGGAAACACTGCACAGCCTTTAAGAACTCTCCTCCCCCTGCCAGACCTCAGTTTTTATACGAGCACCTCCGGTCAGCTGGGGAGACACAAGAACATGTTAGTAATCCATCATTAAACATCAACATCATACTATGTTCCTGTATTAAACAAACCTTCCATAACTTCGGGTGGGTAACCAGGGCTGTCCTGAAAGACTACTGGAAAGGACGTTACCGGTAAGTGTAACTCCATTTTTCCCTTCTCGTCTTTCAGGACAGCCACAATAGAGAGGATAATCGAGTACTCACCAACTAGGGCGGGACTATGGCTTGCAGGACCTTTCGCCCAAAGGCCTGGTCGCCTGCCGACACCAAGTCTACTCTATAATGTTTGACGAAGGTGGTGTAGTTGGACCAAGTTGCTGCCTTGCATATTTGTTCTGGCGTTGCTCCAGCGGTTTCAGCCTGGGAAGCAGCCACTGCTCGTGTAGAGTGTGCCTTAATTCCTGTAGGGACCTCTTTACCAGACAAGACATATGCTTGTTCAATCGCTAGTCTAAGCCATCTAGCGATTGTGCGCCGAGACGCTTTCTGTCCTTTCTTAACTCCAGAAAATAAAACAAAAAGAGAGTCTGATCTCCTAAAATCTTTGGTCAGCTCTAAATAGTGTAGGATGCATCTCCTGACGTCCAACTTACTAAACCTAATTTCCCTTTCACCTGAGGGATTAGGGCAAAAAGAGGGTAGCACCACCTCCTGACTCCTATGGAATCTAGAAGATACTTTGGGTAAAAAGGCCGGATCAGTCTTGAAAACAACTCGATCCGGAAAAACAATACAAAAAGGGGGTCTAACTGACAAGGCTTCTATCTCGCTGACCCTCCTAGCAGTAGTCACTGCAACCAAAAAGACTGTCTTTAAAGTCAACTCCCTCAACAGACATCCGTCTAGAGGTTCAAAGGGAGACCCTGTTAGGGCCTGAAAAACTAAGGATAAATCCCACCTGGGGAAGGGGGGCCCCTGGAACGGTCTCTGTCTAGATAATGCTCTGAAGAACCGGATTACCCAGGAGTTACTGGCCAGTGGACTCTCTAGATATACACAAAGAGCGGAAACCTGACTCTTAAGGGTACTGACTGAACCCTTATCTGCCCCACACTGTAGGAACTCCAATACTGAAGAGGGGTTCTGCACTAAGCAGGAATATTCTAGACACCACTCATTAAAGCGAAGCCAGACCTTCCTATAAATAGAGCGGGTTTCCTTCTTCCTGCTACTAAGAAGGGTGGCAGTTAACCTTTCAGAAAACCCTTTAGACCTTAGCAAGGTCTCTTCAGTAACCACGCCGCTAGGTTCCACCTGTGTGGGTGTGGGCAAAGGACTGGACCCTGCGAGAGAAGATCCCTTGTGGATGGGAGGAAGAAGGGAGGTTCCATGGTCAGTTGTTTGAGGACCGAGAACCAAGCCCTTTTCGGCCAGTGAGGTGCCACTAGAATCAGAGAGGTGTTCTCCAGTTGGAACTTTCTTAGAACTGCCGGTAGAAGCACTGGAGGTGGGAAGGCATAACAAATCCCGAACCTCCAGCTCTGGGATAGGGCATCTACCCCCCTTGCTCCCTCTCCTTTGTTCCGGGAGAAAAAACAAGGGGTTTTCGCGTTTTCTTTTGACGCAAACAGGTCTACCTCCGGAGATCCCCACCTCCTGACTAGGAGATGGAAAACTTCCTGACTGAGAGCCCACTCGCTCTCTCTCAGCTGACTGCGGCTGAGGAAATCTGCCGTCTTGTTTTCTATTCCTTTTAGGAAGATCGCTGATAATGACAGGGTGTTTGCTTCGGCCCAGTGAAGAATCCCTGATGTAATGGTCGACAGGACTACACTTCTCGTGCCACCCTGCTTGTTCAGATAGGCCACAGCCGAAGCATTGTCCGACCGCACCTGGACGTGGTGACCCTGAAGCTTTTCCTGGAAGAATCTGAGGGCTAGACTGACCGCCATCAGCTCCTTCCAATTGGAGGACTTCCCCAACTCGGCATCTTTCCATACGCCTTGCGCTGGAAGGGACCCTAAGTGAGCCCCCCAACCTCTGCCGCTTGCGTCCGTGGTTACCACCTGAGGAACCGGAATATGCCACAGACGACCCTGCGATAAATTGGAAATCTTCCTCCACCACCAGAGGGACCTCTTTACTTGGGTTGGGACCTGCACTAGGGTATCTAGCCGCTCCAGATCGTGATCCCAGATTTTCAGGAGAAAAGCTTGCAGGGGCCGAAAGTGAAGGCCTGCCCATTGGACAGCCGGAAGGGTGGACGTAAGCAGGCCCAGGGTCGACATCAGGGACCTGATCGACACTTGCCGACTGCCCTGTAGGGTGGCCACCGCTCTGTCTAATTTCAGGGCCTTCTCCCTGGGGAGAAAGACCCTTAGGAGGGTGGAGTCCAAAAGGTACCCTAAGTAAGGGATTTGTTGGGACGGTGACAGGCTGGATTTTTCTAAGTTTAACAGCCACCCTAGATCCGATAGAGTTCTCTTGGTTAATTCCAGATTTCTGGATAGTTGTTCTGGAGAAGCCGCAAAAAGGAGCAGGTCGTCTAGGTAGGCTATGATGCCTACTCCCTGGAGACGCAGAAATGCTATGGGTTCTGCCAGGACCTTGGTGAACACGCGGGGTGAGGAGGATAGACCGAATGGCAAAGCCTGGAACTGAAGATGCATCACCTCCCCTCCTAGGTCTATCGCTAGGCGTAGATACCTCTGAGACCCCTCTGCGATGGGTACGTGCAGGTACGCGTCCCTGAGGTCCAGGGAGACCATAAAGCAATTCTGTGGAAGGAGGGCCCTGACCGTAAAGATTGATTCCATACGGAACTTTTTGTATGCGATGGACCTGTTTAGGGGTTTCAAGTTTAGGATTAACCTGTACTTCCCTGAGGGTTTCCTCACCACAAAAATGTGTGAGTAAAATCCCTTCCCTTCCTCTGTCGCTGGAACCCTGAGGACCACGTCCTGGTTCTTTAGCTCTTTTAAGGCTCCAATGAGAGCCTCTGATTTTTTCCCTGTCTCTGGGAAGTTGAGTGACCAGATATCTTTGGGGGGGAGGAGAAGCGAACTCTAGGAAGTACCCCCTCCTTACTATCGCCAGGACATACCTGTTGGGGGAAATTGACTCCCACTGTGGGAGGAAGGCCCCCAACCTTCCCCCCACCCTGACCTGGGAGTCATTGTTTTTTAGCGGGCTGGTCAGGAGAGCGAAAAAAAAGGATTTTTAATAACAGCTTACCTGTAAAATCCTTTTCTTGAAGTACATCACGGGACACAGAGCGCATAGTCATTACATATGGGTTATATGGGTACCTTCAGGTGTGGACACTGGTGTAATCAACTTCACAGGAAGTTCCTCCCTATATAACCCCCTCCCACTGAGAGTGCTTTAGTTTTGTAGCAAGCAATTTCTCCGAGGTTACACAATGTTCCCCAAAAGAGGGGTGGGAGCTCTGTGTCCCGTGATGTACTTCAAGAAAAGGATTTTACAGGTAAGCTGTTATTAAAAATCCTTTTTTCTTTATCGTACATCACGGGACACAGAGCGCATAGTCATTACATATGGGATGTCCCAAAGCAATGCTCCATGAAGGGAGGGAGACCGTAAGGCCAAAAATAGCCAAACAAAAACATTATCAGGAGGTAAAATAGCTCCACCAACAGAAAAAAGGGGGCGTGAACCGGGCCAGAGGATTCTATACTGCTGCCCGTAGGACCGCCTGCCCAAATGCTGCATCCGTAGCCTTTGCGACGTCCAACTTATAAAATGTAGTAAACGTATGTACGGAAGACCAGGTTGCCGCTTTGCAAACCTGTGCCATAGAGATCTGATGGTGTGCCGCCCAAGAGGCACTCATGGCCCTCGTAGAATGGGCTTTAACTGATAAGGGAGGTGGAACGCGCTTCAGACCATAGGCCTGAAAAATCAGCTGCTTAATCCACCTAGCCAAGGAAGACTTGGCAGCCGGCTGACCCTTCTTGGGGCCATCCGGAAGAACGAAAAGCACATCTGTTTTCCGAATCTTCTCTGTAGCCTTGAGATAAACCCTCATGGCTCGAACCACGTCCAAAGTATGAAGCAGTCTTTCCTCTCTGGACTGGGGAGTAGGAAAGAAGGATGGTAGGACTAGGTCCTGATTCAAGTGAAAACTGGATATGACCTTAGGAAGGAAAGAAGGTTGAGGCCGCAGAACCACTCTGTCCTTATGCAGAATCAGGTACGGTTCCCTGCAAGACAAGGCTGCCAGCTCGGAGACCCTTCTGGCCGAAGCCATAGCCACCAAGAAAACCAACTTTCGGGTTAGCAGCACAAGAGGGATTTCTGTCAGAGGTTCAAACGGCTGCTTTTGTAAAGCTGACAAGACCAGATTTAAATTCCAGGGGCCGAGGGGAGCTCTAATAGGGGGATTCACATGCAAGACCCCCTGCAAGAAGGTTTTCACAAGCGAATGCGTGGCCAAAGGCCTTTGAAACCATATCGATAAGGCAGACACCTGCCCCTTTAGAGTACTAAGAGCCAACCCCTTGTCAATGCCAACCTGGAGGAATCGCAAGATCCTGTCAATAAAAAACTTGCGAGGATGCCCTCCTTGAGACTCGCACCACTCCACATAGGTCCTCCAGACTCTGTAATAGATATTTCTAGAGACTGGCTTTCTAGCCTGAATTAACGTAGATATGACCTGGGCTGAGAGGCCTCTGCCCTTAAGAATTAGGGATTCAGCCGCCAAGCCATCAAATTTAGCTGCTGTGAAGCAGGGTGGTAGATCGGGCCCTGAGACAGCAGATCTGGGCGCAGGGGGAGTGGCCACGGTGCCCCTACTAACATCCTCACAATGAGTGCGTACCAAGCCCTTCTGGGCCAGGCTGGGGCCACCAGGATCACCGGCCTGCGCTCCACCCTGATCCTTCGTAGAAGGCGGGGAATCATCTGTAGTGGAGGGAACGCATACAGGAGAGAAAACTGGTGCCAGGGGCAAACCAACGCATCGGTCCCGTAGGCCGAGGGGTCCCTGGCTCGGGATACGAATTTGTCCAATTTCTTGTTGAATCTTGTTGCCATGATGTCCACATCGGGAACTCCGAATCTTTGGCAAATCTCTTGGAATACCTGGGGGTGAAGAGACCACTCTCCCGGGAGTAACTGTTGACGACTCAAAAAATCTGCTTGAGAATTGTCTATCCCTGGGATGAACACTGCTGAGATGCAGGGTACATGGGCTTCGGCCCATGAGAAAATCAGGTTTACTTCCCTTTGAGCCGCTAGGCTCCTTGTGCCCCCCTGGTGGTTTATGTATGCCACCGCTGTGGCATTGTCGGACTGTATCCTTACTGGCAGACCCTGCAGGGGGAGAGTCCAGGCGACCAGGGCCAACCGAGCAGCTCTGATCTCTAGGACATTGATGGGAAGCAGACTTTCTGCCTCTGACCACTGTCCCTGCTGGGTCCGTTTTCCTAAGATTGCCCCCCAACCTGTTAGGCTGGCATCTGTGGTTACTATTTTCGACGTGATGGGGCAAAAGGTTTTCCCTTTTGACAATTTTTGAGGGACCAGCCACCAGTACAGGCTGCGCCTGACTCCTGGGGAAAGACCTAATGGACGGTCTAATGCCTGTATTGACCTGTTCCAAGCAGAGAGAATAGCTGCCTGGAGAACTCTGGTATGGATCTGGGCATAGGGCACTGCTTCGAAGGCGGCTACCATCTTTTCCAGCAGTCGCATGCATAGGCGAATAGTCGGCCTCTTTTTGCCTAGGACTATTTGAATTGTTTGAGTCAATGACCTGATCTTTTCTTGAGGTAAAAATATCCTCTGGCATTCTGTATCTCACCGAAGGCCTAGATATTCCAACTGTCTTGTGGGTTGCAACCTCGATTTTCCTTGGTTCACAACCCACCCGAATTCTTGTAGATGCCGAACTGTGCGGACTACTGCATGATTGAGGTTGGAAGCTGATCTGTCGATAACCAGGAGATCGTCCAGGTATGCCAGGACCAAAATGCCTTCTGTCCTTAGGACGGCTAGCACCGGGGCTAACACCTTTGTGAATACCCGCGGAGCTGTTGCCAACCCGAAAGGGAGGGCTACGAACTGGAAATGACTTTGATCTATCATAAAACGAAGAAACCTGTGATGTGCTGGGTAGATCGGCACATGCAGATATGCATCCTTTATGTCTATAGATGCTAGAAAGTCGCCTTGATGCAGGCTGGCTGTCACTGAACGTATGGAATCCATACGAAAGGTCTGAATCTTTAGAAAGCGATTTAGTCGTTTGAGGTCTAGGATAGGCCTGACGTCGCCATTGGGTTTTGGTATAATAAAAAGGTTGGAGTAGAATCCCAGACCCCTTTCTTGGGTTGGTACTACAATTACTCCTTGGAGCAAGAGGCGATCCAACGCCCTTACAAGAGAGGCCCTCTTTAAACGGGTCGCTTGGAAGACTTGACCCCTGAAAATGAGGAGGGGGGATTTCTCGAAACTCTAGTTTGTAGCCTGTGGCTACCACGGACCGAACCCAAGAGTCGGGAATTCTGGCCTTCCAGACTTCGGAGAAAAACTGAAGTCTTCCCCCCACCCAAGAGAGTGGGGGCGCCCCTTCATGAATCTGACTTGATGACTGGTTTAGCCGGCTTGCGAGACCAGGGCCTCTTGTTTGCCGCGGCTTGTCCCTGTGGGCGGCTATTAACTGCTGAACGCCCGGGAGGCCGTCGATACTGACGGGAAGTCGAAGGGGCCGAGCCTGGAAAGGCCTGTCGTTTAAACGCGGGCCCATGCGGTCTTTCCTTGACCGGTAAGGAAGAACTTTTACCACTTGATATGGTTTGGATATCTTTATCTAGGTCTTCACCGAATAGTCTTCCCCCATGAAAGGGAAACCCTGCTAAAAGCTTTTTGCAGGGTGCCTCTGCTGACCAGTTCTTTAGCCACGAAAGACGCATGTGAACCACCAGCAGAGATAACCGGGATGCCTGTTGGATGGAGTCCTTAATAGCATCTACTGCAAAGCAGAGAGCCCTAGGGAAATCTGCTAATTCACGAGTTTGCTGAGCCGGCATGTCCTTTAATATCTGTTTTGCCTGATCCTTTAAAGCCCGACAAACGCCAATGGCTGCCACCACTGGCTGAACCATGGCACCTACTGTGGTGAAAGAAGCCTTCAGTAGGGTCTCTAATTTTTTGTCGACCGGATCCTTGAACAACTGGACATTTTCAACCGGACAGGTCAGGGATTTATTCACGCAGGAAATGGCCGCGTCCCCTGTGGGGAGTGCCCATTTCTTTAAAAATTCCTCTTCCATAGGATAGAGAATAGAGAACCTCTTAGGAGGGATAAAGATCCTATCAGGTCGAGCCCAATCCTGGTAAATCACGCTCCGCAGAAGGGGGTGAATCGGAAAAGACACACAAGTTAATGGAGCCTTTAAAGAACCCAATGAGGATAACACAGGGGCTACTAGTTCTGGCACTGGAAGTTTAAAAGCAGTGCGAACTATATCGGTCAAAGACTGGATCCACAGGCTCTCCGCTTGAGAGGCCAAAAATATTCATCTACAGTGGAACCCTCCATGTCTGAACCTTCGGGACTTGGGTCTGCTTGATCCCCTTGTGGGTCCCGTTCCTCCGAAGAGGAGACCTCCGCATCTGAAAACACCAAACTAGGTGAGGGGGATCTAGCCCGTTTGCTACTTGGCAAAGGGCGGGCAAACAAAGCAGTTAACCTTTTCTCTAGCCCACCCAGGGTGGTCGCTAGCATTTCTTCCGTTACGTAAACGGGAATGGGTGGATCGGGGGCCGCCTCTGCCCCCAGCACCCCCAATGGCTCTTGTACTATGCTACTCGGTGGTCTAACTGGTGAGGGTGGGGCCGTTGAAGCCTGGCCCAAATCCTCTGACCCCGATGGAGACCCCTTTTGTTTCTTGGCACCTTTTGCAGCCTTGGCTGGTCCTGATGCCTTTGGAGCCATTGCACAACCTTGAGTCACCCCTCTAGCCAACACCTGACTGTTGTAGCTAGGAGTAATTAATATGAGAACAGGCTGAGGAAAATGAAAAATTTTGTATATATATATATATTTTTTTTTTTTTCCACGCCTGGGAGGTGGCAATACTGAGGAAAACCTGTGAGTATTGCAACACCAATGCCCGTTAGCCGGAGTCCAAGGTTGACTCAGATACTGCT
This sequence comes from Rana kukunoris, assembly GCA_029574335.1. Classification (NCBI taxonomy): domain Eukaryota; kingdom Metazoa; phylum Chordata; class Amphibia; order Anura; family Ranidae; genus Rana; species Rana kukunoris. The sequence goes on from CM056050.1 coordinate 472,748,145, forward strand.
GGATCTAAGGCTGAGTCCCTTTAAGCAAAAAAACTTTTTTTTTTTTTTTTTTTTCTGGTCAATAGTGGAACTAAGTCCTAGACCTGAAGATCCACAAACCGCCACTGGGTGTCACTGTGGCCCAAAGACCCAGCTGCGCGCTCTGTGTCCTTCTTCCTCTGCCTCCAGGAGGGAAAGACCAGCCAGAGAAAAAGTTTTACTTTTAAACAGACCCTGACGCTGCTGGCCCACCCCCCCCAACGCACGCCGACGCTATAAAAGGCGGCGCGCACACACACCCCCCCACGCTGAAAACAACATGGAGGAAGCAGAGCAGAGGGAAAAAACATGGACCAGCGCCAGGCAGCACCAACAGACACCAGGTAAGCACTAATCTTATTGTAGTGCACAGAGAGAGGAAGCTGTCCCCATGGGCTTCCTAAGAAACAGGAGTTTTCACCAGCAATTTCCTCTTTAAAACATGTGGGGTTGCAGTATCAATGCTAACAGGCAGACCTGGGGTGAGTAGCAAATATATATCTTACACAAGTATACATATATCTACATGTTATCTGGGTAAACATTAGTATCCCATCCTGCCCACACAGACATAGTGGAGATAGTGGCTGATGCACAAGCATACCATTAGCCAACCCAGAACCCCCAGGGGGATACCTACTGTCGAACCAAGTCCCGCAGGTTCCCTCTTACCTGCTCCACGCCGCAGGGTATTGCAAACTGCAAGAGGCCCAATCTTCCCCCATCTCCGTGGGTATTGTCTCTGACCTTCAGGGACCGGGGTCCTGTGTTAAGGAACCCACACCCCTGGACCTATATAGCATCCTGGCATCAGTAGCGTTTAGTCCTGGGAGAGACCAAGGCACTGGAGCCCAGAATCCAGCCCTCCAAGGAGAGGCATTATAGGCAACAGCCCACGCAGGCAGGGCCCGGGTACCGTACTCCTTGGCTTTGAAGCACTTCGGACGGATCCGGCTAGCTATCCTGGGTCCCGAGACCTCCGAGGGACAGCTAGATGTGACCAACACTTAAGACACTGGCGAAAAAACTAAAGCACTCTCAGTGGGAGGGGGTTATATAGGGAGGAACTTCCTGTGAAGTTGATTACACCAGTGTCCACACCTGAAGGTACCCATATAACCCATATGTAATGACTATGCGCTCTGTGTCCCGTGATGTACGATAAAGAAATCACTCCTCTGCCCCTTCCCCTAGGCGTCCAGATTCTCTTCTGAACTTCTGGCTTTGGGACCCCCGAGTGCCTTTGGGGACGAAACCCCCTCCCCTTTACTGGAGCTTTACGTCTCTGGGGAAAAGACTTCTTCCTGTCAGCTGTACGATCCAAGACTGACTCAAGACCCGGGCCAAACAGGAGATCCCCTGTCAGAGGTATCCCGCACAGCTTGGATTTGGAGGCTAGGTCCCCTGGCCAAGTTTTGAGCCAGAGGGCTCTCCTGGCAGAGTTGGCCAGAGCTGCCGACCTGGCTGACATGCGGACGGATTCAGCCGATGCATCCGCAATGTAAGCGATGCCTCGTAACATTGTAGGAAAGGAGGACAAAATGGTCTCCTTATCCGTCCCAGCCTCAATGTGCTCCTGGATTTTAGAGAGCCAATGTTCTAAATTACGGGCCACCACTGTGACAGCTAATTCTGACAGGAGCAAGACCCTGTTCAACTGATTGGGTTGTAACCTGTGTGGGGACAGTGGGAGGTTGCAGCCTTTCAAACAAAGATTTGAAGGAAGCGAAAGTGGAGGAAAGCTCCTTAACAGAGGCTGCTAGGCTACCTTCCTGCTCTTCATCCCTTTCCCTGACCAAGGAGTGAATGCATTCCCTACACAACACTTTGGACCAAGACTCAGGAAGAGTGTCCCTACAGGAGGCACATTTCTTTTTTGAACCGTGAGTCTTCCCTGTCTTTTCCAGGCTCTTCTGAAAGACATAGGAACAAGGGGCCCCACACATTAACATACAAAAAAGAAAAACATTTTTTTTTTTTTTTTTAAACACAAAAAAACATATGGGTTACAACCCTGGGGAAACTCTAAAAACAGACCCTCCTGCTAGGTTCCCCTATGGTCGTCACCCCCCCCCCCCCAACCACCAAGGGGGAATAGTGGGGGGAAAGACCAGGCCTAAGGTTTAGGGACCCCTCCCCAGGGAACTCTTACCTTAGGCTGGCTGGAGGAAGCGTCCTTGGTCGTGCCCCCTTCCGGAGAAGTCGCCGACATCCTGGGGTGGTTGCGCCGTGTCAACTTGCCCCAGCAAGCTTCAGACTCCTCCAGCAAACACGCTGGGCCTCTATCAGCGCCGCGACCCGGAACTGGAAGTCGCGGAACCGGAAGTCGCGGGTCAAAGGGGAGGCTTCCGACGCGCCGTTGATGACGTCACCCGCCACTCGGCCCGCGAATTTGGAAAAAAAGTATGCGGCCTGTAAAAAAACAGGGCGTCCTGGAGGCCTCCCCCGCCATGGTCCTGTGGACACGATAGGGGTCCCCCCTCAAGCCATCTGCCGCGCTCGGCCAGGATTGGGGTGCGTCTGGCGGTGAGTACCAGCCAAAAAGGATTTTTTTCCTTAGGAGGCCCCTGCTCCCTTGGTAGGAGAAAAAACAGCCACAGTCCCCTGACTGCACCGGCCTAGGTTCCTCTGCAGTGTTTCCCCACCGGAGGAAACACTAAGAACTGAGGTCTGGCAGGGGGAGGAGAGTTCTTAAAGGCTGTGCAGTGTTTCCTAAGGAAGAGGAGGAGCCTATCTCTCTATTGTGGCTGTCCTGAAAGACGAGAAGGGAAAAAAAGCACACAGGTTTTTGACACTTATTTTTAGGTGAATAAGTTGGGGTATAATGTACCCCATACTCATCCACATAGGGTGGGGGGCCGATATCTGGGCCCACTCATTCCCACCCACTTTCCTGACCTGCGTGCTCAGATAAGGGTCTCGTATGGATTTGGGGGGGGGACTCCCCACATTTATTTTGCCGTGGGGATTCCCCTTTTTTCGTTTTAATTTGGTGTTGGGTTTTCCCTAAAGATTCATACCAGACTCAAGGGGCCTGGTATTGTTGGGATCAAAGTCAAGGCCCGTTCATTGAAATCAGGTGGAAGTCAGACTTCAAGTGGCAAGTCAAAGTTTCACAGATTCGCAGTCGTATGACAGTCGTGTCGTACCAGTGTGAACCCAGCCTGAGGCAGGGAATGCCCTGGATGCACCTGATTGTGTGCTCATGTGACCACTTCCTTTCAGGTTCAATCTGAACCTAAGTTCGGACCAAACTTTTTCTTAACCCTAGTTCTAACCAGGGTGGATTTGATTTAAATCACTAGTAAAAAGGCTTGATTTAAATCATAATTTTTAAAGAGCAGCTGTCATCTCTGTCCCATATCGGCTCCTCCTCTGACCTGCTGTTGACTCAACAACAGTCTCATTCACTTTAATGGGATAGCTGGTGATGCAGCAGTGACACAACAAGGTGAGGGACATAGAGGCAGCAGGTGAGTGGATGCCCACTAAAAGGCGCTGCTATAATGGTTTTGAAATTACAGGTGCTCTTTAAATGTAAGGACGTATTATTGATGGTAGTTAGAATCTATAAGATTTGCAAACATAATTAAGGTTTCCTATTTTGAATAATAGGCAATCAGGTCAGTAAAACAGCGATATCAGAACCGATTCAATCAGTTTGTAGTGTACATAGTTTTGCAAAAAAATAGGATAAAAGAATATTCCTGAACTTCGTTGTAGCTCATGGTTACGGTAAAATTGTGTGAATATCACACAATGCAGTGCATGTTATCTCAGCTTGCAGAGCTTGGATTCATTGAATGAGTTTACCAAAAATGTAAATATTGCAGACTATACAGCCTCGTGCTACAAAACTAAGCTCCATTTCATGCTGAATAAACTAACGATTAATATAATTTAATTAGAAAACTATTTATTTAATAGTTTTTTACTCCAAAAGTTGAATATATATATATATATATATATATATATATATATATATATATATATATATATATATATATATATATATATATATATATATATATATATATATTCAACTTTTGGAGTAAAAAACGATTTATTTCGATTTTTTTTTTTTAAATAATTGATTTTAATCCACCCTGTGTCTTACCCCCCTTTTGGTGCAGAAACCGAAAATGCTGGATGCCTGTTTTTAAAAATATTTATATATAAAATTGTAATATATTCAATTTTATATTCATCCATTTAAAATTAACATTAATTTATTGTTAGCCATTATTGGCACCTTTAGTGCAAGAAAAGCTCAAGAAAAATGCAGTCTCTGACCATCTCTTGCATCATGTCTGCAATCTCTTACTTAAACACACTGCTAATAGTATTAGCAAAATTTCCATTTGGTGCACCTCTAGGAGACATGATACAAGAGATCAATGCAGCCTCTCACCAGTGCCCGTGGGACGCAGCCCCTCACCAGTGCCCGTGGGACGCAAACTGCCCGTGCATGGATCAGAACATTGATCTCCCGCTGTGTCACGGAGTGGATTTAAATTGCCCAGCTGCAGTAACAATGTCCCACCTCTTGTGATACTGTCACACTGAATCAATGTCCAGGCATGGGCACATTGTTACTGCGACCCGGGCAATTCAGCTCCCTGACACAGGGAAATTGCTGTGCTGCAAGGAGAGGAGGAAGGGGGGGGGGGGGGCAAGTCCTTGAGCTACCAGGATGACACCCCACAATAGGTGGCACCCAGCGAAGTGGCCACCGCTTCTGCGCAATTATCTGCATTTTCTTTATTTCGGCAATATGACGAAAACACAATATAAAAACACACAGCCGAGGCTCCACCCACCCATCTGCATCATTCATTCACAAAGTTCTGTGAATGGGGGAACTACAACTACCGCCAGCCATTGCAGCTGTCAGCTTGAAATTCTCAATGAACTACCAAGGCGCTAATAACCAAGGGATGGGCAAGCGATCGTCTAACCACTTGACGCCATATCATGTACACGTACATGATTGGCTTCAAGTGGTTAGTCCTGGGGTCCAGCTGTATGTCAAAACCACAGTATTTTATTTTATTTTTAGAAACGGGGGATGCTTTTTCTTCTAAAAGCAATCCTAGCTGATGATTAGCCGCTGGATTGTTTTTACATGCAGCGTTCCTCTGGCTTATCCTAGAGATGACCAGAACATCCCTGATCATCTCTATGGTCTAAGAAACCAGAAGTGACAAATATTTTGTCATTTCAACTTTCGGTCCCATGTAAACAGACCCTTACCGCCCAGTGAAAATAATGCCTCGTTTCCACGGAACGGTTCGGGTCAGTACAGTTTGGAGCGCTTAGAATGGTTCGGTCTATTCTTGTGAGCGTTTCCACTGCAAGTCGGACCGTCCCGGGCCATTCAGAGTTTAGAAAAAATGCCTAGGGTGTCCACCAATCAGTGGAATGTATTGTAGGTCCACCCTAACCAAACCGTTCCATTTTCTATGGCCCAACATCTGAAGCAGGACCCAGAATGATCCGGTACGGTTCGGTTTTATAGCACACATTCATAATGGAAACACCCAAAATAGCATACCGAACCGAACCGAACCGTACTGAACCGATCCGCTCAGTGGAAATGAGGCAATACTTATCAAACCGATTTCAAACTGGTTTGATCAGATGCTTTTAAGGGCAGAGGAGAGTCTAATAGGCCCCAGATGTCTCAGTAAAGAGTACCTGTCACTGAGCATGCTTATAATTAAGAGACAGTGTAATAAAAGACATATGTATGTGCCCCCATAATGTAACAGTAGTAATAACCTACTGTCACAATTAAAAAAAAAAAAAAAAAATTTCAATTACCTGCAAAAAGATGTGTTTTTTTTTTTTACAAAAAAGGTGAACCTATTCTTTAATTTTAGGGACTATATATGGAGTGTCTTTTATATTGTCTGGAGCTCCACTTTAAGAGTCATTTGCAGGGAGCTTAATTTTTCATATTTCTGGATAGCAAAACAATTGCTTTAATAAAGTCTGTTTGGAGCATTTATTATACTGCACAGTCACAAAGCCTTATCCAGATCTTGTTCATTAAAGTATTATGAAAGGCAAAACTTTTTTAGTTGTGGTTAGAGTGGAGTGGGGTTATAACACCTGTTTTCTGCTGACTGTACCCTCAGAGTGATTCTCACCCTTCTATTTGTCCTGTTAAAGCCAAACAAATGTAAATACCAAATCTTGGGTTGACACCAGAGCAGTAATGCCTCGTTTCCACTGAGCGGGTTGGTTCGGTAAGGTACGCCATTTTTTCTAAACCCTGTATGGCCCCTGTCGGTCCGACTTGCAGTGGAAATGCTCACCTGAATAGCCCGGACCATTCTAACCCTTCCAAACTGTACCGACCCCAACCGTTCCGCTCAGTGGAAACGAGGCATACGAGTGTGAAATCTTCCAATGAGGACACTAGTTCTGATGACCCTGGTGGCAACTAGGTATTCCATCTCACTTTGTTTTTCTATGGGACTGGCAGTGAAGGGACCTCTCCTCAATGGGACACAAATGGCCAAAAAAACTGCCAGGGTTTAACCTTCTATTACTCTATCCAAAATGAAAAAATAAAAATAAAAAAAGTTGTATCTTTGGTTCTACTTTATTCATATTAGTTTGGAATTTGTCTTAGTTGAGGATTGCGGCAAAAATGCACTGGACCTCTTAGGATATCTTATTGGAATTGCTTTCTCAAAGCCTAGATGTTAATCTGGTTCCGGGCAGGCAGTTTATTCACCCACTGTCTTCTTGGCTAGTAGTGTAATGTAACAAAAATTTAAATTGAAGCACGACCTAACAGATAAATTCAGATACAATCTTATTCCAAAAAAAATGGAAGAGATTATGGATGATCCCACGCAGATGGATATAACTGAATATTTAGGAACTGCTGCCCCTACCAATACAACCATCTAAGTGGAGTATAGAAATGCAAATTTGAAATTTAAAGGGTAGGTGTGGCACTGTTAGGCGACGGTGAGTTAGGGCAGGGACTGATGTGAATGTACAAAATTTATATATATATATATATATATATATATATATATATATATATATATATATATATATATATATATTGCTGCGTAAATTTCCAGCGCTATAGAAGTAAATAAAAATTTGCAATGCTGCACCTCCTTCGCAGATCGCAAAAAAAAATCGAATGCTATATGTAAACATAAATCTTCTATACAGATATGATATGCAATTGTGCAAATTATGTACAAAGTGCCAAGTTATTCTGTAATATGAAAAACAGTGCTGGTTGTTATTCAGTATTGCAAACTTAAAAATTATGCCGTGCTATTCAGTCCACATGCAAAAAAAAATAAAAAATTAAGAATATAAAAAAAATATATATATAAAAAAAAAAAAAAAAAACATGACAAGTGCTCTTTAAACGCGTTCCTTTGTGCCTATTACAGTGCCCCCTATAGGTAATGCAATCACAGAATTACTCCCCCCTCGCAGGGGTATCTCACTTTCACAGTATACTTACCTCAGATCGAAACTGTTGCAGTGGCCAGTGTTAATTGCGGCGACTAAAACATTTTAGTCGACTACCTTAATACCATTTTAATCAACTAAAATTAAAACAATTGCGATGACTAAAATACTACTAAAACTAAAATGACATTTTAGTCAAGCGACTAATACCAAAAATAAATTGAAATTTGACTTCAAAATTAACACTGGTCTGTAGTGCATATTCATACCTCAGTACCATAAATAATAACATACAGTGGTACCCTGGATTATGAGCATAATCCGTTCCAGGAGAATGCTTGAAAGTACTCGCATATCAAAGCGAGTTCCCCCACTGAAGTCAATGGAAACCAAAATAATTTGTTCCGCATTGACTTCAATGGCATGCAATATCACATGTGGCCAATGGTAGGGGGCACCAGAGAGCCTCGGAGACACACGAAAAGGCCCAAAGACAACTCGGCTGATCTTGGCAAACCTTGGAAAGGCTCAGGAACAGACTATTTCCAGGTCTTTCTGAGCATTTCCGAACAGCGCCGATCAGCTAAGGCCACCCCCCCCCCCCCCCCCCCGCCCCACCTTAGGCCAAATGCAGTAATGCACCCCGCTGTGGCCCGAATCCTGCTTGTTTTGCAAGACAACACTTTTTTTTTTTTAAATACAGTGCTCGTATTGCGAAACCCTCGTTATTTGCAATCCAAGGTTCCACTGCATTTAAATTTTTCACTTCAGCAGTATATGAGTTTGGAAATTGTAGAGAAATGTTTAAATACTGAATTACAATTTAACTACACCCATTCGATTTTAGATGACTAAAATGATTTTAGTTGACTAAAATGTATTGGAGATTTAGTCGATTAAATACGACTAAAACAATTGCAGAAAACTAAAATGGGACTAAAACAAAAAAGCCATTTTAATCCCAAGGTTAAAGCGGATGGTTCAGCAAAAAAACAATATTAAAAGCCAGCAGCAACAAATACTGCAGCTGCTGACTTTTAATATTAGGACACTTACCTGTCCTGGAGTCCAGCGGCGTCCGCAGCACAGGACGAGCGATCGCTCGTCACCCTGCTGCTCCCCCCTCCATCCACGGTGAGGGAACCAGGAAGTGAAGCGCTGCGGCTTCACTGCCCGGTTCCCTATGGCGCATGCGCGAGTCGCGCTGCGCCCGGCGATTGGCTCCCGCTGTGTGCTGGAAGCTGAGAGTTCCCAGCACACAACGGGGGGGCGACGGGATGTCGCCAAAATACCCGTCTTTTGCCCGAGACTGCGGGCCGGAAGTGGTTGCAGATACCTGTCTTCAGACAGGTATCTGCACCCCTCTCCCCCCTGAAAGGTGTCAATTGTGACACCGGAGGGGGGAGGGTTCCGATCAGCGGATCTTCACTTTAGGGTGGAGATCCGCTTTAAGATTAAGATTAAGCCAAATATGTCTCCCCTGGGTTAAATTTTTCACATCATCATTCATAGATGAATCGGTCCTTCCGCCATGGTAGTTTATGGATTTCAGTCCTTACTAATTCTCACATTACTCTCGGACCAATCTGGTGAACTTCCCTTCCTCTTTTCTTCTCTTTTTCTATATCTTCCTCTCTTTCTCCTTTTTATGACTATTGTGTTACTTAAAGCGGTTGTAACCCCCCCCACAAAAAAAAAACCTGCAAGACAAAGGCATAATAAGCTAGTATGACTAGCATACTAGCTCATTATGAATTACTTACGTAACCTTCCGAAGACATCTCTCCGGAAGGTGACTTCCGGGTATCGCCGCTGCGGCGCTCTGATTGGCCGGAGCGGCGAAGACATCACTCTGTGCAGGAGTCGGCGAAGCCGGCATTAGACATTGAGAAAACCGGCATTCTCAGTGTGTATATCTTTTGGCAAATACCGTATTTTTTCGGACTAAAATGCAGCGTACACACGATCACTTTTTGTGATGTAAAAAAACTTTGTTTTATCTCACGAAACAAAACAACGTTTTTCAAACTTCATTTTAAAACCGACGTTGCCTACACACCATCGTTTTCTAAAAAAAAGGTCTTGCAAAGCGCGGTTACGTACACCACGTTCTAGGGCACTCTGTTCCATTGAAGCTCCCGTCTCATAACTTGCTTCTGAGCATGCGTGGATTTAAAAACGTTGTTTTAAACGTCGTTTTGCCCACACGAGATTATTTTTTATGACACAAAAAACGACATTCTGAAAAACAACATAAAAAATTCAAGCATGTTCGAATTTTTTTTTTTGAAGACGTAAAACGACGTTTTGCCCACACACGATCATTTTAAATGACAATTTTTAAAACGTTGTTTTATTTCATCACAAAAAATTACCGTGTGTACGCGGCATAAGACGCACTTTTTTCCCCCCAAATGTATGGGGGAAAATGTCTCTGCGTCATAGTCCGAATACTGAATGGACAGCCCCCGTCTCCACCATTTCACATACCGGGGATAGCAATTGCCAGAAAACACAGGCAGAGCAGGTTCATCAGGATCAGGCTGGTCCAAGGTGCAATGGCAGCACAGCGGCATGGCGGAATAGCGGGCAGAATGGCAGAATAGGGGGCAGTATGGCAGAATAGCGGGCGGGCGGCATAGGAAGCGGGCGGCCTACAAAGAAGCCCAGGAACCTTTGCGCCTTGTCCAGTGCACGGAGATACGCCCACACGACGTCACGTCGTATTGCTCCGTACACTGGCGCTCTCCTGAGTCAGCTGACCAATATAGCTCAATGAAGCTGAAGAGAGCTGGTCACCAACCTGTCCGATCTAATGTGGGTGAGGTGTCTGGATATAACATTAGCATGAACATTAGCTGTGGATGGATATAGGGACACACTGGATCATTTTTGTTTGGCCTCAACAAATGAGAACACTGGCCAGACATATTTCAGTGAGATTGAACGCTCTCCTGTACAGTATCTCAGTTGGATAATATCTGAACAGTGTTTGGGTAGACATTCACAAAATCACTTTACATGGTTGACGCCCCCCTGAAGACGTTATCCATACGAAACGTACGTCGGTCGGCGTAGCCTGGTCACATGCACACCCTGTGTCCTTCTCCCGGCGTCTGTCACAGAGACGTACCACGAGTTGTCACAACGCGGAGTTTATTCACACAGCCACGGTCCTCTGAGGAACTACTGCTCCCTAAACGCATCACAGCGAGGCCGCCACACGTGAGTGTGCCAACTGACCCCCAGCTTGTTGATTGCCTGCAGCCTCAGTGCCGGGATAGGGCACTGTTTTTTGTAAGTAGCCATTTGGCTTGTTTTTGTTTTTATTCCATTTTTAAATTAAATTGATCGCGCTATGGGAGCATTTTCTCTGTCCATTTATTCCATGTACCTCTCTATGGAGTGAAACTCTTTTTTGCTTGGTGGTGAAGAATTTCTTCCAAATGAATGCAGGCATAATCCTGCATAAAGCGAGATTGACCTTCTTTTGGGTAAGAGGTCATGACCATCTGGTAAGCGGATCCTTATTTTTGAGCACGATTGGGGTGATTCAATTTGCCTGGTGAAGGAACTGTGGATTTTCTTTGAAGAATTTCTTCTTTTTATTTCTTCACCTCTTTTTCCTTTGGATTTTAAGGACTGCACTGGTTGGTCAATATTAGAACACGTTATATGCTATACCAGTTACCATAATTGGTTCCAACATTGTATTGCACATTTTGATTTCATTTGCTTCACCATATATATACATTTTTGGGTTATTTAATACTCTCATTTATCGTTTGGAGACCTATTCTAGCGTGTTTGTAGTATAACCACCCTTATACCCCAGCGCCCTCTATTTTTCCTTTATCATATGGTTGAAATATAATTCTGTTATATAGTTTATTAAATATTTCAGTACATATTTGGGTCAGAATCTTTTTTTTCTAATTTTTCTCCTCTAAAACCTGGTGCGTCTTATGGTCAGGTGTGTCTTATGGTCCGAAAAATACGGTATCTCCTAAACCGTGCAAGTTTAAGAGATATTGCAAACACCTACAGGTAAGCCTAAGACCCCTTTCACACTGAGGAATTTTTCAGGCGGTACAGCGCTAAAAATAGCGCTCCTATACTGCCTGAAAAACTCCTGCACTGCATACTCAATGTGAAAGCCTGAGGGCTTTCCCACTGAGGTGATACGCTGGCGGGAGAGAAAAAAAAATCTCCTGCCAGCAGCATCTTTGGAGCGGTGAGAGGAGCGGCGTGTATACCGCTCCTTCCCATTTAAAACAACGGGAAGCTGCGGCAATACCGCCCGCAATGCGCCTCTGCACAGTATGGCTGCAATGTGCGGCTGCAACGGGCACAGTATGGCTGCAATGTGCGGCTGCAACGGGCACAGTATGGCTACAGCTAGGCTGCAACGGGCACAGTGGGGCAGCAATGGTGGGTGCACAGTGGGGCAGCAATGGTGGGTGCACAGTGGGGCAGCAATGGTGGGTGCACAGTGGGGCAGCAATGGTGCGTGCACAGTGGGGCAGCAAAGGTGCGTGCACAGTGGGGCAGCAAAGGTGCGTGCACAGTGGGGCAGCAATGGTGCGTGCACAGTGGGGCAGCAATGGTGCGTGCACAGTGGGGCAGCAATGGTGCGTGCACAGTGGGGCAGCAATGGTGCGTGCACAGTGGGGCAGCAATGGTGCGTGCACAGTGGGGCAGCAATGGTGCGTGCACAGTGGGGCAGCAATGGTGCGTGCACAGTGGGGCAGCAATGGTGCGTGCACAGTGGGGCAGCAATGGTGCGTGCACAGTGGGGCAGCAATGGTGCGTGCACAGTGGGGCAGCAATGGTGCGTGCACAGTGGGGCAGCAATGGTGCGTGCACAGTGGGGCAGCAATGGTGCGTGCACAGTGGGGCCGCAATGGTGCGTGCACAGTGGGGCCGCAATGGTGCGTGCACAGTGGGGCCGCAATGGTCGGTGCACAGTGGGGCCGCAATGGTCGGTGCACAGTGGGGCCGCAATGGTCGGTGCACAGTGGGGCCGCAATGGTCGGTGCACAGTGGGGCCGCAATGGTCGGTGCACAGTGGGGCCGCAATGGTCGGTGCACAGTGGGGCCGCAATGGTCGGTGCACAGTGGGGCCGCAATGGTCGGTGCACAGTGGGGCCGCAATGGTCGGTGCACAGTGGGGCCGCAATGGTCGGTGCACAGTGGGGCCGCAATGGTCGGTGCACAGTGGGGCCGCAATGGTCGGTGCACAGTGGGGCAGCAATGGTCGGTGCACAGTGGGGCAGCAATGGTCGGTGCACAGTGGGGCAGCAATGGTCGGTGCACAGTGGGGCAGCAATGGTCGGTGCACAGTGGGGCCGCAATGGTCGGTGCACAGTGGGGCCGCAATGGTCGGTGCACAGTGGGGCCGCAATGGTCGGTGCACAGTGGGGCCGCAATGGTCGGTGCACAGTGGGGTCTTTTTACAAGGAAATTTGCTGCCAAAATTAATACTGCTATGACCGCCCACATGTCTCGCGGGCTCCGGCACTATGATTGGTCAGAGCCACAATTAAACCATTGCTGCGCATGCAAGTGGAAACCGTTAGCACGGCTGCTGAAGAAGCGGCTCGAGTGGGTCGTCTCTTCAGTGTGCATGCATCAATAACGTTGGCGCAAACGTATATGGTAAATATCTCCTGAACTGCGCAGGTTTGGGAGATATTTACAGTACCTACAGGTAAGCCTTGTGCTTATCTGTAGGTACAAATGGTGTAACTAGGTTTACAACCACTTTAATGACATAACATCACTTACTAATGCCAACACTGGACTGTCTGCATAATGAACGCCGCAGCAGCAGCTAGTAGCATGGCTGTGGGGAAACCTCAGGGTTGAATCCCTATGTAGAGCCATAACATAGAGAAAATAACGAGCGTCCCCTCAGCACATGTTCGCTGCCGCTGGCTGAAAAGTGCCGTTGCTAGGCATACCCAGCACACGTGACTGCCCTTAACTAGCCACTCTTTCCCTCCCAGAGAGACTTATGTTGTCGCCGGTGTAAATAAACGAAAAATAATCTCTCACCTTCGTCCCCATCATCTTCGGGGTCCCAAAATCGCGGTTGGGGGTTCAGCAAACTCTCCAACTCCTGCGACAAGGGCGCCGCCATTTTCCTGAAGCACGCCGACAAAGAATACGCCCCTTTTAAAATGACGTCAGCGGTCGCTGCACTTCCGCACTAATCTCTCAGTAGAGTTTACACAAGAGGGCAATGTGTTGCTGGCTGTAGAGCGGCGGCTTCGTGGACCATGTGTGATAGGGAGAGACATAGTGAAACGTGTGCTAGCCGCTGAGACTGTGTACCTCAGGGTTACTGCTCAGTCCATTCTCATACTTGTATGTCATTGTGCAATGCAAGTGAGGAGCACGTATTCTTTAATAAATGAGACGTGTCTGCTTGTGAAATAAATAACACCATACAATTGTGAGGTAGCACGAGAAGTCTGAAGTTGGCCATACATGAGAGAAATTTCAGTCTAGAGAAAATTCGAGGTGGATTATGTTCGATAATGTCTATTTATTCCAAAGTCAAATGTTACGGCTGCTTTCACACCTGAGCATATCGTCTTTAAAGCATTTTTGTGCACATTTTATGCACAATTTTGGTGTATTTTTGCTTGTTTTTATATAGCTTTTTTTTATTAGTTAATAGAGCAAAATATGTTGCATTATTTTTTACTAGATTTTTCAGCTTTTATTTTTTTTTTATTATTCATTTTGCTTGTTTTTATATAGCTTTTTTTTATTAGTTAATAGAGCAAAATATGTTGCATTATTTTTTACTAGATTTTTCAGCTTTTATTTATTTTTTATTATTCATTTTGCTTGTTTTTATATAGCTTTTTTTTATTAGTTAATAAAGCAAAATATGTTGCATTATTTTTTACTAGATTTTTCAGCTTTTTTTTTTTTTATTATTATTCATTTGGGTAGACGGTTTGAGTTAAAGGGGTTGTAAAGGTTTATTTTTTATTTTTTTTAAATAACAAACATGTCATACTTACCTCCACTGTGCAGCTCGTTTTGCACAGAGTGCCCCCCGATCCTCGTCTTCTGGGGTCCCTCGGCTGCTGTCTTGGCTCCTCCCCGCTTTAGCTAACCCCTCTGAGAAGCACTTTCCCAAGGGGGTTAGGTAAATAAACGGGTGGCTGGGGGGGCCTGTAAGCATCGGATGTTTTTTCACCTTAAAGTGGAGGTCCACACAAAAAGTGAACCTCTGCTTTTCGGAACCCTCCGGTGTCACATTTGACACCTTTCAGGGGGGAGGGGGTACAGATACCTGTATAATACAGGTTTTGCACCCACTTCCGGGCACAGACAGCTGCAGAATCTGCAGGGGTCTACGTCACATCCCGTCGTTCCCCTCTGTCTTCTGGGAGAAAGAAGCAAGCAGTAGGGAACCGGGAAGTGTAGCCGGAAGGCTTCATTTCCTGATTCCCTTAGCAAACATGGCGGCGGCAGCATCCGAGGCACGGGTCGGCCTCGGGTGCCCTCATTGCGGGCACACTGGACAAGTAAGTTTGCATAAAAATCAGCAGCTGCAGTATTTGTAGCTGCTGACTTAAAAAAAAATAAAAAATTGGCGGACCTCCGCTTTAATGCATCCTATGCATTAAGGTGAAAAAATGCAAAGCTTTACTTTCCCTTTTAAGCGGTTCTAAAGGCAGAAGGTTTATTATCTATATGCATTAAGATTACAAAAAAAACCTGTGTGCAGCGATCCAGCGATGTTGCATGAGAGACTCGGCTGCCCCGGACTCTCCCTCCTGATTGGCTGAGATAGCAGCGGAGCGCCATTGGCTCCAACTGCTGTCAATAAAAGTCAGTGAGCCAATGAGGAGAGAGAGGCTGCGGCTCAGCTCGGGTGCCCCCATAGCAGGCTGCTTGCTGTGGGGAGACTCAACAGAAGGAAGGGGCTAGGAGCTCTGAAGAGGGACCTGAGAAGCGGAGGAATGAAGCTGCTCTGTGCAAAAGCACTGCACATAGGTAGGTATGACAAGTTTAATATTTTCAAATGAAAAAAAAAACAGACTTTATTATCGCTTTAGGGTTAGAGGTTAATATTTTATATATTGTCTTATTATTTTATTTATTTTTTGTTAGGGTGTTAATAATACTACTACTAATAGAATAAATAAATGTGAACTAAATACACAAATAAATATAATTATATATAAATAGAATACATGAATACTATATAATAAATAATTAAAGGGCTTGTCATACTTACCTCCACTGTGCAGTTCGTTTTGCACAGAGTGGCCCCGACCCTGCTGTTCTGGAGTTCCACAGCGGCTCTCACGGCTCCTCCCTGCAATAGCTAACTCCCTCTTGGAAGCTCTCTCCCAAGGGGGTTACCTTGTGGGCACCCACCATGTCATACACTCAGCGTCCATAGCTGCCGAGTGTATGACTCAGCCCTGTCCCCCAGCGGGTGCGTCATTATATTTGATTGACAGCAGCAGGAGCCAATTGCTGCGCTACTATCAATCTACCCAATCAACGCTGAGACTCCGTGGAGAAGTAAACGCGCAGAGCAGGGGAATGGGCATAGGTAAGTAAAGCGGGGGGGGTCCGTGACAGCCAGGTGTTTTTTCACCTTAATGCATTAAGGTGAAAAAACACAAACCTTTACAACCTCTTTAACTCCTAACCCTTCAAAAAATAATAAACACCCTAACACAAAATAAATTCATAAATTATTATTATTATTTTGTTTTGTTCGGATATTTTTTTTTTTTATTACTGCGTGTGCACAATTATTAGGCAAGTTGTATTTTTGAGGATTCATTTAATTATTGAACAACTACAGTGCTCTCAGTCAATCCAAAATGTTAATAAACCTCAAACCTGAATATTTAACCACTTCAATACAAGGCCCTTTCACCCCCTTTCTGCCCAGGCCAATGTTCAGTTTTTAGTGCTGTCGCACTTTGAATGAAAATTGTGTGGTCATGTAACACTGTACCCATATGAAATTTTTATATATTTTTTTCCACAAATAGAGGTTTGTTTTGGAGGTATTTAACTACTTTAGAACCGGCTGCCGTCATTTGACAGTGGCACAGTGGCTCTCCTGCGCAAACCGCCGTAGGCTTAAGGCGAGTGGCGCCGGCTCAGTTGTGGGCCTGTGTTCTCAAGTCGGGAGGACTCGGTGTCCTATGGCAACCCGTAATTGCCTTGTACACAGGCAGAAAGGGGAGATGCCTATATAACAAGGCATTTCCTCGTTCTGATAGGTGACTTGACAGGGATCCACAGTTCCCAGTGGTCAGGAACAGTGATTGCTGTCATGTCCCAGTAAGCACACCCCCCCACAGTTAGAAACAATCATAGGGAACACAGTTAACCCCTTGATCGCCTTTTAGTGTTAACCCCTTCCCTGCCAGTGACATTTATACAGTAACCAGTGCATTTTTATAGCACCAATCGCTGTATAAATGGTCCGAAAAAGTGTCCAATCGCTGATCACTGCCATTACTAGTAAAAAAAAAAAAAAAAAAAATTATAATAATGCCATAAATCTATTCCCTATTTTGTATATAATTTTTGCGCAAACCAATCAATATAAGCGTATTGCGATTTTTTTACCAAAATATGTAGAAGAATACATATTGGCCTAAACTGATGAAGAAATTTTAAAAATAAAAATAAACGTGGGATGTTTACTATAGTAAAAAATATTGTTTTAAAAAAAACTGTTGCTCTTTTTTTGAGGAACTCAATTTTAATTGGGTTTGCCAGTGTCCAAAAAAATTGTTGCTCTTTTTTGAGGAACTCAATTTTAATTGGGTTTGCCAGTGGTGACTACATAACCCATTAAGTAATTAAGGCTCTGTGTCCTGTGATGTATTCCCAAGAAAATTATTTTACAGGTAAACTGTATTAAAAAATCCTATTATATATCTTATAGAACCACTTTAAGGATTGGTAAATTGCAATATAAGCCCCAGTTTTATAAAAATGTAGTTATCCTTTAGAATCTATACCCATTGTGTAATACAAAGAGCTTGAATGTCCATATAATGTATACACAGACATGCACATGGGGTGTGCAAGGAAACACCCAAATCACCCTGTGCTGCGCTGATTCCCCCTGCTGCCCAGGCTTCCCCCCACAGCGCTGCCAGCTTTCCCCCTCTCCTCTCCTGACATCTGCTGCAGGCAGAGATGTATTATGGCCTAGGCCGACAAGGCCCGGGTCACCCGGGTCATCTGCCGCCTGGGGTCCCGCAGTGCCATTCGGCTATACAGTGCAGCTGTGAGCCGTCCCTCTCTCTCCACTGACTGCAATACACACTCTTCGGCTCCTCCCCCCTATTGGCTCAATGTTCCTGTGTACACAGCCAGGAGGAGGAGCCAAGGAGAGACACAACTGAGAGAGCCGTGCTGCTGGTTACGGTATGTGGGACAGCTTCAGTAAGAGAGAGAGAGGACACAGTAACCAAGAGGAAAGGAGGGGGGGAAGGCAGATACGAGGTGAAGTGGTGAACGAATGAAGTGATGGGAGAGGAGAGGGTGGTATGGGGGATATGTGCTGGGCAGTGATTTGAGAGGGAAGAAGATATGTGCTAGCAGGGGGTCTGATTCCTCCCCCCTCACTAGCACATATCTTCTTCCCTCTCAAATCACTCCCCAGCACATATCCCCAAACCACCCTCTCCCCCCAAATTAAAAGATGCTCTGTGGCTGTCCCCCTGTGCTCATCCCACTCTGTCCCCCTGTCCCCCTGTGCTCATCCCACCCTGTCCCCCTGTGCTCATCCCACCCTGTCCTCATCCCACCCTGTCCCCCTGTGCTCATCCCACCCTGTCCTCATCCCACCCTGTCCCGCTGTGCTCATCCCACCCTGTCCCGCTGTGCTCATCCCACCCTGTCCCCCTGTGCTCATCCCACCCTGTCCCCCTGTCCTCATCCCACCCTGTCCCCCTGTGCTCATCCCATCCTGTCCTCATCCCACCCTGTCTTCATCCCACCCGTTCCCCCTGTGCTCATCCCACCCTGTCTCGCTGTGCTCATCCCACCCTGCCCACTGTGCTCATTCCACCCTGTCCCGCTGTGCTCATCCCACCCTGTCCCGCTGTGCTCATCCCACCCTGTCCTGCTGTGCTCATCCCACCCTGTACCCCTGTGCTCATCCCACCCTGTCCCCCTGTGTTCATCCCACTGTGTCCCTCTGTCCTCATCCTACCCTGTCCCCCTGTGCTCATCCCACTGCATCCCTCTGTCCTCATCCCATGAAAATAACAGGACGGGTCCTAAAAAGGAAGGGCTATGTCATATATAAAGTAAGGGGTGCGCAAGGTTCACCAGGCCTAGGGCAGCACAAAACCTAAATACACCCCTGGCTGCAGGGGATGTTTCAGGATGAAAAGCGGGGTAAGGGGTTGGTAAACATGCCATTTACTGACCCATCTCCTTCTTTGAAAAGTGATCGGTACTGATATGATAGCTACTGTAAACTTTGTCAATTTTAAGCCTCATACACACGGTTGGACCTCAAACAAGCTTTACCGTGGAATTTTGTTTGAAGGGCGTTGGCCGTCAACTTGGTATGCACATGGTTTTTCTGCTCTTTTCTGCTCTTTACCGCCATCCTTTGGTCAACTTTTGCTATTACTGGTTGATTTTAACATTGGTTTTGCGCATGCGTATTTGTACTTCAGACCAAAGTCCGTTGGATTTCTGTACACATGGCAGGACTTTGCACCGTAGGACTTTTGTTGCCAAAAAGTTTGTCCATTTGCAGAGCCTTTTGTCCGATGAAAACCGAAAAAGTTTGTCCGATGGAGCGTACACACGCTCAGATGCGCCACGGGCGAACATATGCAATGTTCGATCCGCCCCCTATTCATCATCATTGAGCCAACTTTGACCCTGTACCTCACAGTCAGCAGACACATTCCAGCCAATCACCAGCATACCCTCCCTGACCCTCCCACCTCCTGGACAGCATCCATTTTAGATTCATTCTGAAGCTGCAGTCTTAGTGAGAGGAGGGACAGTGTAGCTGCTGCTGATTTAATAGGGAAATCGATAGCTAGGCCAGTGTATTCAGTGTCCACTCCAGTCCTGAAAGACTCATCTGATCTCTGCTGTAAGGACAGCGTCTTGACAGCACCCCAAACAGCCCTTTTTAGGGCTAATATATCAGTCTTTTTTTTTTCTTCTCTGTAATCTAATTGCAGTTGCGTGCCAGGCAGCGTGTGTGTGTCTCAGGCTCACAGCGTATACTGTGCCCACTTGTGCCACATCTCATATATATTTTGTTGGCACAGTAAATAACATTTAAAATAAATAAATAAATTCACTGCAATAGAGAATAGTAGTCAGTTGTCTGCCAGCGTGTCTCAGGCTCACAGCGTATACTGTACCCACTTGTCCAGTGCCACATCTCATATATATTTTGTTGGCACCAGTGGCGGCCCATCCATAGGGGGCGCCCGGGTGCCGCCCCTCCCCCCTCTTGTAGTCAAAAAAAAAAAGAAGAAAAAAATAGGCCCTTCAGGATTTTTACTTTTCCTTAAAATGTCGTTTCTACTATTCGTCCATAGAGGGCGCTGCCCCCTCTGGATCTCGCACGCCACTGTAATAAATAACATCCATTCATGCTTGCCGCTGGTCTATTCAGGTAGCCGGACATTGAGCGCCGACCACCTGAATAACAGCCGCAGTTAGCTATGGGAAGTGCCTTTCCGAGTGCTTTCCTAGTACAGCCCTATGGTCCCGGATGCTTTATCCAGGGAACGTACGGGGTGCGTTCCTTGGATAAGACTGATGGCCGTCTCAGCCAATCAGGTCACCGGTTTTGGTTATCGGTAACCTGATTGGCTGAAGCGTCATCGAGGGCGGAGGAAGACATCGAGGGACGAAGGAGTAAGGTGAGTGCATTTTACAGGGCACAGCGGCGACAATGGGCACAGACAGTGGTGACAATTAAAGGGCACAGTGAGTGGTGACAAGTAAAGGGCACAGTGGTGACAATTGGCACAGTGGCGACAATTGAGGGGCACAGTGGCTGCGTTTAATGGCATGGCACAGTGACTGCGTTTGATGGCATGGCACAGTGGCTGCGTTTGATGGCATGGCACAGTGACTGCGTTTGATGGCATGGCACAGTGACTGCGTTTGATGGCATGGCACAGTGATTGCGCTTGATGGCATGGCACAGTGATTGCGTTTGATGGCATGGCACAGTGACTGCTTTTGATGGCATGGCACAGTGGCTGCGTTTGATGGCATGGCACAGTGACTGCGTTTGATGGCATGGCACAGTGGCTGCGTTTGATAGCATGGCACAATGGTGAAAATTGATGGCACAGTTTCTGCGTTTGATGGCATTGCACAGTGACTGCGTTTGATGGCATGGCACAGTGACTGCGTTTGATGGCATGGTACAGTGGCTGCGTTTGATGGCATGGCACAATGGCTGCATTTGATGGCATTGCACAGTGACTGTGTTTGATGGCATGGCACAGTGGCTGCGTTTGATGGCATGGCTCAGTGACTGCATTTGATTGCATGGCACAGTGGTGACAATTGAGGGGCACAGTGGCTGCGTTTGATGGCATGGCACAGTGGCTGCGTTTGATGGCATGGCACAGTGACTGCATTTGATTGCATGGCACAGTGGCTGAGTTTGATGGCATGGCACAGTGACTGCGTTTGATGGCATGGCACAGTGGCTGCGTTTGATGGCATAGCACAATGGTGCAAATTGATGGCACAGTGGCTGCGTTTGATGGCATTGCACAGTGACTGCATTTGATGGCATGGCACAGTGACTGCGTTTGATGGCATGGCACAATGACTGCATTTGATGGCATTGCACAGTGACTGTGTTTGATGGCATGGCACAGTGGTGACAATTGATGGCACATTGGCTGCGTTTGATGGCATGGCACAGTGACTGCGTTTGATGGCATGGCACAGTGGTGCGAATTGATGGCACAGTGGCTGCGTTTGATGGCATGGCACAGTGGCTGCATTTGATGGCATGGCACAGTGGTGACAATTGATGACACAGTGGCTGCGTTTGATGGCATGGCACAGTGACTGCATTTGATGGCATGGCACAGTGGTGACAATTGATGGCACAATGGCTGCGTTTGATGGCATGACACAGTGGTGACAATTGATGGCACAGTGGCTGCGTTTAATGGCATGGCACAGTGATGACAATTGATGGCACAGTGAGGCTGCAATTTTTTTCTTTTTTTTGCGCCCCCCCCCCCAAATTTTTGAGCACCAGCCGCCACTGGTTGGCACAGTAGATAACATTTAAAAAAAAATTCACTGCAATAGAGAATAGTAGTCAGTTGTTTGCAAGCGTGTCTCAGGCTCACAGCGTATACTGTGCCCACTTGTCCAGTGCCACATCTCATATATATTTTGTTGGCACAGTAGATAACATTTAAAAAAAAAAATCACTGCAATAGAGAATAGTAGTCAGTTGTTTGCAAGCGTGTCTCAGGCTCACAGCGTATACTGTGCCCACTTGTCCAGTGCCACATCTCATATATATTTTGTTGGCACAGTAGATAACATTTGAAAAAAAAAATCACTGCAATAGAGAATAGTAGTCAGTTGTTTGCAAGCATGGCTCAGGCTCACAGCGTATACTGTGCCCACTTGTCCAGTGCCACATCTCATATATATTTTGTTGGCACAGTAGATAACATTTAAAATAAATTAATAAATTTACTGCAATAGAGAATAATAGTCAGTTGTCTGCCAGCGTGTCTCAGGCTCACAGCGTATACTGTGCCCACTTGTCCAGTGCCACCACTCATATCTGGTGGCACAGTAGCTTGCACGCATAGTACAACTAAACTAATCTAAAAAAAAATGACAGGCAGAGGGAGGCCACCCCGCAGGGGCCGTCGTGGACATAGTTGACTAGCTAACACAGGACACCCAATCTTCTACAGCTTCCGCTCGGAACTTTGACGCACCATCCTCCTCCAGCTCAGCTTCAGGCACCTCTCAAGTTACCACTCGCCCCCCTGCCGCCCCCACCAACACTAGCACCATAGCTGCTTCACTTGATCTGTCAGAGGCGTTATTTACACATCAGTTGGAAGAAATGAGTGATGCTCAACCATTATTGCCAGAGGATGTAGATAAAAGGGATATGTCTCAGTCAGGCAGCATTACACACATGGACGTATGGTGTGATGATGATGATGTTCTACCCGCTGCTGCTTCCTTTGCTGAGTTGTCAGATACAAGTGAAGCGGTTGATGATGACGATTGATGACGGTTGATGATCACTGCATTAGAGAATAGTAGTCAGTTGTAGGGGTGCAACGGATCAAAAAACTCATGGTTCGGATTGTTCCTCGGATCAGCAGTCACGGATCGGATCATTTTTCGGATCAGCAAAAAAAAAAGTAGTAAAGACAGTGACCCCCCCCCAGTAGTACAGGCAGACAGTGACCCCCCCCCAAGTAGTACAGGCACACAGTGACCCCCCCAGTAGTACAGGCAGACAGTGACCCCCCAGTTGTACAGGCAGACAGTGACCCCCCAGTTGTACAGGCAGACAGTGACCCCCCAGTAGTACAGGCAGACAGTGACCCCCCCCAGTAGTACAGGCACACAGTGACCCCCCCAGTAGTACAGGCACACAGTGACCATACCTCCCAACTTTTCAACTTCAGAATGAGGGACAATTGTTGTTGAGCGGGGGGGGTGCCGATCGGATTGAAATTGTTGAGCGGGGGGGTTCCGCGGATCAGAATCAGAGTTGCTGAGTGGGGGGTTGGCGGATCACAGTTGTTGAGCGGGGGGCGTGGATCTCAGACTTGTTGAGCGGGGGCACGAATCGCAGTAATCGCGCGGGGGGGGGGTGCCGCGAAACGCGGTGATCGCGGGACTGTAGCCATGATTGCGGGACCCCAGGATTTACCACGAATCGCGGGACAGTCCCACGAAATACGGGACGGTTGGGAGGTATGCAGTGACCCCCCCCAAGTAGTACAGGCACACAGTGACCCCCCCAGTAGTACAGGCAGACAGTGACCCCCCCAGTAGTACAGGCACACAGTGACCCCCCCAGTAGTACAGGCACACAGTGACCCCCTCAGTAGTACAGGCACACAGTGACCCCCTCCCCCCATAGTACAGGCAGACAGTGACCCCCTCCCCCCATAGTACAGGCAGACAGTGACCTCCTCCCCCGTAGTACAGGCAGACAGTGACCCCCCCCAGTAGTACAGACACACAGTGACCCCCCAGTAGTACAGGCAGACATTAACCCCCTCCCCCATATAGTACAGGCAGACAGTGACCCCCTCCCCCCTTAGTACAGGCAGACAGTGACCCCCTCCCCCCCATAGTACAGGCAGACAGTGACCCCCTCCCCCCCCATAGTACAGGCAGACAGTGACACCCTCCCCCCCGTAGTACAGGCAGACAGTGACCTACCCCCCCCCCCCGTAGTAGAGGCACACAGTGAGCCCCCCGTGCAGACCTCAGTTAAGATAGCGGCGTGTGTGTCTCGAGCGCGGGCTCCTCCTCCTCTGTGGGTGTAAACAGAAAGGAGGAGCCGCCGCCGGGTGTACCAAGATGGCCGCGGCTCCGGAGCTAGGCCGAAGCCGCGGCCTTTCCTAATGCTATGGCCGCGGCGGTAGTCCGCAGATCGCATAGCGTGCCGATCCGAAGGGGGTGATCCGTTGCACCCCTAGTCAGTTGTCTGCCAGCATGTCTCAGTATACTGTGCCCACTTGTCCAGTGCCACATCTCATATATATTTTGTTGGCACAGTAGATAACATTTAAAAAAAAAAAAAATTCACTGCAATAGAGAATAGTAGTCAGTTGTCTGCCAGCGTGTCTCAGGCTCACAGCGTATACTGTGCCCACTTGTCCAGTGCCACCACTCATATCTGGTGGCACAGTAGCTTGCACGCATAGTACAACTAAACTAATCTAAAAAAAATGACAGGCAGAGGGAGGCCACCCCGCAGGGGCCGTCGTGGTGCTGTTATTCCCTTTGGCCCTAGAATAATGCCCAGTGTTCAGAGGCCACGTACCCTGAACTCGAAAAGTTCTGAGGACATAGTTGACTAGCTAACACAGGACACCCAATCTTCTACAGCTTCCGCTCAGAACTTTGACGCACCATCCTCCTCCAGCTCAGCTTCAGGCACCTCTCAAGTTACCACTCGCCCCCCTGCTGCCCCCACCAACACTAGCACCATAGCTGCTTCCCTTGATCTGTCAGAGGAGTTATTTACACATCAGTTGGAAGAAATGAGTGATGCACAACCATTATTGCCAGAGGATGTAGATAAAAGGGATATGTCTCAGTCAGGCAGCATTACACACATGGACGTATGGTGTGATGATGATGATGTTCTACCCGCTGCTGCTTCCTTTGCTGTGTTGTCAGATACAAGTGAAGCGGTTGATGATGACGATTGATGACGGTTGATGATCACTGCAATAGAGAATAGTAGTCAGTTGTAGGGGTGCAACGGATCAAAAAACTCACGGTTCGGATTGTTCCTCGGATCAGCAGTCACGGATCGGATCATTTTTCGGATCAGCAAAAAAAAAAAGTAGTAAAGACAGTGACCCCCCCCCAGTAGTACAGGCAGACAGTGACCCCCCCCCCCCCAAGTAGTACAGGCACACAGTGACCCCCCCAGTAGTACAGGCAGACAGTGACCCCCCAGTTGTACAGGCAGTCAGTGACCTCCCAGTAGTACAGGCAGACAGTGACCCCCCCCAGTAGTACAGGCACACAGTGACCATAACTCCCAACTTTTCAACTTCAGAATGAGGGACAATTGTTGTTGAGCGGGGGGGTGCCGATCAGATTGAAGTTGTTGAGCGGGGGGGTTCCGCGGATCAGAGTTGTTGAGCGGGGGGGTTCCGCAGATTAAAGTTGTTGAGCGGGGGGTTCCACGGATCAGAGTTGTTGAGTGGGGGGTTGGCGGATCACAGTTGTTGAGCGGGGGGCGTGGATCTCAGACTTGTTGAGCGGGGGCACGAATCGCAGTAATCGCGCGGGGGGGGGATGTGCCTCGGAATGCGGTGATCGCGGGACTGTAGCCATGATTGCGGGACCGCAGGATTTACCACAAATCGCGGGACAGTCCCGCGAAATACGAGACGGTTGGGAGGTATGCAGTGACCCCCCCAAGTAGTACAGGCACACAGTGACCCCCCCAGTAGTACAGGCAGACAGTGACCCCCCCAGTAGTACAGGCAGACAGTGACCCCCCCCCAGTAGTACAGGCACACAGTGACCCCCCCAGTAGTACAGGCAGACAGTGACCCCCTCCCCCCATAGTACAGGCAGACAGTGACCCCCTCCCCCCATAGTACAGGCAGACAGTGACCTCCTCCCCCCGTAGTACAGGCAGACAGTGACCCCCCCAGTAGTACAGACACACAGTGACCCCCCAGTAGTACAGGCAGACATTAACCCCCTCCCCCATATAGTACAGGCAGACAGTGACCCCTTCCCCCCTTAGTACAGGCAGACAGTGACCCCCTCCCCCCCATAGTACAGGCAGACAGTGACCCCCTCCCCCCCGTAGTACAGGCAGACAGTGACCTACCCCCCCCGTGTACAGGCACACAGTGAGCCCCCCGTGCAGACCTCAGTTTAGATAGCGGCGTGTGTGTGTCTCGAGCGCGGGCTCCTCCTCCTCTGTGGGTGTAAACAGAGAGGAGGGGCTGCCGCCGGGTGTACCAAGATGGCCGCGGCTCCGGAGCTAGGCCGAAGCCGCGACCTTTCCTAATGCTATGGCCGCGGCGGTAGTCCGCAGATCGCATAGCGTGCCGATCCGAAGGGGGTGATCCGTTGCACCCCTAGTCAGTTGTCTGCCAGCATGTCTCAGTATACTGTGCCCACTTGTCCAGTGCCACATTTCAAATATATTTTGTTGGCACAGTAGATAACATTTAAAAAAGAAAAAATTCACTGCAATAGAGAATAATAGTCAGTTGTCTGCCAGCGTGTCTCAGGGTCACAGCGTATACTGTGCCCACTTGTCCAGTGCCACCACTCATATCTGGTGGCACAGTAGCTTGCACGCATAGAAACTAATCTAAAATAAAAATGACAGGCAGAGGGAGGCCACCCCGCAGGGGCCGTCGTGGTGCTGTTATTCCCTTTGGCCCTAGAATAATGCCCAGTGTTCAGAGGTCACGTACCCTGAACTCGAAAAGTTCTGAGGACATAGTTGACTAGCTAACACAGGACACCCAATCTTCTACAGCTTCCGCTCGGAACTTTGACGCACCATCCTCCTCCAGCTCAGCTTCAGGCACCTCTCAAGTTACCACTCACCCCCCTGCCGCCCCCACCAACACTAGCACCATAGCTGCTTCACTTGATCTGTCAGAGGAGTTATTTACACATCAGTTGGAAGAAATGAGTGATGCACAACCATTATTGCCAGAGGATGTAGATAAAAGGGATATGTCTCAGTCAGGCAGCATTACACACATGGACGTATGGTGTGATGATGATGATGTTCTACCCGCTGCTGCTTCCTTTGCTGAGTTGTCAGATACAAGTGAAGCGGTTGATGATGACGATGTGTCCGTGAATGTCACGTGGGTGCCCGCTCCAAGAGAAGAAGAACAAGGGGAAAGTTCAGATGGGGAGACAGAGAGGAGGAGGAGACGAGTTGGAAGCAGGGGGAGGTTGTCACAAGGAGCTAGTGGCACAGTCAGACAGCATGTATCGGCACCCGGGGTCAGCCAGACAGCACGCCAATCAATGCATGCTGTTGCCACCACCACCAGAATGCCGTCATTGCAAAGCTCAGCACTGTGGCATTTTTGTGTGTGTCTGCCCCTGATAACAGCGATGCCATTTGCAACCTGTGCCAAAAGAAACTGAGTCGTGGGAAATCCAACACCCACCTAGGTACAACTGCTTTGTGAAGGCACATGATCTCACATCACAAACGCCTATGGGTCCTCCTTGCCCCCTCTCAACCATCCGCCACTCTGTCTCTCACCTCGAGCAGTTTTGCTCATCTGCCCACAGTCAGGTGTCTGTCAAGGACATGTTTGAGCGTAAGAAGCCAATGTCACAGAGTCACCCCCTTACCCCACCCCCAGCTTACCATAAAAGCTGGTGGAGTCTGAGGCCTTTAAAAAATTTCTAGCTATTGGGACACCGCAGTGGAAGGTACCCGGCCAAAATATATTTTCACAAAAGGCAATCTCCAACCTATACTCTATTGTGCAAAAGGAAGTCATGGCATGTCTGGCACACAGTGTTGGGGCAAGGGTCCATCTGACCACTGATACCTGGTCTGCAAAGCACGGTCAGGGCAGGTATATCACCTACACTGCGCATTGGGTAAACCTGCTGGTGGCTGCCTAACATGTAATGCGTGGCTCTCCAAAGGAGTTGGTGACACCGCCACGACTTGCAGGCAGGCCTGCTGCCACCTCCTCTACTCCTCCTACGCCTTCCTCTTCGATAACCTCCTCGGCTGAGTCCTCTTCTGCTGCTGCGTCTTGCTCCACATCAACTGCACCCCCCCTAGCTCCCCAGGGGCTATTCCACATCCCGGATATGACAGTGTTACGCCGTCTTGGGGTTGACTTGCCTGAAAGCAGAGAGTCACACCGGACCAGCACTCCTGTCCGCCCTGAACGCACAGGTGGATCAGTGGCTGACTCTGCACCAACTGGAGTTTGGCAAAGTGGTGTGTGACAACGGAAGCAATTTGTTGGCGGCACTTGTGTTGAATCTGATTGTACAACGCTTTGTGCATAAGTACCCAGACTTACAGGACGTCCTCAAGCAGGCCAGGAAGGTGTGTGGCCATTTCAGGCGTTCCTAAACAGCCATGGCGCACTATTCAGATATCCAGCGGCGAAACAACATGCTAGTGAGGCGCTTGATTTGCGAAAGCCCGACACATTGGAATTCAACACTCCTAATGTTCGACCGCCTGCTCCAATAAGAAAAGGCCGCCAACGAGTATTTGTATGACCGGGGTGCTAGGACTGCCTCTGCGCAGCTGGGAATTTATTTGCCACGTTACTGGACGCTCATGCGCAATGCCTGTAGGCTCATGCGTCCTTTTGAGAAGGTGACAAACCTATTCAGTCACACTGAATGCACCATCAGCGACATCATCCCATTTGTTTTCTTCCTGGAGCGTGCCCTGCGAAGAGTGCTGGATTAGGCCGTAGATGAGCGTGAAGAGGAAGAGTTGTATTCACCATCACCACCAGAAACAGCCTTATCAGCATCGCTTGCTGGACCTGCGGCAACACTGGAAGAGGAGTCTGAGGAAGAGGAGATTGAGGAGGAATGTGGCTTTGAGGAGGAGGAGAAAGACCAACCAAAGCAGGCATCCCAGGGTGCTCGTTGTCACCTATCTGGTACCCGTGGTGTTGGACGTGGCTGGGGGGAAGAACAGACCTTCAGTGAGATCAGTGAGGATGAGGAACGGGACATGAGTAGCTTGGCATCCAACTTTGTGCAAATGGGGTCTTTCATGCTGTCGTGCCTGTTGAGGGACCCTCGTATAAAAAGTCTGAAGGAGAACGACCTGTACTGGGTGGCCACCCTACTAGACCCCCAGTATAAGCAGAAAGTGTCTGAAATGTTACCGAATTACCGGAAGTCGGAAAGGATGCAGCAGTTCCAAAATAAATTAAAAAGTATGCTTTACACAGCGTATAAGGGTGATGTCAAAGCACAACGGGAATCTAACAGGGGAAGAGGTGAAAGTAATCCTCCTCCTACCACGACCACGCCGGCAAGGACAGGATGCTTTACAGACGTGTTGTTGATTGAGGACATGCAGAGCTTTTTAAGTCCTACGCATCACCACAGCCCTTCGGGGTCCACCCTCAGAGAACGACTCAACCGACGGGTAGCAGACTACCTCGCCTTAACTGCAGATATCGACACTCTGAGGAGCGATGAACCCCTTGACTACTAGGTGTGCAGGCTTGACCTGTGGCCTGAGCTATCCCAATTTGCGATAGAACTTCTGGCCTGCCCCGCTTCAAGTGTCCTTTCAGAAAGGACCCTCAGTGCAGCAGGAGGTATTGTCACTGAGAAGAGAAGTCGCCTAGGTCAAAAAAGTCTAGATTACCTCACCTTTATTAAGATGAATGAGGCATTGATCCCGAAGGGACTGACAGTGGGCGATACATTTGACTAAAAAAGGCCTAATGAGATGAGCTGCCTTGGGCTAAAAATAGTCCACATGCTGCTGTATTTTATCTCTGCATGCCGGATAACTTATGTGACTTATCCGCCACCAACTAGGGTTCCAGCCACAATGTTTTAGTGAACTTTCTGCCTGGAAAACATCATTTTTTTTTTT
Organism: Rana kukunoris; assembly: GCA_029574335.1. NCBI lineage: Eukaryota > Metazoa > Chordata > Amphibia > Anura > Ranidae > Rana > Rana kukunoris. The sequence continues at coordinate 472,777,972 of CM056050.1, forward strand.
TTGCAACAATACCTACTTTTTCAGGCATGTGTCAATGCCTAATTTTTCTGGCCTCTGGTGCTGCACTGTGGCTGCAAAAAAAAAAAAAAAAAAAGGCACATACATGTGTCAATTCCCCTTCGTGATCGTTACCTAGTTGTGGTGAAGGTGCTTGTGTATCACAATGAAGCGACCACCTCTATGAGTGTGTTGGCAATGGCAATGTTGGCACACCCCAGATGATAAGGTCATTGCTTCATTATGAAGAGACCAAAAGTGATCGGCTGGATAATTTTGCATAGAAAAAACATTAATTTTCTTTGTGATGATCTAAGGTGATCATTAAAGCCTACTAGGCCAACAATGGGCCCACACTGCAGAATCATTGTTTTCTGGGTCACTTAACTGTCACTGAACTACCTCAGAATGACCATAGGCTTTGAAAAACCCCCATCGCCTGCAATCTCCCAAACGTGCACACGAGCACAGTCATCACTACACCAAGATTGACGCATAGAGGAATAAAATTGATGTCATGAGTGTGTCAACTATTGACAATTCTTTCTGGTTGTCTAAATTCTATTCCATACACGTCCCCTGATAAGGGATGTAACAGGGATTAAACTGATAAGAATAGTACTACTTTTTCTTGTAAAAAAAAAAAAAAAGAATAGTACTATTTAACATACCAATCATATTGGGATTGCACAGTACATTACACGGCGCACGCGCAGTGCCCCAAATTGGAAGTAAGAGGACCGACCAAGCATATTATTCCATCTCCCGGTTGCTAAAATCTATTCCATACACCGGCCCCTGATAGGGGACAAAACAGAGATTAAACTGTTAAGAACAGATTTTTTTTAATTAAAAAAAAAGGACAGCCTCTGCGGAGCTGGGTATTTTTTGGCCGCGTTACTGAACGGTCATGCACAATGGCTGTAGGCTTATGCGTCCTTTTGCGGAGGTGACAAACCTGGTCAGTCAAACCCAAAGCAACATCATCAACCTCATCCCATATGAGTTTTTTCTGGAGCGTGCTCTACGAAGAGTGCTGGATCAGGCTGTAGATGAGCATGAAGAGGAAGAGTTGTGGTCACCATCACCACCAGAAGCAGCCTTGTCATTGACGATTGCTGGACCTGTGGCAATGCAGAGAGAGGAGTCTAAAGAAAAGGAGTCAGAGGAGGAAGGTGGCTTTGAGTTGTTGTTGTCACCTTTCAGGGACCCTTGGTGTTGTACGTGGCTGGGTGGAGGAAGAGACATTCAATGACGTCAGTGAGGACAAGGAACGGGACATGGATAGCTTGGTATCCAACCTTGTGTAAATGGGGAGTTTGCGGTTGTGCAAATGGACTGTTTGCGGTGCGTTAAATGGGGAGTTTGGTCTGTCAGATTTTGGTCTGTCACTGTGAACCCTAACCCTGTCTGTAACCCTGACCCTGTCTGTAACCCTACAAACAATAAGGGGGGTTGGGACTTTAAGTGTTTTCATATACACGAAACGCCGCGTCGGGCTTACAAAGATGTAGTCATACGCGTTTATGGGACTCTATTCTGATCAACCAGTATTTTTATGATCTATTTATATTTTTTACTTCATTATTTGTTGTGTACTGCTCAGCCTCTGTGTGGCTATATATGTCCTCATTGATTGATATTTATTTTTATGTATTTTTACATCAATTATTGTATTATGGATGAAATGTATGTTATGTGCCTTTTGTACAAACTACTTGTTCTTACCATATTCCCTACTCCTTTAAGTCATGTATATTACATCAATGATTCATTTAATTTGTTGTCCCTATTCAGCCCACTGCTTTATTTAAAGTCCCAACCCCCCTTATTGTATGTTTTGCATATGGGATGGAGATATAGTATGGATGTTACTCTCATTTAAAGTCCCCATACTGGGATGGAGAGACATCACAGAGGTATTCTCATGCAAAGTCCCAAAACACCTTTGGGTTTCCCCCTCCTGTTTTCTGTCTGTAACCCTAACCCTAACCCTAACCCTGTCTGTAACCCTAACCCTATCTGTAACCCTAACCCTGTCTGTAACCCTAACCCTAACCCTAACCCTATCTGGTACAGCAGCTGCAACAGCATCTAGATACCCACAACTTACTCGACCCATTTCAATCAGGATTCTGTCCCGGACACGGGACAGAATCAGCATTGCTTAAGATATGGGACGACGTTCTCGAGGCCGCAGACGAAGGAGAATCTTCTCTTCTGGTTCTGCTGGACCTAAGCGCAGCCTTTGATACAGTTGATCACAAGCTGTTATTGACTCGGCTGGCTAAAATAGCCAAAGTCGCAGAAAGCGATCTATCTTGGTTCTCCTCTTTTTTGGAAAACCGATCGCAAATAGTGAAGCTAGGACCCTTCACTTCTGAACAACGCACATTATCGTGCGGGGTTCCTCAAGGATCTCCCCTGTCGCCGATGTTATTCAACATCTATGTGCGTCCTCTTTTTGAAATCATCAGCAGCCAAAAACTGCTATATCACTCTTACGCAGACGACACGCAACTGTACTTCCGCATTTGCAATAAAAAGGATCACCACCTCAACCTAGAGACATGCCTCTCTTTGATAGAGGACTGGATGACAAAGAGTTATCTCAAACTCAACGGAGCGAAAACAGAACTTCTTCTGTTTCACGCCAAACGTAGGAATCAATCGACAACAACCTGGATCCCCCCGCCCATTCTGGGCAAAATCATCACCCCTAGCGCAAAAGTCTTGGGGTCATCTTTGACTCCGACATGACAATGAACGCACAAATAGGGGCAGTAGTCAGCGGATCTCACTATCTGCTGCGCCTACTACGCAGACTCACACCTTTTATTCCCAAGAAAGACATAGCGGTCGTGGTGGGAGCGATTGTAAACTCCAGACTGGACTATGCAAATGCCCTTTACCTCGGACTCCCCAAGTACCAAATCGCTCGTCTTCAAGTCGTTCAAAATACGGCCGCCAGACTTGTGACTGGGAAAAAACCCTGGGGATCAATCTCACCTTCGTTGAGATCCCTTCACTGGCTACCAGTCAAAGACAGAATCACCTTTAAAGCTCTCTGTCTAACGCATAGATGTATCCATGGGAATGCTCCCCATTATCTATGCGAAAAATTAAAAGTTTACAATCCCAATCGTATTCTACGATCCACCAATCAAAATCGGCTTCAGATACCGAAAGCCAGATACAAGTCCAAAGGAGACAGGAGATTCGCTGTCCAAGGTCCCAGACTATGGAACACCTTACCAGCCAGCATTCGACTGGAGGAGAACTACTTAGTCTTCAGGAGAAAGATTAAGACTCATCTCTTTTGATTTCAAAGGAGACAGGAACAACAGGCGCCCAGAGGCGATTTACTTTGCATGTGCTGCGCTATACAAGTTCTTCATTCATTCATTCATTCATTCATCTGTAACCGTAACCCTAACCCTAAGTTACAGACAGGGTTAGGGTTACAGTTAGGGTTAGGGTTACCGATAGGGTTAGGGTTACAGACAGGGTTAGGGTTACAGATAGGGTTAGGTTTAGGGTTAGGGTTACAGATAGGGTTAGGGTTACAGACTGTAACCCTAACCCTGACCCTATCTGTAACCCTAACCCTGTTTGTAACCCTAACCCTATCTCTAACCCTAACCCTAACCCTGTCTGTAACCCTAACCCTATCTGTAACCCTAACCCTAACCCTATTACAGACAGGGTTAGGGTTACAGTTAGGGTTAGGGTTACAGATAGGGTTAGGGTTACAGACAGGGTTAGGGTTACAGATAGGGTTAGGGTTACAGACAGGGTTAGGGTTACAGTTAGGGTTAGGGTTACAGATAGGGTTAGGGTTACAGACAGGGTTAGGGTTACAGATAGGGTTAGGGTTAGGGTTACAGACAGGGTTAGGGTTACAGATAGGGTTAGGGTTACAGACAGGGTTAGGGTTACAGATAGGGTTGGGGTTAGGGTTACAGACAGGGTTAGGGTTACAGATAGGGTTAGGGTTACAGACAGGGTTAGGGTTAGGGTTACAGACAGGGTTAGGGTTACATATAGGGTGAGGGTTACAGTCTGTAACCCTCACCCTATCTGTAACCCTAACCCTAACACTTACACTACCTGATCGATACAACATCATACCTGATGTTTTAAAGCACGTTATTCCAAACAATGTTAGAAGGAATGTTAGGTGATTTATGCCCTGTATGGATTAAAAATGAACTCTGCGACAACTACGTAATTTTCCATGGGAGTTTTGCCATGGATCCCCCTCCGGCATGCCACAGTCCAGGTGTTAGTCCCCTTGAAACAACTTTTCCATCACTATTGTGGCCAGAAACCCTTGTGGGTTTTAAAATTCGCCTGCCAATTGAAGTCTATGGCGGTTCGCCCGGTTCGCCTGTTCGCGAACATTTGCGGAAATTCACGTTCGCAGTTCGCAAACGCAAAATTTTAGGTTCGCGACATCACTAGTTATACATTGTTGCAGTTTTTATGATGCAAGAATCATTGTACTTTATTTTGAAAATGTACAAAAATGCATCTTCACTAATTGCTTTGTACACAACAGGGAGTGTTTTTTGCTTTGACATTCTCTACAAAGATTTGTAGGTTGCTAGGTTGTTGTGGAACATCACTGAATTTTGGCAATGGCATCTGCAAGCAAGTTGTTGCCTTCCTACCATATCAGGCTAGTTTATTATCCTTTATCTAAATACAGGATTTCTTTAAGATAGGGTGACACTAAACATAAACATTAACATCACAGAAGATGCATACAATTCTGTAAAAAATCCCTGAGGCTATGATTTTCATATCTACTATTTGTTGCAGCAGCCTCGCTTGTTTGTACAATTTAACATTACAACTCTAAAGATGGCCATAAAAACCTGAATGAAAGCAAGTGATACTGCTGATTATGAGCATGTCTTGTGGTTTTCAGGCCATTGCTGTAATGATATGGAGTGATAATAATCACCCAGACAATCAGAGAAGTGCTATTGCATACAGCATATTTCTAACCTCTTTGAAAAATCTCTCTTTAAAGCGGAACTTCCCTTTTTTTAGGGAACAAGTACCTATTTCTTGAAGGTACCCACTCCTACTTCAGCTCAGACCACCTAGGCAATCTGAGCTTAAGTATGGAAACATTCTTCACCTACAGTGCATGCACGAGTCACGCTGCGTAATCCAAATGGTCCCTGCTGTCTTCTGGGACTTGTGTGTCTCCTAGAAGACAGCAGGGGGGGCAGAGGAGGGGCAGGATATGGCGTATATAGCTGCGGATACTGCGGCTATCTGTACCCGAAAGTTGGAGGAAATACCTGTATTACACAGGTATCTGCTCCCCCCTCCCCCCTGAAAGGTGACAAATGTGACACCGGAGGGGTGGGGGGATGGATTCCGAAAAGCCGAAATTTTAGGATGAAACTCCACTTAAACTGATGTCATTGCAGGTACAGTTAACCTGCATTTGACTTCAGCTGCTTTTGCATTTCCATAGAATTGTTTTACGAATAATAAGTAGTTCTAAAGTGAACCAAAGCCCATCTGCTAAATCTAAATAATGGGTCCATAAATGATTCAATCCGAAAACCCAAATAGGAAAATTATTACCATACTGGAACTTACTTAGTGTTTGGCTGAAGCGTTTTATTATCAATCAACTGTGTTAACTTTTTTTTTATAAATTCTTTATTTTTTACTTTTTTTTCTTTTCCAAAGTTTCAAGTTACAAATTAACAAATTTCTTAACATTCATTTGAATCAATTATAACCAAGAGAGAGAGAGAGACAGAAAAAAATAATTGATAGATAACCAAAAACAAAAAACCCCCTTCCTCTCGTCTCCTCTCTCCCTCTCCTTAACTTCTGTGAGTTATTGTAAACTCTTATTTCTTACCGGTCTATTCCCCCCTATTTCTCCCCCCTCCCTACCCAAAAAAAAAAGGGCCTTCCCTATCCAACCCCCCTTCGGCCGTCTCCCTCCCCCCCACACCCCTATCCCCACTGTTCCTCCCTATACCTTAGATATGGGGCCCATGTCTTCCGGTATCTCTCATCTTCGTCTTTCAATGTCATTGTGAGATTCTCCATTATTTGAATCTCCGCCACTCTCGCGATCCACTGAGCTTTAGATGGGGAGGTCTCTTGTTTCCACAAGACCGGGATACATGCTCTCGTGGCTATGATGAGATGTCTTAACAGCGAGTTTTTGTATTTTTCTACTGACATTGGGATATCTAATAATAGCACGGCTGATGGTCTACCTTCTAGGTTAGTCCCTGTGATTTTTTTGATCGTTTCTATCACCATTTCCCAGAATTCTTTTATTTTTGCACATTCCCAAAAGATATGCAATAGTGTCCCTTTTGCTGCGTGGCATCTCCAACACCTGTCTGGGGTCTGCGGGTATATTCAGTGTAATACTGTTGGTGTTCTATACCATCTTGTTAAGATTTTATAGCTTCCCTCCTCATATTTACTTGCTACAGAGGCTTTGTGAGTGAACCGTAGAATCCTGACTTTTTGTTCTTGGGAGAATATTAATCCCAGCTCACTCTCCCATGCTTGTGTAGCACTTACCCCCGAAGGAGCTGCTGGTAATTGATTGGGCCTGCACTCTGCTCTACTACCCCCAAATAATTTGTCTCAACCCGCTTGACACAGCTGTGTAACAGTGTGGATGTGAAACTTTTACTAAACGGAACAACCCCACATAACAATGTGTATATAGTGTACCTTTACCGTTATCTGGGCATCCGTTGTTCCACCTGTTAGAATAACGAACAAGTCTCACACCAATTGTGATCAACCAGAATGCAAGTTTACTGGAACTGGTATAAAGACAGTAGTTTTATATTAACTGTATCAACATACAAACTTACTATAATAATGCAAAGATATCAACACAGCACAATATGATTTTTCAAGAGCTTCCCCTGAGGTATAAGGCAGCCTTTTGTCTTACTGCATCCAAAGCACAAACCCTCCCTGTGAAGAAGTGTAGTCTCCGGTCTTCTTTTCTTCAGCTAGCTATTATACTGCAGTGTTTGTAATCCAAAGGTTTAACAAGTAATGAAGTAACACAACTGAAGAGTTATAACAGTTCCTGCTGTAAAACACACTTGTAGATGCCTCTGGTGTAGGTATACCTTAACTGTCAGTCAGCCCTCAATGAATCATAGGCTTTTAGGCCTGATTGAACTCAGTCTATTTGAATGAGACCTCCCTGTAGGACTACAGGTCCCAGCAACTTTGTAAAATGAGTCTAAGTGTGTTAAGGGTGTTAAAAAAACTTCTGGGCAACAGCCCTCTCACCACACCAAGCCTGGAAAGTTGTGAACCTCTGCTCCGGCTGCCTCAGTCCTGCTGCCAATCAGCACTGTCACGCTGCTCCGCTCCGCAAGCAAACTGGACATCCACTTGGCTCTGTCAAGGGTCCTGGATCCTCAGACCCGATCACACTGCTTCTCCAGCACACTGTGGTAAGGCAGAGTCAATGGATGTTGTTCTGCTCTGCACGATGTAGGCCCTCTTCTGAACACTCCTTCACAGATCCTTGCAGGCAGGCCATGTGTCCAGAACCCAAGAAAAATGGCTGCACTCTGCCTTTTTTATCCACCCAGCATGCAGTTCAGCCACCTAGTGTTCATGGGTAAGTGAGTCTTTTCACAAGATAAACATTTTTCTGCTCTGCATGTGTAAGTTAAAACATATCTCGTTCACATTGGTATTTGGCTCCCTCTAGTGGTATGCCATCTTTAGCATTACATGGCAAAAATACCAGTGCTACATACTCCCCCTGCTTTAAGTCTTTGGTCCCCAAAGATATTCAAAATCTTAGCTCTATTACACACTTTTGCCTCTAGGCGATTGCACAATACTGACAGAGGAGCCTCCCACCAGTTCTCATGCGATGGGAGACTGTTCTGTGCACTCACAGCTGACACCGTAGTGTCTGGTACAGATGTGTCAAGGGGTTGGTTGGGGTTCTCTCTTTCTGAATTGACAGTAGAGAGACCAGGCATTTCAGAATTTCTTTTGGCAGTAAACCGAGTCTGGTCGGAGCATTCACCCAGCACGTCATAAGTTAATCTTTTGGGTGCATGAATCTCTCTTTTAACTATTTGTCTCTTGGGTGTAGGCACCATCTTTGAGCAGGTACTATCCTCTCCCACTTCAGACTCTTGTACTTCGATGTCATTAAAAGACGAGTGATCCTCAGAGTGTCCATTTTGTGGCACAAATTCTGGGGCTTCTGGTCTAAGAATTCCATTGTCATTTCTTCTTCTGTGGGGTGGACAGCTTACATCAACTCCTGGCATTTCAGGTGACCACAACCAGCTTATCTCCATCTCCTCCTCCTCACTACCTTCTGTGGCAAGGGATCCAGATTGAGACCTAGTTACAGGTCGAGGTACAGCAGTAGACGTGGACGGTAGTTCCTGACGTGGAGTTATTCGGACTGCTTCTGTTAGAGGTAGGAGGTGATTCCGGTGCCATATTTTTAATGGTCCTGTACTCCCTTCTGGTTTGATCTGATATACCGGCAGTCCTGGAAGTCGTTTGCATACAATGTACGGCTCTGACTTCCAGCGATCAGCCAGCTTGTGTTTCCCTGGTATGCCCAGGTTTCTCAACAAGACTCGGTCACCAGGTTGTAGATCTTGAATCCGTACCTTGAGGTCAAAGTTCCTCTTGTTTCTACTTCCTCTCATGTCCGATGTGGCTTGGGCTTTTTCATATGCGGCCTTCAAACTTCCCCGCAATCTGTCTACATACCCTCGGTGAGAAGTCTCTGAGGTGTGATCCAGAGAAGTGCCAAAAGCAAGATCCACCGGTAGTCGGGCTTCTCGTCCAAACATCAGACGATAAGGCGAATACCCTGTAGCATCACTTACGGTGCTATTGTAGGCGTGTACCATGGCTGTGATGTGTTTACTCCACTGTTGTTTTTGTTCAGAGGCCAGAGTCCCCAACATGTTGAGAAGGGTTCGGTTAAACCTCTCTGGTTGAGGGTCCCCTTGTGGATGGTAGGGAGTAGTCCTGGATTTTTTTATGCCAAGTAGATCCAACAGTCGTCTAATAAGGGTACTCTCGAAGTCTCTTCCCTGATCTGAATGGATCCGTTGAGGCAAACCATAGTGAATGAAGAATTTTTCCACTAAGGTCTTCGCCACTGTAGATGCCTGCTGATCCCTGGTGGGAAATGCCTGAGCGTATCGGGTGAAGTGATCAGTGACTACCAGGATGTTTCCTTGCCCACTCAGGTCAGATTCCAAACATAGGAAATCTATGCATACTAGATCCATTGGCCCTTGACTCTCTAAATGGCCCATTGGGGCGGCTCTCTGGGGTAAGGTCTTCCTTTGTATGCACCTGAGACAGGAATGACAGTAGCTCTCCACTTCAGTCCTCATGTATGGCCAATAGAACCTGTCCCATACCAGTTGAAGAGTCCTTTCTGATCCCAGGTGGCCATGGTGATCATGCAGGGCAATTAATACTTTCTCTCTATGTTTCTCTGGCAAAAACAACTGCCACTTCTCTTTAAATCTTCAGAGGGGCCCCTTCTGTAGACCACTCCTTGCTGCAGCTGCAACCGATCCCACTCTTTGCGTAGCAGGCGAGCTTCTTTCTGAGCGCTCTGGAGAAGTAGATCAGGGTGTTGGCTCTCCAAGGCCTTCAATGCCAGGCCACAAAGGGGATCTTCCTGTTGGTCTCTCCTTAGGTCCTTCCTAGATAGCTTAGGTAGACCCTCCTCCACAATTTGAGTGTCATTACCATAGCACTTAGGCACCCCCGCAGCGGACACTCCGACTTCTTCAGCCCTAGCTCCACCTTTCACTTGTTGTTCCGCCCCCTCACAAAGGGCTCTCACAACCTCAGGGGTAAGCTGGGTCCATCCTCCTGAGGGGTCCTGGGAACAGTGGGGCCTTCTGGACAGTGCATCGGCGTCTCGATTCCCAACCCCTGGTCGATATTTTAGGCTGAAAGTAAATGCAGAGAGGGCAGCCAACCATCTATGGCCTGTGGCGTCCAATTTTGCTGTAGTGAGCAAGTATGTGAGAGGATTGTTGTCCGTCTTAATCACGAACTCGGCGCCATATAGATAGTCTTTTAATTTGTCTACTACTGCCCACTTCAAGGCCAGAAACTCGAGCTTGTGAGTTGGGTAATTCCTCTCAGCAGGTGTCAGACTCCGGCTCACATAAGCAATAGGTCGTAAATGTCTGTCGTACTCCTGATAAAGCACTCCACCCAGTCCATCTCGGCTGGCATCCACGTGCAGTTCGTAGGGTCTGGTAGGGTCTGCATAGGCCAAGACTGGGGCAGTGGTAAGGCTCCACTTCAGCTGTCTAAAGGTCTCTTCGCATTGCGGAGTCCACTGGTCTTCGATGGACTCTTTCTTCTTCCTAGGTCCCTCTTTTGGTTTTCCAGGTTTGTCCGAGTCTAAACCAGCTTCCTCTTGGTTCTTCAACAGCTCAGTGAGTGGATGAGCTATCTTGGCAAACCCTTCTACGAACCTACGGTAGTATGAACAAAACCCTAAAAATGACCTAAGCTCGGTCACATTCGTGGGTCTGGGCCAAGAGGTGACAGCTTCCAGCTTCTGAGGGTCTGTGGCCACTCCTTCGGCAGGCACAATGTGGCCCAGGTAACTCACTGAAGGTTGGTAGAATTGGCACTTCTCCATGGAGAGCTGCAGGCCTTCATCATGAAGTCTCCTCAAGACTTTCTCCAGGCGCTCTTCATGCTCCTCCAATGTCCTGCCAAACACTATGACGTCATCCAAATATACCAGCACTTCAATCAAGTTCATGTCGCCTACAGTCTTCTCCATCAACCTCTGGAAAGTGGCTGGGGCTCCAGACAGACCTTGTGGCATGCGATTGAATTCAAAGAATCCTACAGGAGTAATGAAAGCGGTCTTCTCCCTATCTTCGGGGTGCATGGGGATCTGGTAGTACCCACTTTTTAAATCCAGCACACTGAACCACTTTGCCCCCGACAGGCTCTGTAAAGCATCTTCTATTCGGGGTGTGGTGTATTGGTCAGGAATGGTCCTCCGGTTCAGTGTCCTATAGTCAATGCACAATCGTAATGACCCATTCTTCTTCCTCACTACCACTATTGGGGAAGCATATGGACTCCGAGACTCTCGGATGATTCCTGTCTTCTTCAACTCAGCCAGCTGTTCCCGCAGGTCTTCCAAGTCTCCCAATGGAATCCGCCTGACCCTCTCTCGGAAGGGTTTATCTTCCTCCAATCGAATCTTGTGTTCAGCACTTTTTGCAAGCCCCACATCAAACTCACTTTTTGAAAACGCAGTTCTCCATCTCAGGAGCTGGGTTTTTGCTCTCTCCATCCAATCAGGTGTTAGGGGGGTGTTTTTCGGGTAGAACTCTTCCATAGGAATCTCTCCCTCTTGTCCTCCCACGATACCATACGATAAGACTGGGGTTGCTTGATTCACCTTCCCCAGCAACACTCTAGCTGGTATCTTCACAGGTGAGGTTGTGGTGTTCCGGACACTGACTGAGACCTTCCCCCCGCTCCGCTTCAGTGCCTTGGTCGATAACAATTCTGCGATTATTTCCAACTCCTTATCTTCCTTCTCTCTGTCCGTCTCAAGGACGATGAAAGGGACAGGTTGTCTCCAAGTCAGTTTGATAGAAGCTTTCAAACAGACTACTTCACCTGGTTGCACAATCTTCTCACTTCTGTCTAGGCGCCAGATTTTTCCCACTCCTTCCGCCGGGGCTTTCTGCTCATGCACTAGATTTTGGTACACTTGTGCTAGCATTGGGTGTATCTTCATGGCTGGAGTGCCCTGTACTTGGACAAGCGGTGTCAAAAGTCTTCGGACCAGGTCGGTATTGGTCCCAATGATGAGAGAACTTCTATCAGCCCCTGGGGGGCGGGGACACACCACTGCCAGGGTATCGAAGGTTTCGGCCTTTCCCGCCACACTCGGGTCGAAGGTAAGCTTAATGGGTAGGTAGCCGTCATAAGGGAAATTCTGGGTCCCTAGGCCCCATATCTCCAATTCCTCCAGCTTCCGCAGTGGCAAGTGTCTGAGATGTTTTTCATAAAAGTCACTGTAAAGTAAAGTCACTTGGGCTCCAGTATCCAACAGGGCTTTAGTGTAAATCCCTTCCACTTGGATGGGGACAATTGGAGAAGGTCCCACTAGCTCAGGAGGGAATCCATGGGGAGTGGCAGGTTTAGCCTGTTTGGTAGCTTGTACTTTTACACCTCGCTTCTGTGGGCTTTTGCCCGGATTCGGCCTAAGTGTGTCCCCAGGGACCTGGTATGTATGAGGTTGTTTGGAGCTGGCTGTTGTAACAGGGCGCCCAGCTGGCTCCTTCACCGGGGCCCTCTGAAGTTTTCCGCCTGCTCTTGACGTTTTGTTTCAGGCTTTGCCGGGCTTGGGCATACTTGACGGTAGTGTCCAACTCCCCCGCAGTTGAAACAGGTCTTTGGCTTCACCGGTTTCTCAGTCTGAGCGGCAGTAGAATCCATCGGGGTCTTAAGTGCCGGGACTTCCTCCCTCTGTGGTCCAACCAGCTTTGCAGTCAACAAGGCCATCATTTCCAACATCTCTTTCTGCATTTGAAACAGTTTTCCTAATTCAGACTGTGGCAGATGTTGTACAGGTAAGGACCAGGGCATTTGATCAGTGTTCACTGTCAGGACACCGGGGTCCTGGGAGCCCTGTAGAATTTCAGATTGATGCCCTTTGGTTCTTGCTGTGGTGCTGGACTGAATTGTCCTTTGTTTCTTCTCCCTTTCCATCTCCATCTTCACTGCTTCATTAGTCTCTTCAATGAGCACCTCATCTGTAGTGAAAGGATCGTCCAAGTACTGCCTTAACTGGAACTTGATATAGTCACTTCTCAGTCCTGTAGCCACAGACCTCAGGAATTTCTTCTGGATCAGTTCAGCCCCAAAGTGTTCATCTGAATCTTCTCCTTTCAAGACAGACAACAGGCGGTCTTTCAATTCAATGGCCCTGAATAAGAAATTCTGCGGGGTCTCCTGACTGCTCTGTGCCATACAGGGAGTGAAGAATTATTAGGCAAATGAGTATTTTGACCACATCATCCTCTTTATGCATGTTGTCTTACTCCAAGCTGTATAGGCTCGAAAGCCTACTACCAATTAAGCATATTAGGTGATGTGCATCTCTGTAATGAGAAGGGGTGTGGTCTAATGACATCAACACCCTATATCAGGTGTGCATAATTATTGGGCAACTTCCTTTCCTTTGGCAAAATGGGTCAAAAGAAGGACTTGACAGGCTCAGAAAAGTCAAAAATAGTGAGATATCTTGCAGAGGGATGCAGCACTCTTAAAATTGCAAAGCTTCTGAAGCGTGATCATCGAACAATCAAGCGTTTCATTCAAAATAGTCAACAGGGTCGCAAGAAGTGTGTGGAAAAACCAAGGCGCAAAATAACTGCCCATGAACTGAGAAAAGTCAAGCGTGCAGCTGCCAAGATGCCACTTGCCACCAGTTTGGCCATATTTCAGAGCTGCAACATCACTGGAGTGCCCAAAAGCACAAGGTGTGCAATACTCAGAGACATGGCCAAGGTAAGAAAGGCTGAAAGACGACCGCCACTGAACAAGACACACAAGCTGAAACGTCAAGACTGGGCCAAGAAATATCTCAAGACTGATTTTTCTAAGGTTTTATGGACTGATGAAATGAGAGTGAGTCTTGATGGGCCAGATGGATGGGCCCGTGGCTGGATTGGTAAAGGGCAGAGAGCTCCAGTCCGACTCAGACGCCAGCAAGGTGGAGGTGGAGTACTGGTTTGGGCTGGTATCATCAAAGATGAGCTTGTGGGGCCTTTTCGGGTTAAGGATGGAGTCAAGCTCAACTCCCAGTCGTACTGCCAGTTTCTGGAAGACACCTTCTTCAAGCAGTGGTACAGGAAGAAGTCTGCATCCTTCAAGAAAAACATGATTTTCATGCAGGACAATGCTCCATCACACGCGTCCAAGTACTCCACAGCGTGGCTGGCAAGAAAGGGTATAAAAGAAGAAAAACTAATGACATGGCCTCCTTGTTCACCTGATCTGAACCCCATTGAGAACCTGTGGTCCATCATCAAATGTGAGATTTACAAGGAGGGAAAACAGTACACCTCTCTGAACAGTGTCTGGGAGGCTGTGGTTGCTGCTGCACGCAATGTTGATAGTGAACAGATCAAAACACTGACAGAATCCATGGATGGCAAGCTGCATGAGTGTCCTTGCAAAGAAAGGTGGCTATATTGGTCACTGAATTGTTTTTGTTTTGTTTTTGAATGTGAGAAATGTATATTTGTGAATGTTGAGATGTTATATTGGTTTCACTGGTAAAAATAAATAATTGAAATGGGTATATATTTGTTTTTTGTTAATTTGCCTAATAATTATGCACAGTAATAGTCACCTGCACACACAGATATCCCCCTAAAATAGCTAAAACTAAAAACAAACTAAAAACTACTTCCAAAAATATTCAGCTTTGATATTAATGAGTTTTTTGGGTTCATTGAGAACATGGTTGTTGTTCAATAATAAAATGAATCCTCAAAAATACAACTTACCTAATAATTCTGCACTCTCTGTATTTATCATTTGATGATATAGCTCAGCAGCATCTTCCTCTTTGTAGTAGCTCTTTAGTATTCTCCTGAGTTGTGCTAAAGTCAGTCCATTTTTCATTTCCAGCATGCCTCTGATACTTAGACCTGGGCTAATGGCATTGACTACAGCCTCTACAATTTCGGATTCAAGATATCCTCTTTGGAGTCCCAGTTCAATCTGATGCAGAAGATTTGTATAGGACAGGTTGCCTTTCTGTTCCTTCTCTCCTATCTGACCTTCAATCTTGAAATCTTTTCGGATCGTCACCTCTGGCAAGTGGCTATGAGTGCGTCTCTGGATGACTGAAGCAGGTCTTTGCCTTTGCTTATTACCGCTCAAGTCCTTGCATGGGACACTTAGCTCTTCAATGTGTTCCGCGATCATGCCGGAGGTCTCCTTGAACCTTTCTTGTATATTGTGGTACTGCCGTTTTAGGTCAGCTAGTTGTCGTTCCGACTGGGAACCTCTCCTGTGCCTGTCAACCACGGCCTCTTCCTTCTCCAAAGGGGGCCTTGTACTGATTTTGGTTGGGGTTGACCCAAAACTAACTCCCGGCATTGTTGACTTAACATGTCTAGAGTTGGCAGAGCTCCCTCCGAGCCCCTCTGGGTGCGTCAGGTAAAACTTGGTTTTGCCAGCTAGCTGCACACTCTAGCCTCTAAAGTTCCTCCGGAATTCCCTTTCTCCATTCCAATAGGGCATAAGTGTGAGAGGTCCCACAATCTGGTCTAACGGCGATCACCCAGGCCTTTCTATCTGGGGACAATGCCTTTACAATCTGGCTGACCTGTTCTTCCTCCCAAGCTTCTCCTGGGAGTGCGATTGCCACGCTCGCTTCTGAGCGAGCGCCTTCTGCTTCACACCACCGGACCACTGTGACGGGGTCCATACTGGTGCCAAGAGGGTGGGCTTAATTCTAGAGTAACAGGATCCCAGACGAGCCCCCACGTGTAGCACTTACCCCCGAAGGAGCTGCTGGTAATTGATTGGGCCTGCACTCTGCTCTACTACCCCCAAATAATTTGTCTCAACCCGCTTGACACAGCTGTGTAACAGTGTGAATGTGAAACTTTTACTAAACGGAACAACCCCACATAACAATGTGTATATAGTGTACCTTTACCGTTATCTGGGCATCCGTTGTTCCACCTGTTAGAATAACGAACAAGTCTCACACCAATTGTGATCAACCAGAATGCAAGTTTACTGGAACTGGTATAAAGACAGTAGTTTTATATTAACTGTATCAACATACAAACTTACTATAATAATGCAAAGATATCAAAGATATCAACACAGCACAATATGATTTTTCAAGAGCTTCCCCTGAGGTATAAGGCAGCCTTTTGTCTTAGACCGTCCAGTGGTATTTCCACTGTAGTTTCTTCTATTTGTATCCATGGTTTCCTATTTTGCCCACACCATTCTGTTACTCTGACTAAGTGGGCTGCTTCCTGGTATTTTACCAGGTCTGGGAATCCGATTCCTCCTTCCCCCTTTGGAAGTGATAAGATGGCTCTACGTATTCTTGCAGGTTTTCCTGCCCAGATAAATTTCAGAAAACTTGATCTTAGTTCCCTTAGGAAACTTTGTGGGATCTTAATTGGCAGGGCCTGAATTAAGTACAAGACTTTTGGTAACACATTCATTTTCAATATATTTGTCTGCCCAAACCAGGTGAATATTTCCTTGTCCCATCTCACTAAACGTAACATAATTAACATAACATAACATAACATAACATAATTAACATAACATAACATAATTAACATAATTAACTTCATATAATTTATTTAAGTTCCTTGTTATTTTTGTTCCCAAGTAACTTATATGGGAATCTGTCCATCTGAAATTAAATTGTGTTTTTATCTGTTAAAGTAATACCGCATTTGTTTCTATCCCTATTGCCTCTGATTTTCCATAGTTGACTTTAAAGTTTGAAAGTTTTCCGTACTCTCTAATTTCTGCCAGTAACACTGGTAGAGAGATGACCTGGGAGGTTATAAAAAAGATTAGGTCGTCCGCATATGCTGCCACTTTCTGTTCTTCTTTTTCTATTTTTAGTCCTCTGATATTTTGATTTGCCCGTATCTTCCTTAAGAATGGTTCAATTGTTAAAATAAAAATAATAGGTGACAATGGGCAGCCTTGCCTTGTCCCATTCCGAATAGAAAATGGTTCAGATATCTTACCCGCTATACTGACTTTTGCACTCGGTTGTGAATATAAATTTGAAAACCAGCTCAGCATTCCCTCTCCTAACCCTATATATTGTAACATAGCTTTTAAGAACGTCCACTTTACTCGGTCAAAGGCCTTTTCTGCGTCACTAGATACTAATATCATTGGCTTCTTTTGTTTTTGTGCCAGGTATATCTCATTTACCACCCGCTGCGTATTCTCTCTTCCCTCTCTCCCTGGTGTAAATCCCACTTGATCTGGATGTATGAGATCTGAAATATGTTCTACAGGCCTTAAGGCCAAGATTTTGGTAAATATTTTTAGGTCTACGTTCAGTAATGATATAGGGCGGTAGCTGGCACATTGTGATGGGTCCTTCCCATCTTTTGGAATAACTATTATATGTGCTAGCAGTGATTCACTTGGTATTTTCTTACCTTCTCATAGTGAGTTATATGCTGCTATAAATCTTTGTGCCAGTTTCTCGGAAAACATCCTATAATATGATAAAGTAAACCCATCTGGTCCTGGGGCCTTGCCTAGTTTTAATGTTTGTATTGCTTCCGTAAACTCACCTCTTGTTATTGGTTCATCTAATTTTCTAGCTATTTCTTCTGGTATTTTTGGCATCTGGGTTTCTTTAATGTATTCTTTAGCTCTTTCTAGTTTCTTTTGATCCTTCTCCACAGGGATTTTCTCATCTAACTGGTATAATTTCTCATAATATTCCCTAAAACATTTTACAATCTCCTGCGGGGTGTTTACTATTTTATCTTTGACTGTCTTTATTTGCGTAATGTGTTTCACTGCCTGAGCTTCTTTTAGAGCATTTGCTAGCATTCTACCTGGTTTATTACCATACTCATATAATGTTCGCCTTCCCCTTATTAATTTTACTTTGGCTTTATCGATCAGCAACAGGTTCAGTTTTTCTCTTATTTCCTCTAGTTCTTTTTCTACTAATTGTGCTTGGGTTTTTTTATGTACAGTTTCTAGCTCTCCAATAAGTTTAAACATCAAATCTATGGGCCAGATTCAGGTAGATGGGAGTTTCTTTACTCCGGAGTAACGCTTCTCATTTACGTTACTCCGCCGACACTTTCGGCGCAAGTACTGTTATTCACATAGCAGTTGCGCGTAAACTTGCGCCAGAGTAACGATAATGCGCTGGCGTAACCCGACGCAAGTGGAAGTGGATGTGATCATATGTAAATGATGGGCGGAGCTCAGCGCAGAGGCTAACGTTCAGCGCATCATCCACGGAGCATGCGCAGTAAGTGAGGCTTCACTTGCCCCCTTGTGCGCATGCTCACAACTTCCGTCGGCACCACTTCACGGGAAACGTCAGCGTATCCGTTGCGCGTATAAAAGCGCTAGCGGAAACGCCATTCCGGCGCAAAAGTATATCCGTTTCCCCCCACCCCAGGGAAGATACTTTTGCACTGTGATGGCTGCTCCTGCTACCCCCAGAGAGAGAAGGAACCTCAACTTTAATGCCCAGGAGGTCTCTGTGGTCATCTCGGCGATGGAGACGTTTAATGATTTTCTCCACGGCAAAAAAAGTAGGAAGACCAGCCGGGAGAGGAAGCAGGGCATCCTGGAGACCATTGCTGCCAGGGTCAATGTGTTGGGGTATTCCACCCGGACTGCTGGGGATATTCAAAAAAAAAAAAATGATCTGCGGCGCAAGGTCCGTGGCAAGGTGGCCACCATTAGGAGCCATGAGAGGGGCACAGGTGGTGGTCCACCATGTCCGGTCAGCCTGACCACAGAGGAGGAGGTGGTCGCCCGCTGCCTGGACAGGGAGCAGTTGGAGGGGGTACCAGGCTTTGATTCTGTGGAGGAAGGCTCCAGGACAGGTAAGTGTTTTTTATCCCCTATTTGGTGTGTTGCATGTGGGGGGGGGAGGGTACATGTGCCAAGTGTGTGGGACCACCAACATGTGTCTGCTTTGTGTCATCCACAGATGACGGAGCTGGGCCATCATCTGTCGGCGGCCAGTCCACCCCATCGGCACCCAGTGCCTGTGCCCCTGGGTGGTGAAGACACCGAGGTGGAGGAGGAGAGTGGCCACACCACACATGCAGAGGTCGTTGAGGAGGAGCCTGTTGGGGCAGAGCAGGACTTTGTTTTATTGTTAGAGGAATCCTCCTCTTCTGCTGGACCCTCTCAGATCCCCTCCCCCATTATAGGAAGCCCCTCAAGGGCGACTCCATCCCCCCAGGGACAAACATCTACTGGCCCCAGGAAGGCCACCCATAAGACCAGAGGGGTGTCTGATCTGGTCCAGGACCAGGTGGCGAGGGATCACGCCAGACAGACCCAGCAAATGGGGGAGATTGCTGGGCACCTGGACAGAGTGGCTGACAGCCTGTGCTCCGTGGCCCAGATGTCTTCGGCAGTGCAGGATGTGAGCTGCAACTGCGCTGCAGTGGTGACCAGTCTGGGGGAGGTGCAGGGTGAGCTAAGGGACCTCACTGCAGCCGTCCAGGCAAACAGTGCTGCCATCCTGGACCAGGGGAGGCTGAGTCGGCGGGCCCAGCATTATCAGGTCACCCGGCAGCTCAGGATGCAGGCCCAGCAGCTCAGGGTGCAGGCCCAGACCAGTTCTTACCTTGGCCGGATTGCCGTGGCCTTGGAGGGCAGGCAGGCCACACCTGCCAGGAGTGGCCCACCTGGGGATCAGCCACCTCCAGATGCCCCCCCACCCCACCCACTCCATCCAGGCAGCTAAGGAGCCAGAGAGGGGCCACCAGAAGAAGCCCCCGGCATCCCAGATCATTTGTCTTTTTTTTTTTTTTTGATGCTCAGGACATGAGTTTTTTTTATATTTTTTTGTGAATGCTCAGGTTATGAGATTTTTATTTTATTATTAATACTCAAGTTATGAGTTATTTTCTTTGTGATTATGCTCAGGTTATGAGATTTTTATTTTTTTATACTGCACACGTTGCAGTGTGAATGGTGTGTGAATGTGAGAGGGTGGCACTCCTGCCAGTAAGGGGTGCCACCCTCGGCCGTGGTGGTGAAGTTAACCCCACGGCTGTATGAATGACGTGTGAAAGGTGTATGAATGGACAGTGACATCATTGGGGCCTTGACGCTGGCGTTGCTGCTCCCAAGTCCTACATGCTGGACTTGGGCTAATCCAATGCGATGTGGATGTGGTGTGTGTGATCTAGGGACATCAGTGGTGTACACGCGTGCATTGTCTGTGTGATAAATGTTTTGGTTTAGTGTCCAAAGATGCCTACGGCGAGGACCCTCCTGACTGCTCTTTCATCAGCAGACTGGTTCTCCTCTGGCAGGTGGGGACTGTGTGGGTCGGGGGTCAGGTCATCACGCATGTCAATCTGCAGGCCTTTTCTCATTGCAAAGTTGTGCAGAATGCAACATGCACCGATGATCTGACACACAAAGGTAGGGGAATACAATAGGGTCCCCCCGGACTTATCCAGGCAGCGGAAACGGGACTTCAGGAGCCCAAATGTTTGCTCCACCACTGCACGGGTTTTGATGTGTGCTTCATTGTATTTTCTCTCTCCTCTGGTTTGGGGGTTCCGGAAAGGAGTCATGAGATGGGGTCCCAGTGCATATGCAGAGTCACCTGTAAGGGAAAAGACAGGAGGATGTTAGTCATGCATGTGCCACTTCTGATGTGCATCACGGGAGGGGATAGTCATGCCTGCCACCCATGTCTCTCACCAATCAGCCAGCTGTCCCCATACATGTTCTGCTCGAATTCTGCTGGGATGGGGCTCTGACGGTATATAAAGCTGTCATGGCTGGACCCTGGGTGTTTGGCACGGACGTGCCATATGAGGCGTTGGGCATCAGCTATCACCTGTACGTTGATGGAATGCCAATGCTTCCGATTGCGGTATATGTGCTCTGTGGCACTGGGGGGCTGTAGGGCCACATGTGTGCAATCAATGGCACCCACGGTGCGTGGGAATCTGGCAATGCTGTAGAAATCTGTCATTGCCTTCAGCCGCAGCTCCTCAGTGGTGGGTCTGATGAACTGGTTGGACATGCGTCTGAGGATTGCAGGGACAACGTTGTGCACACATCTGCTCACGGAGGATTGTGACATCCCAGCCACCACTCCACTTGTACGCTGGAAAGATCCACTGGCAAGGAAATGAAGTGTTGCCAGTACCTTCACCAGTGGCTGCACTGCTTGTGAGCGGTGTGTCTTGCTGGTGATGTCACCCTGCAGGGTTGTGGTTATTTCAAGTATTGCATCTGGGCTGAATCTGATACACCTCCTCATCCCCCATGCCAAAGAGGCTCATGCACGTGCGGTATATCCTTTCACCTGCCCGCCTACTCCGTTCTGGGGGACCCAGTACTAGTGCTAGGACCGCGACTGCCCCTGGCATGTTGGCACACAGAGGTGTTGTCCTTGCAAGTGTGGTTGTTCAGCTTGCTAGTTTCGTCGGTAACGCTGCTGCTGTAGCTGCTCTCCTGCTGACCTGAGGCCGTCTGGAGTAAAGATAAAGCAGCTTTTTGTAGAAATAACTTTGCGCCGGACGGACGAGATACGCGCGGCGCATGTAGCCAGCGTATGGTGCTAATCCGTTCGTGAATCGGGAAATCTCCCTCATTTGCATATTTGCAGGGGAAATCAATAGGCGCGACTGATGCGCCAAACGAAATTATGCGCTGACGAGACTCCGGCGTCGGAAAGTTAAGCTGATCGGAAATGGCCCGTTCTCTGTCGCATCTAGTTTGGTGGGTACGGCCAGATAGAAACGACGACGCATCTTCACAGTTCCGCGGCGCATATCGAATTACTCCAGCGCAACTCTACCTGAATCTGGCCCTATCTGTTCATTTAATTTTTTTTTCTATGTGCTCCCATTGCAATAAAGTTACCTCTCATTACGCACTTATGCGTTTCTCATAAACAAAAGGGGGTTGTTTCGCCTACGTCATTCGTTCTGAAAAAAAATTCTAGCTATTCGTTTAGCTTCTCTTTATAATCGTTATCTTTTAATAAAGTCTCGTTTATCCTCCAGTGCCATTCTTTCTTATTGACCTCTCCCCATTTTATTATGCAATCAATTGGAGCATGATCTGAGAGCGTAAAAGTTCCGATAGAGACATCTACTAGTGCTGACACCAAATTCTGAGGAAGGAAAATGTAGTCAATCCTAGTATATGTCTTATGTCTAGCTGTATAGAACGTATAATCCCTTTCCTGTGAATGAGTCATCCTCCAGCTATCAATCAACTGCAGTTCTTGTAAAAGTTTTTTAGCTTTTCTTAATTTGATGTATGATAGATGAGAGATACCTTTAGAAGTGTCTTTTATGGGATCCAGGGCCATATTCAGCTCCCCCCCTATTATCAAAATACCTTCTCTGTGTTGACTCTTTTTAAATCATAATCACAACAGAAACTACCCAAATGACCCTGATCAAAAGTTTACATACCGTGGTGATTTTGGCCTGATAACATGCACACAAGTTGACACAAAGGGGGTTGAATGGCTATTAAATTTATCCATCCTCATCTGTGATCTGTTTGCTTGTAATTAGTGTGTGTGTATAAAAGGTCAATGAGCTTCTGGTCTCCTGACAGACCCTTGCATCTTTCATCCAGTGCTGCACTGACATTTCTGGATTCTGAGTCATGGGGAAAGCAAAATAATTGTCAAAGGATCTGTGGGAAAAGGTAGTTGAAATGTATAAAACAGGAAATGGATATGAAAAGATATCAAAGGAATTGATAATGCCAATCAGCAGTGTTCAAACTCTAATCAAAAAAAATTAGGGGTTCTGTTGAAACCAAAACACAGTCAGGTAGACCAACTAAAATTTCGGCAAAAACTGCCAGAAATATTGTTCGGGATGCCAAGAAAAACCCACAAATAACTTCAGGTGAAATACAGAACTCTCTGAAAACATATAATATGCCAAACAGCACAAAGACAAGCCTCAAACCTTCTGACACAATGTCATTTGGAGTGATGAGACCAAAATTGAGCTTTTTGGCCACAGCCACAACCATATGAAAGGTGCACCATTCCTACTGTGAAACACGAAGGTGGATCGCTGATGTTTTGGGGATGTGTGAGCTACAAAGGCACAGGAAATTTGGTCAAAATTAATGGCAAGATGAATGCAATATGTTATCAAAAAATACTGGAGGAACATTTACATTCATCAGCCAGGAAGCTGCGCATGGGACGTACTTGGACATTCCAACATGACAATGATCCAAAACACAAGGCCAATTTGACCTGTCATTGGCTACAGCAGAATAAAGTGAAGGTTCTGGAGTGGCCACCATATCAGTCTCCTGACCTCAATATCATTGAATCACTCTGGAGAGACCTCAAACGTGCAGTTCATGCAAGACAGCTCAAGAATATACAGGAACTGGAGGCTTTTTGCCAAGAGGAATGGGCAGCTTTACCATCTGAGAAGATAAAGAGCCTCATCCACAAATACCACAAACGACTTCAAGCTGTCATTGATGTTTAAAGAGGAAATACATGGTATTAAAGGGGTTGTAAAGGTAAATGTTTTTTTCACCTTAATGCATCCTATGCATTAGGTGAAAAAATATCCGAAGGTACCGCCCCCCCCCCCCCCCGAACCCCCGCTTTACTTACCTCACCCCTCGAAAGTCCCGCACGTGTTCTTGTGATCCTCTTTCGGTTCCCAGCCTGGTCATTGATTGGCTAGGATGGATGGATTGATAGCAGCGCAGCCATTGGCTGGCGCTGCTGTCAATCACATCCAATGACGCGGCTTGCTGGGGGTGGTGCCGAGTGATACAGTCGGCAGCTATGCCCGCCGCTGTATCACGGGAGCGCGCCCGCAAAAGCTTTCCACCATGCTCGCTCGCTTGCATGAAGGTGGAAAGCTTTTGCGAGGAGGAGCCGACACAGCCGCCGAGGGACCCCAGAAGACAGGATTCGGGGACATTCTGTGCAAAACGAGCTGCACAGTGGAGGTAAGTATAACAGGTTTGTTATTTAAAAAAAAAAAAAAATTGCCTTTAGTGTTCCTTTAACCACTTTCCCACCACGCCATAGACATTTTACTGCTACAGCGCGGTGGAGCTATTTTGGGACGACGTCCCTGGGACGTCGTCGTGCACTTCCGTGATTGCGCGTCCCCTGGGACGCCGCTCGCGGAAGTGTCTGTGCTTGCCGGGTCTAGAAGACCCGGCGCATCACGGATCACGGTAAATTGCCGCTGATAGCGGCCGTTTACCACGTGATCGCGCCTTCAAATGACAGCGCGATCACTTGTAAACAAACCCTTCCTCCCTCTCCTCTCTGTATCGTTTGGTACAGTGTGAGAGGAGAGGTGGGGGGGGGGAGCGGGTGGCAGCAGCAGCGCTGTGGCTGGATCTGTGACAAATGCAGTCACAGATCCATCCATCCCAGCTCAGCCATCCCTGCCCTATACTGTGCAATACCCCAGTACTCTGCAATACCCCAGTACCCTGCACAATACTCGGCAATACCCTGCACAATACTCTGCAATACCCCAATACCCTGCGCAATACTCTGCAATACCCCAATACTCTGCAATACCCTGCGCAATACTCTGCAATACCCCAATACCCTGCGCAATACTCTGCAATACCCCAATACTCTGCAATACTCCAATACCCTGCGCGATACTCTGCAATACCCCAATACCCTGCGCGATACTCTGCAATACCCCAATACCCTGCGCGATACTCTGCAATACCTTGCGCAATACTCTGCAATACCCTGCGCAATACTCTGCAATACCCCAATACTCTGCAATACCCTGCGCAATACTCTGCAATACCCCAATACTCTGCAATACCCTGCGCAATACTCTGCAATACCCCAATACTCTGCAATACCCCAATACCCTGCACGATACTCTGCAATACCCCAATACTCTGCAATACCCCAATACTCTGCAATACCCATTTTTTTAAAGCACCCCTGTCCCCGTGTTCTCGCATGCAGAAGTGAATGCATACGTAAGTCCCGCCCACATATGAAAATGGTGTTCAAGCTACACATGTGAGGTATCTCTGCGAACGTTAGAGCGAGAGCAATAATTTTGGCCCTAGACCTCCTCCGTAACTAAAAACATGTAACCAATAAAAGTAATTAAAGCGTCGCCTATAGGGATTTTTAAGTAGCGAAGTTTGGCGCCATTCCATGAGTGTGCGCAATTTTGAAGTGTGACATGTTGGGTATCTATTTACTCAGCGTAATTTCATCTTTCACATTATGAAAAAAAATTGGGCTAACTTTACTGTTTTTTTTTTTTTTTTTTAACCACAAAACATTTTTTTTTTAAAACACGCGTTCAAAAAATGTCTGCGAAAATACCATGCAAGATAAAAAGTTATAACGGCCGCCATTGTATTCTCTAGGGTCTTTGCTAAAAAAAGCATATATAATGTTTTGGGGGTTCTATGTAATTTTCTAGCAAATAAATTATGATTTTTCCATGTAGGAGAGAAATGTCAGAATTGGTCTGGGTGTTCCAGAACGCCTGATGGCGTTCCCTGCATGTTGGGCCTCTGTATGTGGCCACGCTGTGTAAAAGTCTCACACATGGGGTATCACCATACTCGGGAGGAATAGCAGAATGTGTTTTGGGGTGTAATTTGTGCTATGCATATGCTGTGTGTGAGAAATAACCTGCTAATATGACAGAAACCAGATTTATTTTTTATTTATTTTTTTACAGAATTTTCAGTCGTTTTTCTTTTATAGCGCAAAAAATAAAAAACCCAGAGGTGATCAAATACCACCAAAAAAAAGCTCTATTTGTGTGAAAAAAAGGACAAAATTTTCAAATGGGTACAATGTTGTATGACTGAGTAATTGTCATTCAAATTGTGAGAGCACCGAAAGCTGAAAATTGGTCTGGTCAGGAAGGGGGTTTAAGTGCCCAGTGGTCAAGTGGTTAACCACTTAAGACCCGAGCCAAAATGCAGGTAAAGGACCTGGCCAGCTTTTGCAATTCGGCACTGCGGTGCTTTAACTGCGTCGTGTGACGTGGCTCCCAAACAAAATTGGCGTCCTTTTTTTCCCACAAATAAAGCCTTCTTTTGGTGGTATTTGATCACCTCTGCGGTTTTTATTTTTTGCGCTATAAACAAAAATAGAGTGACAATTTTGAAAAAAAATCTATATTTTTTCTTTTTTGCTATAATAAATATCCCCCAAAAATATATAAAAAAAACGTTTTTTCCCTCAGTTTAGGCCGATACGTATTCTTTTACCTATTTTTGGTAAAAAAAATCGCAATAAGCGTTTATCGAATGGTTTGCGCAAAATTTATAGTGTTTACAAAATAGGGGACAGTTTTATTGCATTTTTATTAATCATTTTTTTTTTACTACTAATGGCGTCGATCAGCGATTTTTTTCGTGACCGCGGACACATCGGACAATTTTGACACATTTTTGGGACAATAGTCATTTTCACAGCAAAAAATGCTATATAAATGCATTGTTTACTGTGAAAATGATAATTGAAGTTTGGGAGTTAACCACTAGGGGGCACTGAAGGGGTTAAGTGTGACCTCATATGTGTTTCTAACTGTAGAGGGGCATGGCTGGTTGTGTAACGTCATTGATTGTGTTTCCCTATATCAGGGAACACACGATCAATGACAGCGCCACAGTGAAGAACGGGAAAGCTGTGTTTACACACACACAGCTCTCCTCGTTTTTCACCTCCGGGGACCGATCGCAGGACTCCAGCGGTGATCGCGTCCGTGGGTCACGGAGCTTCGGACTGGGTGTCGTGCGCGCCGCGGACGCGCACCCGCGACCCACGGCTGAGCACTTAAAGAGGACGTACAGGTACATGCTTGTTCCCAGCCGTGCCATTCAGCTGACATATATGTGCAGGAGGCGGTCCTTAAAGGGTCACTAAAGGATTTTTTTTAGCTAAATAGCTTCCTTTACCCTAATGCAGTCCTGGTTTCATGTCCCCATTGTTCGTTTTTGCTGTAATCCTTCTCTGTTCTACACACTTCCTGGTTGTCTATTTCCTTATGAAAAATGTACTGGGAGCTTCTATCTGTGGTCTCTAATCAAGAAGGTGTGATTACTTACTGTGTGTCTTAAACCCCTCAGAACCAATCAGTTTCATTTTAAAAACACTGCCCTGTATTGGCTCTGTGTCTCTGTCCTTCACAGAAGCATGAAACTGAAACTGCAGCCAATTTTTTTTTTTTTTTTAAATTGTTTATTTATACATAACAGAGAACCGGTCCACATGAACCGCAACAGTAGTTGTACATATCAACAAATAAAGAGCTAGCGCCTAACTGGCGCGTACATAGGCATGAATACAACATTCCATCAACAAGTGTCAATTAAGGCAGCCGAGTAGGCAACACAATAGTACTGTAATCTACACCAGACTGTACCGTCCTGCCTTGCAGCCTCTCGTAGACACCGGGGCAGGGGCCCCGTCTCGGTAAGGTGCATCATCAAGGCAGCAGTCCATGCGACCAGCCCCCTGCATTTTCTCGTTTTCTAAGAGCATGTGAGTAAGAGTAGAAATAAAGAGAAGAGTGAAGAAAGGGTGGGGAAAGGGGGGGGGGGCAGTAGGAGGGAAGGGGGGGGGTCACGAGCACGTCAGGCCCGTATGTTTCAGCGGATCGCAATGAGGGAGCAAAATGAGGTGTCCCTGAAGAGGGTAACTGGGAGCACCGATCGTCTGGTACAGCTAAGGGGCGCCCCTCAGGGCTTGGCCCTCTGCAGAATATTTAAAGGCATTCCAAAAGGACCATGTTTGTGAGTATTGTTCATTTCTATCTTGCTTCGTCAGGACTAAGTCTTCCATGGTGTTTACGTCATCTACCTTTTTTACCCACATGGCCAACGTCGGTGGGTTCGTGGATTTCCAGCACAACGGGATGCACGCCTTCGCCGCGTCGACCAAGTGCCTGACCACTGATTTCTTGTATACACGATCAGGAGTGTCGTTCACATGCAGCAAAAAGAACGCCGGATCATCCGGGATCTCCCGATCCGAGAATTCCTGCGTCACCCTACGCACTCCCTCCCAGAACGGCCTCAGACACGGGCAGGACCAAAAAATATGAAAAAGAGTGCCCCTTTCCGCCTGACATCTCCAGCAGATGTCCGAGACCTCTGGGAATAAGCGATGGAGGAGGTCGGGGGTCCTATACCACCTCGTCAACACTTTAAAGTTAGTCTCCTGTACTTTAGTGCAAATTGACGATTTGTGTGTAAATCTCAGTATCTTGTTTACCTGGCTGGTTGAGAAGTTACGTCCCAGATCCCTCTCCCATTTACTCAAGCTCGGTAACCGGTAGTCCGCCGACGGTGTGATCAACATCGTGTGAAGTAGTGAGAGGGCATGCGGCAGTGGGCCCACGCCCACACACATCTCTTCTAGGGTTGTCTGGGGGTGGCCCGGACCAGGCGGAGGTGTCATTGTCTGTAGGAAGTGTCTCAGTTGACCGGCTCTGAAGAAGTCCAGCCGGTATTGACCCGTCATGTCCATTAATTCGTCACAAGATCTCCACCTGTCCGCTTCCCCGAAATGCGAGGCTTGAAACAGACCCGAGTTTCGTAGTGCGCGAAACTTGGGGTCCAGAAGGCCTGGTGGAAACGACGGATTGCCCAGAATCGGGCGCAGCGGCGAGGGGTCCGACGCCAGACGAAACCGTGCAAGCAACCTGGTGCAAACTGCAACAGTATTTCCAATCAGGGGGTGATCAAGCACCTCGCTTAACCGCATAGTCTGGTTCCAGGGAGCGTTTCGCAGCAGAACTGTGCTTTGTGCCTGTTCCATTCGAGGCCAGAGTTTGATATGGTCGTGTCGGCACCAGTCTATCAGCCTGTTTAATTGGGCCGCGTAGTAATACATACGGATGTCTGGGGCGGCGAGGCCTCCGTTGCCTTTAGGCAGGGAGAGGATCGCTCTGCCGATCCTGGGATGTTTGCCCGCCCAGAGAAACGTCCCAAACGCAGATTGGACTCGTTTAAAATAATCCGCCGGTATTCGCACGGGGAGGGCTTGTAAGAGATATATGAATTTAGGTAGGATGGACATCTTAAGTATGTTACATCTCCCGAACCACGAGTGTAAGCCCGTGGTCCATTGGGACAGCAATTTTTGAACCGTCTGCAGTAGGGGGGGGAAATTAAGCTTAAACACGTCAGAGATCCGTGGCGGAACGCGCGTCCCTAAATACGTGAGAGCCGTGTCCGTCCACTTCAAATTAAAATTTTGTTTGAGTGAGGCCAAGTGTGACACAGGGACGCCCACCCCCATAGCCTCGGACTTTGTCAAATTGATTTTTAGATTGGAGATCTTACCATAGTAGTCAAATTCCTTCATCAGGGCTGGTAGAGAGGTCAGCGGGTCCGTCAGGGAGAACATCATGTCGTCGGCGTAAGCCGACACTTTGTATTGGTGGTCACCCACCACCAGTCCCGCAACGTCCGGGTTCAGTCTAACACGCCGTAAGAAGGGTTCGAGGGTCAGGGCAAAAAGTAGGGGCGAGAGCGGGCAGCCTTGCCTTGTCCCGTTAGTAATCGGGAATGGGTCGGACGTCGTGCCGTTCGCCCTAACCCTGGCAGTCGGGGTCGTGTATGCTGCAGTCACCCAGTTAAGCATTTTCCGTCCGAGTCCTATGTGTTTAAGTGTCGTGAACATGAACCTCCAGTCTACGCGATCAAACGCCTTCTCCGCGTCCGTCCCTACGAAGACCGAAGGCGTCTTAGTAACATTGGCAACGTGGATCAAGTTCAATACTTTAGACGTATTGTCTCTGGCCTCTCTGGAGGGTATGAAGCCCACTTGATCCAGGTGTACCAGGTCTGGAAGAAATCTCTGTAGTCTGGTGGCGATCACTTTCGTGAACAACTTAAGGTCTGAGTTGAGTAGCGATATGGGACGGTAGCTACCACATTGGCCCGGGTCCTTCCCATCCTTGTGGATCACCGCTATCTGCGCCTGTAGCGTTGAGGTGTGAAAAGTGCCCCCAGAACTCAGGTCATTAAAGAGGCCCAGCAGGTGATCTCCCAAGGATGGGAGCAAGATTCTGTAATAGGGGGTGGTGAGTCCGTCAGGTCCCGGGGCCTTCCCTGGCTTGAAAGATTTCAAGGCCGCCTGTATTTCGGGCATAGTAATCGGTTCATCCAGTAGTTTCACCGTATCAACCGGAAGTGCGGGCATTTGAGAACTAACCAGGTAGTCTGTATGTCGGTCTGCTTCTCCAGTCGTGGGCAATTTAGGGAGGTTGTAGAGATCCTGGTAGAAGTCCTTAAACTCGGCAGAGATCTCCTGCGGGAGAGATACTCTACCGCCCCCTCGTTTTGTAATGTGAGGGACGTATGAGGTCGAGTGTTGTGAGCGGAGTGCCCGGGCCAGCATCTTCCCGCATTTATTGCCGGATTCGTAAACCGATCGCCTGCAAATTTGCATGGCCGCTTTGGCCTTGTAATGTAGTAAATCTGTGATATGTTTACGAGTAGTATTAAGTTCGGTCGTGGTCTGGTTTGTCTGAGTCCGTTTATGTTGTAGTTCCAAGGTCTGTAGTTTTTGAAGCAGGGAGGTAAGTTGTTCAGTCCTCTGTCTTTTCAGCCTGGCCCCATGTTTAATTAGGATACCCCTCACCACTGCCTTATGGGCCTCCCACACCAGTCCCCGGTCGCTGTCTGCCGTGGTATTCGTGCGAAAATAGTAACCCAGTTCCCTCACCACCTCCGATACAGTATCCTTGTCATGTAGTAGACTCTCATTGAGTCTCCAGGGGTGACCCCGGTCGGCCCTAGTGTCAGACAGTCTGTACCGTAGTTCTATGGGAGCATGGTCCGACCACGTGATAGAACCTATCGAGGCCATTTCAATCGCCGCCAGATGTCTGTGGGGGATCAGAAATAGATCAATCCTCGAGTATGACTGATGAGGCTTGGAGAAGAAGGTGTAGTCCTTCTCTCCCGGATGGAGTAGTCGCCAAGCGTCCACCAGCCGGTGCGCGTGCAACGATTCGCAAAAGCGTTTGCGTAGGTCACCCGAAACGGTGGACCTACCCGTCGATGTGTCCTCCTGGGGTATTAGAGGGATGTTAAAGTCCCCCCCTACAATGAGGTGACCTGATCTGAAGTGTGATAGCCGGTCCAACTGTCTAGTCAGGAACCTATCCTGTCGTTCGTTCGGTGCGTAATAGTTCGCTATGGTGACCTGTACCTGACCTATACGTCCCTTCAAAAGCAACGACCGGCCCTCCGGGTCCGTCTGCACCTCCCCCAGGGTCCAAGGGACCCCGGCCGAGATGAGGACGGATACCCCCCTCGATTTCGCCTCCGTGTATTGAGAATGGTACACTGTGGGGAAGTGTCTGTTCCTCAGCACAGGCAGGTTGTTATCTCTGAAATGCGTCTCCTGAAGCAGCACTACGTCCGCCCTCAGGTTCCGCATATCATGGAGGAGCATTCTCCTCTTCTCCGGGATGTTTAGTCCCTTAACATTCAGGGAGACCACCTTGAGCGTATCCATGCTCGTGACTCAGGGGTGGGAAGGGTAGAGGGGGAGGGATAAAGGAGGTGAACGGTAGGGTGGGGCCAAGAGATAGTGAATCTCCTGGAAGAATGTAGTGCGAGCTAGGACGGGGAGCGGGGAGAGAGAGACAGACGAGCCGAGAGGGAAGAAAAGAGGAAAAATAGAGTGCTTGCACAAGAGCGTGCGGCACTGATAAGAAGAAACTAAATTAGCTTAAACAGCTAGAGCGCTCTCCCGTCCAAGACTGGGGATTGAGCGCAGGCCTAAGTGGGAAGTGAGCGGACAGGGCCAGCAAGGCGAGCTCCCGGGTCCCCTCCCTCCCCAGCCAAACAAGGTAACATAAATAAGTAAATAAGGCACGATCAGCCTCTCAAGCACGCTCGCGGCAGCCCCAGCCCCAGAGTGGGCAAGGCCCAGCAAACGGCCTGAGGCGGCCCGAGCGCACGAGAAAGTCCTTGATAACAAGAGCAGCCATAATAATATCAGTAATGAGAGCAATAACAACAACAGCAGCAATAATGGCAACAATCTCCCTTCAACCCCATGGGGCACACAGCACACATAGAGGGTGTGAGTGGCCTCCACATCAAATTGTAGTGTAATCTTGATCTGGAGACCTCCACCCCAACAATCCCAAAGCTCGTCCCACCCCACAACCCCCCTCCACTGTATACCGTCTACCGAGACTCGACGAGCCGTGAGAGCCATCATGAAAACACGTGGCTTCGCCACAGCCCCCCACCCAGCAAGATCATATACAGCCCCACCGTCTCTTATAGTTCTACTGAGCAAGTGTCTCGTGGGGACCTCTCTAACCATCCCCTTATACGTCATGAGCCTTCATCCCGAAGAGCCCAGAAGAGGGGTCTCCCACGCTGAGTTGAGCTGCTGCAGTCCTCGCATAGCGGAAAGATGGTAGATGTCCAACCCTCACCCCCCTCCCTCCACCATGGGGCAAGGGCCGATGTCCCGGGAGCACTGCTGCATCACGTTCCCAGATCACCCTCACAAAACAGCTGACTGATAGTAACATAGCCTCACCCGGGGCACATAGCTAAGAATATAAACAGGATATAGCCTGATGAGAGCAGGGGAGAGAGCGGTACCTCGGATCAGTCAATGCAGCCAGCCGGGCCGTGTCTATCCCATCACACGGTCCCAGGTCCAAACAGGGTGATCCCGGCAAGCAGCATGCAAAGTCCTCCCTCAGGTGCACCTCAGCTCATTCCTGGGGAGTCCAGCACAGCGGGACGGGCTAAGGGGTTGCCAACCTCCCTCCCCCCACCCCCACCCGGGGACGCTAACGGGCAGGATTGGGCATAAACTTGGCCCTAACCATATAACAGCCAACATAAGTCCCCATAGAGAGCTCAACAAACCCGCGGGAGGGGGGGGGATGGGAGGGGAGACGGCCATGGTACAGCACCCCCATGCCATCTAAGACGAGCGTTAGCTCCAGGTGGGGCGGCTGCGGTCATGGCGCCGGCTATCGTCTAGTGGTGGGGTGTAGGCTAGGACAGTCAGTGGAGTGTGGCCCAGGGCCTACTTACAGGTCAGATACGGGGTTCCTCTCCAGAAGGGGCTCTCCTCCTCCTCCTCCCCTGCCGCTGCTGTCGTGGTTGGGCCGGGGCTCCAACATCAAAGGGGCCCGACCTCCCGCTCGATCTCGGCAACAGCTGGAGCCAATCCGGCACCGGTATCCGTTCTGCCCCTAGGAATCTGAAGAGACCAGGTAGGTCTGCTGGCGTCTGCAGGGTGTACGCGTGTCCGTCTTTCCGAAAAGTGACCGAAAGGGGATAGCCCCACCTGTATGTGAAGCCACCTTCCCTTGCCAGATCCAGAACGGGCCTCAGCATTGCTCTGCGGCGCAGGGTTGCTCTTGATAGGTCAGGCAGCACTCTGATCCGGGAGCCCACCATCTCCAGCTCCCCGCGATCCCACGCTAGACGGAGGATGCGCTCTTTCTGGGCATAGCGTAGTAGGCGGCAAATTACATCGCGCGGCCTGTCCTGTTCTGGCGCTCTGGGGCCTAGTGCTCTGTGCGCCCGATCCACCTTCACCTCTTCCTCGGGTGCTCCCAGAATGTCGCGGAATAGACCTTGCAGCTGACCGTCAAGAGCCATGGAGTCTACCGTCTCCGGCACACCGCGAATCCGCAAATTATTGCGGCGGCTCCTATCTTCAGCATCCTCCAGGTGGAGCTGTAGGGACACCGCCGTCTGCCGATGTTGGTCCCTCGAGCGCTCCAGGCCCGCCACCCTACTCTCCAGGTCCACCAATGATGCCTCTCCGGTCGACACCCTCTCCGTGAGTGTGGATACCTCGGCCCTTACCTCCTGAAAGTCCCTGCGGTGCGTCTCCTCCAGACGCAAGATGAGGGCCTCGATGTCCGAGCGCGTGGGGAGGGCCTGCAGCAAGGCGCGTATGTCCTGTTCCGCCGCCGAGCCTCCCGGGGGGGAGGCCGGGGATGCCATGGGGATATCCGGGATCTCCGCCGATGACAGCGGGTCTGAAGGTGAGTCCGCTCGGTCCGGGATATGGGCCCACTCGTCGCTTCCTGGTCTTTCAGGCGAGTCTTGGCAAGCTGCTCCTCGTGGTGCTGTGGCCTTAGCTCCGGACGACTTCTTTGGCTGCCGGTGAAAATAGTCGTGTAGATCGTTCGTCGCAGCACCGGAACGGGTCACACGGGTGCCTGACTTGTTGGTATGCTTCTTGGCTGATTGCATGCCTATAACATGGCGAGTTTGGCCGGCATAAAGAGGATCAGGGCCGGGAGCTCAGAACTCAAACAGCCTCACTCAGCCATGTCCAGGCCACGCCCCAGAAGATAAGATCTTATCACCTCCTCTGCTACCGATTCCAAAGATGTCTCTATGCTTTTAAGGCTATGTGCAGATAGGTGGGTCTGCCTCTTTAAGAGCCTGGGATGTGCAGAGGGAGACCCTTCAGTGTAGGGAAGGTAAACAGATACCTGAGGCTTCTGCAGTGCTGTTCTTCCCAGGACAGGAGGGTGGTGACATCTGCTTGCTCCTCCAAGTATGCCTGGCACCCAGACTGACTGCTCTCACCCGGAACTTCCTGTCTATATGTCAGCAGCCAATTTTTAATCATTTTTAAAAATAATCAGTTAACTATTATGTCTCTATACCCTGTAAACAGTTATTTCAGGAAGAAAAAAAAAAATATTCCTTTACAACTCCTTTAAGTGGTTAAGAACTGGGGTATGTAAACTTTTTATCAGGGTCATTTGGGTATTTTCTGTTGTGATTATGATTTAAAAAGTGTAAACACAGTTGATTGATAATAAATGGCTTCGGCCAAACACTAACCATGAGTGAAAGAAAAGTTTTTGTGTTATCATTCATATTCTCTGAAAAATGGCCAAGAAATCATAAATTCTACCAGGGTATGTAAACTTATGAGCACAACTGTATAATACATCAAAAAATGTGTTCACCACTGATTTCACATTTTGGACAAATTAGGCTACACAGTCAATTGAAGACCCATCACAAACATGTTTGTGACCCAGCTGGGTCCTAACCCATTTTATTAATGTGAAATGTCATGCATAGTGACATTGGTCTAGCTTGGATCAATGTAAGTATGCAGATCTCGTCAAATTTCTTTATTATTTTTAAGTATAACCAAAATTGACAAATTAAGTACATACAAGGATGGTGGTACAATATGCAAATAGCAAGCTAAACCTATTGATTTATGAACATGATGAGTACTAGGGTTGTCCCGATACCAATATCGGTATCGGGACCGATACCGAGTATTTGCGGGAGTACTTGTACTCCCACAAATGCCCCCGATGCCTGAATAGAATACTTGCCCCCCCCCCGTCGCCGTATATCGCAAAGCCGACCGTCGCTGCCGCGTTAATCACCGTGCGGCGAACATTACAGGCACCTTTAGTTTGAATAGCTGTTTTCCCCGCCGCACCGTGTATAGACACTCCCCCTGTCCAATCCAGAGCAAGGGGGAGTGTCCTTTACACGGTGCGGCAGGGAAAACAGCTATTCAAACGAAAGGTGCCTGTAATGTTTGCCGCACGGTGATTAACGCGGCAGCGGCGGCATCATCATTTAGGTACGGGGGACATGGCTGCATATGTTTGGGGGACATGGCTGCATATGTTTGGGGGACATGGCTGCATTTGTTTGGGGGACATGGCTGCATATGTTTGGGGGACATGGCTGCATATGTTTGGGGGACATGGCTGCATTTGTTTGGGGGACATGGCTGCATATGTTTGGGGGACATGGCTGCATATGTTTGGGGGACATGGCTGCATATGTTTGGGGGACATGGTTGCATATGTTTGGGGACATGGCTGCATTTATGGGTGGGACATGGCTGCATTTATGGGGAGACATGGCAGCATTTGGGGACACATTTTAAAAACAAGTATCGGTATTCGGTATCGGCGAGTACATGAAAAAAGGTATCGGTACTTATACTCGGTCCTAAAAAAGTGGTATCGGGACAACCCTAATGAGTACATAGCAACGTAAAAATGGAATGAGTAGAGCAACAATTAAACCAATAACGTTTAGAAGGATTATAAAATTCCATTCAGAAGGAAAAATGTTATCTAGTGACTATTAGTTCTTTTTGCGTGAATAGTAATTAGGAGATCAATCTAATAGGTATATATTAAAAACAGAAGAGATGATGTGTTTATAAGTACCACACAATAGTAAAAGAAAGGTAGAAAACAAACAAAAAATAGGAATAGATAGAGAGAAGAGGGTAAAAATATGGAGAAAGGGGATGACGGGGGTTTACAAGTGGTGATGCGATCCCAAATGAATAGTCAAGGCAAATAGAGTAAAATTGCCAAGACAATAATAGTGTGTCATCAAAGTCTGGAGGTAAACAATGCTTAAAGCAAGGAGGCCAGAGTTTCTCAAATTGACCAATTCAATCTCTTTCAATTGCTTCCATTTTAGCATGAATAGGAGCTTTATTAGTTCTGTGTATGGTTTCAGCTAGAATTAAATATTGAGTTTTAGCAATGGTTTGTTTTGCATCTGTTAGAAGCTGTAAAATAAGGCAAAATTGATTCTCTGTGATCCCTTCAGGTTTAATAGGACTTTAGCAGGATTGGGCTGTATAGGTGCATCAAAGATTTTGGAGGCTAAGTCAAAAACTTCCAGAATTTTTGGGCAATTGGGCAATTTGACCAAATATGAAGTTGAGTGCCAGACTCTAAACATCCACAAAAACAAGCTCCAGGGTAATCAGAAGCATATATTTTGATATTCTAGCAGGGACCAAATACCAACGGGTTACCACCTTAAAATTTGTTTCCACAGCAACGAGATTAGAAGAAGCAGACTTAGTGGGGGGCCATATGCTAGACAATTCAGCATTATTAAATGAGTAATTAATGTCTAGTTCCAATATGGAGTCATATGGTCATGGAGCTTCGGACCATATCGCGGTCACGCGCCCACGGCTGGGCTTCTAAAGGCGACGTACCTGTACGTGCCTGTGCCCAGCCATGCCATTCTGCTGACGTATATCAGCGTTAGGCGGTCCTTAAGTGGTTAAGGAACTGTCCAAGGGGAGACTACAATTTCCACTATCTGCCTTTCTTTTCTGCCCAATATAATTTTTTGTTTATTTTCTGTATTATTACCAAAAAAAATTACCAAAAAATAATATTGATAAATATAATAGCTTTAGGTGTCAAATACATGAAATATGCAATATTCCTTATTCATTTATCTCTGCTTAACCACTTTAGCCCTGGACCATATTGCTGCCCAACGACCAGAGCACTTTTTGCGATTCGGCACTGCGTCGCTTTAACTGACAATTGCGCGGTCGTGCGACGTGGCTTCCAAACAAAATTGGCGTCCTTTTTTTTCCCACAAATAGAGCTTTCTTTTGGTGGTATTTGATCATCTCTGCGGTTTTTATTTTTTGCGGTATAAACAAAAATAGAGCGACTATTTTGAAAAAAATGCAATATTTTTTACTTTTTTCTGTAATAAATATCCCCCAAAAATATATAAAAAACTTTTTTTTCCTCAGTTTAGGCTGATACGTATTCTTCTACATATTTTTGGTTAAAAAAATCGCAATTAGCGTTTATTGATTGGTTTGCGCAAAAGTTATAGCTAGGGTTGTCCCGATACCGATACCAGTATCGGTATCGGGACCGATTCCGAGTATTTGCGGGAGTACTTTTACTCCCGCAAATACCCCCGATACCCAAATAGAATACTTCACCCAACCCCCCCCTCTCCCGGCCGCCGTCGCCCCCGCCGCCGTCGCCGACCCCGCTCTATTTGTGGGAAAAAAAAGGACGCCAATTTTGTTTGGAAGCCACGTCGCACGACCGCGCAATTGTCAGTTAAAGCGACGCAGTGCCGAATCGCAAAAAGTGCTCTGGTCGTTGGGCAGCAATATGGTCCGGGGCTAAAGTGGTTAGCGTTTATTGATTGGTTTGTGCAAAAGTTATAGCTAGGGTTGTCCCGATACCGATACCAGGGACCGATTCCCGCAAATACCCCCGATACCCAAATAGAATACTTTACCCAACCCCCCCCCCCTCCCCGGGCCGCCGTCGCCGCCGCCACCGTCGCCGACCACGCCGCCGTCGCCGACCCCGCCGCCGTATATACAAAGCCGCCGCCGCGAAGATTACATGACGCTTTCGTTTTTTAATAGTTGTTTTCCCTATCGCCCGCCCTGTGTAAAGGACAATCCCCCTTGCTAGCGATTGGACGGATCTGTCCAATCACGAGCAAGAGGGAGTGTCCTTTACACAGGGCGCGCAATAGGGAAAACAACTATTGAAAAACGAAAGCTGCATGTAATGTTCACGGCGGCAGCTTTGTATCCACGGCGGCGGCATCATCATCATCAGGTAGGGGGACATCATGGCAGCAATATGTGGGGGACACATGGCAGCAATATGTGGGGGACACATGGCAGCAATATGTGGGGGACATCATGGCAGCAATATGTGGGGGACATCATGGCAGCAATATGTGGGGGACATCATGGCAGCAATATGTGGGAGACATCATGGCAGCAATATGTGGGGGACATCATGGCAGAAATATGTGGGGGACATCATGGCAGCAATATGTGGGGGACATCATGGCAGCAATATGTGGGGGACACATGGCAGCAATATGTGGGGGACACATGGCAGCAATATGTGGGGGACACATGGCAGCAATATGTGGGGGACACATGGCAGCAATATGTGGGGGACACCATGGCAGCAATATGTGGGGGACACCATGGCAGCAATATGTGGGGGACATCATGGGGGGACGTGGCTGCAATATATGGGGGGACATGGCTGCAATATGTGGGGGGACATGGCTGCAATATGTGGGGGGACATGGCTGCATATGGGGACATGTTTAAAAAAAGTATCGGTATTCGGTATCGGCGACTACTTGAAAAAAAGTATCGGTACTTGTACTCGGTCCTAAAAAAGTGGTATCGGGACAACCCTAGTTATAGCGTTTACAAAATAGGGGGTAGTTTTATGGCATTTTTATTATTATTTTTTTTTTTACTAGTAATGGCGGCGATCAGCGTTTTTTTTCAGTACTGCGACCTTATGGTGGACACTTCGGACACTTTTGACACATTTTTGGGACCATTGGCATTTTTTTAGCGGTCAATGCTATAAAAATGCATTGGATTACTATAAAAATGCCATTGGCAGTGAAGGGGTTAACACTAGGGGGCGGGGAAGGGGTTAAGTGTGTTCCTATTTGTGTTCTAACTGTATTGGGGGGTGGACTTACTAGGGGAAATCACTGATCTTCCGTTCATACATTGTATGAACAAAAAATCAGCGTTTCCCCCGCTGACAGGAACGAAAGCTGTGTGTTTACACACACAGCTCCCATTCCCCGCTCTGTAACGAGCGATCGCGTGTGCCCAGCGGCGATCGTGCCCTCCGGGCACATGCACGGGACTCGGGGGCGAGCGGGGGGACATAGAGCTACGGGCTCTCGCGCAGGAGTGCCGACCTGCCGCCGTATAACTGCGGCGGCTGGTCGGCAAGCGGTTAAAGTTCCCACTACTTTACTGGACAAACAGTAATTATTAGTTAGAATTTCCTAAGACCTAATGCCGCGTACACACGGTCGTTTTTTGCGATGAAAAAAAACGACGTTTTCTGTGAAGTAAAAAACGACGTTTTTGAAACGTCACTTTTCAAAGACAATTTTGCATACACACCATAGTTTTTTCACAAAAAGCAAGGTTACGTTCACCACTCTTTTCCATTGAAGCTCGCTTCATAACTAGATTCTGGGCATGCGCGGGTTGAAAAACGTCGTTTTAAAAGACGTTTTTGCTACACACAGTGACTTTTTGTGAAACAAAAAACGACGTTTTGAAAAACGACACAAAAAATTCAAGCATGTTGGAATTTTTTTTTGGTAGTTTTTTTGAAGACAAAAAACGACGTTTTGCCCACACACGATCAATTTAAATGACGTTTTAAAAAACGTCATTTTTTTTCATCGCAAAAAACGACCGTGTGTACGCGGCATAAAAGTTGTTTCAAGAATTCCTATGTGTTAAAAAGGTCGAGAAAGGCTGCTCTATATATTCCTATAGAAATAGTGACACTGTCAATGCTCTATATTTAATTCTTCAAAGGAATATATTTGGCCGTATCCATCATATGTCTGGGCATGTGAAACCCAGTTCCTTTTTCTTCCTGGTTTTCAGGGAGAGGTGCATGCTGGGCGATTTTTAGGCATAGTAATGCCCAGAGACTCCTGGGAAATGAGTGTCATCATTTCCCAGGAGGCAATGGGGTCTTAAGACAGGAAGTTGAACCACCTAGGACCAGGAACTAGGCAGATTACGAAATTTGCCTAGTAACAGCCAGATAGAAGTAAAAAAAAAAAAAAAAATGTTTCCTTTTTTTTTTTTTTTATTAAAGGCAAGCTGTTAAATGTTAAAAGAAAGTACATTTTTAGGGTCGAACTCCATTTTAAGTTATGTTACCATTTCAGTGTGTAGCCAATCTAAAACCGAAAAAAAAAAAAATGCAAATGTAGCTTGTAAACATTTGGGAGCATTCTGTACATAGATGGTTGATTTCCTAAAAGAGTAAACATGCAAACTGAACATTTTAGTGTTCTTGTAGATTAGTGAATACAGTTTAATTTTAATCATACAAATAAAATCTTTTTTTTTTAATTCCTCTTGCAGCAGGGGCGGACTGACAACTCATGGGGCCCCCGGGCAATAGAAGATTATGGGGCCCCTGGGCTTACAGATGGCCACCACGCTAGGAGGCAGTGCAGAGGCGGGGCAGCTAAAATTGAGGGATTTTCACATCAAAAGCATGTCGGTTTCGGACATATCAGGGACAGATGTGAAAAAAACATAGATTTTTGCATACGGTCTCTGGTTTTACTGAGCCTGGCATCCCTGATGGGGCCCCCTAGTGGCATGGGGCCCTCGGGCAGTGCCCGAGTGACTCAATGGTCAGTCCGCCCCTGTCTTGCAGAAGAATAGATACCCAAGGTAAACTCCGCTTCACATTTTTCATTAACCCCCCTGGCGGTATCCCCGGGCGTGACTCGGGGGTGTTTTTTTTGTGCCATTATCGGTAACCCCGAGTCACGCTCGGGGTAGCTATGCAGAGCCTGCAGCGCGCGCTGGCTTACCTTGTTCCTGGATCCAGCGATGCATCCACACTGTGTAAACGAGCGGGTGCTCGCTCGATTCACACAGTGTCCCCGTGTGCCGTCGATCTCCGTTCCCTGCGACGTTACGACGCACGGGGGCAGAGAACGCCGCCAAATTCAAAAAAGTAAACAAACACATTACATACAGTATACTGTAATCTTATAGATTACAGTACTGTATGTAAAAAATACACACCCCCCTTGTCCCTAGTGGTCTGCCCTGTGCCCTGCATGTCCTTTTATATAATAAAAACTGTTCTTTCTCCCTGCAAAATGTAGATTGTCCATAGCAACCAAAAGTGTCCCTTTATGTCAAAAATGGTTTTAGATCAGCTAGAAAACAGCGATAATAAAATATAATCACTTGCAGAATTGAGCGATAGTGATTTGTGGGGAAATAATGACATCGACAATTCTGCAACTGAGCAAATTTCAGTGTTTTTGAGTTGATTACATTATTGAATATTTTTTATTATAATTATATTATTATTTGTTATAATTATTTATTATATTATAATTTATAATTTTTTTTTTTTTTAAATCATACCCGGGATGCCTGTTAGACTCTTGTTTGGTCAGATTTAAGTGAGTTATTCCTAAGAATTACAAGCCTACAGTATAAAACGCCAAATTTCCTTGCAAATAATGGTACAGCTTTCAGCACCTAAAATCAGAAAGAATCATACCGCCAGGGAGGTTAAGTTCTGTGAGCATTACCTTTGCTAAGTTATTAAACTTAACTACCTTAACCCTTTTGTGACCAGGGGTCATTGATACCTAGATGTGGAGACCAAGTTTATCAGCAACATCATGTTTTGGTTAACCACTTAAGCCCCAGAAGAATTTACCCCCTTCCTGACCAGAGCACTTTTTGCAATTCGGCACTGCGTCACTTTAACTGAAAATTGTGCAGTCGTGCGACAAAATTGACATCCTTTTTTCCCCGCAAATGGAGTACAATAAGCAGTACTGCATCCGAAAGCAGTACGGATGACCTCCTGTCCACTGTTAAAATTACAGAGGGTTGGGCTGAATGTTTCCCAGTTGCTCAGAAGAAGCCTTGTGATTTTATCAATGAATACAAATTTTGACTTAGATTGGCCAAAGTGACGGGCAGATGAAATCACAATTTTCACTTCGACCAATCAGAGGAAGCCTTATATTCACTAATTAAAATACAACGCTTCTCCTGAGTGGTGGAGAAGCACTTAGCTTAACTCCCATTGGCAGCATACATGAAGTCGCCCATACTTCTCCCAAAACACAACGCAGCTTACTGTATGTAGCTAATGCTACTACAGTGTATTACAGCACACACAATGGTCACATAATTTAGTAATAGAAATAGTTTGTTTTCACCTTGACCCAAACAAACTATTTAAAGTGAAACAAAACCTGTAATTCTACTTTAAGGACATATAAGGTTTTTCTACACTTTTTTTATTTT
Source organism: Rana kukunoris (assembly GCA_029574335.1). NCBI lineage: Eukaryota > Metazoa > Chordata > Amphibia > Anura > Ranidae > Rana > Rana kukunoris. Next base: position 472,820,441 of record CM056050.1, read on the forward strand.
TTATTTTTTTTATTAAACTGTTATTATTTAGATTTATGTGCAACTGCATCTAACAGTTTAACTGTTAAATATATGGTAGATAGACATTGCAGCCTCAAGGTGGCAGTATTCACCTGAAGGCTTCCATTTTTGTCAGTTGAGCCTTCACCAAAACTAGTGTCCCCTTTGAAAAATTTCCCCTCTATTACTTTTCTGGGAACAACCCAAAATGTTTTTTTTTTATTTACTTTAACTTTCAATGATAATGATAAATAGGACAAATAGAGAGGGTGAATCTCCCTAAGGCCGCGTACACACGAGGAGACATATCCGATGAAAAAGGTCCGACAGACCGTTTTCATCGGACATGTCTCCTGGGATGATTTGGTTTGATCTGTGTACACACGATCAAACCAAAAGCCCAGCGGACAGACAGCGCGGTGACATGGCGGTGACGTTGACGCCGCCACGTCACCAAACCAGAAAGTAAAGTACTTCCACGAATGTGCAAATCCATTCGAAGCATGAGGGAGATTTCAGTCCGCTTGTTAGGCGTACTAACCAGCAGACATATCCGACAGACGGCTTTCCAGCAGACAAGATTAAAGCATGCTTTAAAACTTTTGTCTGCTGGAAACCTGTCTGCTAGCCCGTACATACGATCAAATCTGTCCGATGAAACTGGTCTGAGGACCAGTTTCAGCAGATATGTTCGATCGTGTGTACGCGGCCTAACAGGGACACTGGCAGCAATAAAAAACAAATAGGTGCTCTAATCTAAGTCTATACAAAGTTTAGAAGAAAGTTTTGCCTTTAGTTATAATTTAATCTTCGTAAGTTTAAGTATACAACAGGGCAGCTAATCTTAAACCATGTCAATGGGGTTTATTTACTAAAATGGCGAAGACTTGTCACATAACAAAGCAGGGCTTTTTTTCAGGGGGAACTTGGGGGAACTCAGTTCCGCCACCTCTGGCTCAGACCCTTTGGTGCCTGCTCACCACAATCACTTGTAAACACAGAAGTCCGTTTTTTGTGTTTACAAGTGACAGCTCTACACTCTGTGTGTAACCCCCTGAACTCTGCACTCTATGTAATGCAATCCTGGTATTTAATGCCCCTTTAAGACCCTTCTACTGTTTGTGAAAACTAAACGGGGTCGTGGTTGAGTTCCTGCACCTATTTTCTGAGAAAAAAAGCTCTGTAACAAAGTGAATGCTCACTGAGTTTAGTAAATAAGCTAAATCTATATTACTTTTGAACACCTAGTCATGTGCCACTCAGTCAGATTAGAAGCAATGGTCCATTACAGGCAGGAACCCGAGGCTTGTCCAGCTTGTATCACTTCTATGGCAACTGATCCCAGCACCACCTTTTCAGGCCCTGGCTGCAGTTGCCCCTTTCACTAGCCCTCCAGGCTAACTACTCCACCACAGTCCTCCAGACTGAAACTCACCAGGCCACATGGCTGACTCTCAAGAGATGTCCCAGTAGTGCTGACCTGCTGCTTCTGTCCTCTCTCCTTGCTCCTGTGCTCACAGAAAGGCAGGATCCTTCCAGCACCTGAGCCCTGTCCCAAAGCAACCCCCCAGACTAAGGGGACCCCTAAGGGCCACCGACAACCTTCTTAGCACCCATCGCCATCTTTCACCCAACTCCCCCCTCTGTAATTAATTATACCTATTTATGAGGTGGCCTAGTCCCTGTCAGCTCTTTACTGGGGATTTGCTGAGGCCAATATAAATATTCCACGCAGCTCCTCCTAACCTCCACTCACTATGTCTAGAACATTCTTCAATGTCCCAGAAAATGGGGAGGCACCAGAGAGGATCCTTGGAAAAGTCCCTTACACCAGATTCACAGCTCAAGCCTCGTACACATGGCCGGTTTTCTGGGAAATAAAACTGCTGGCAGAGCTTTTTGCCGAGAAAATCGGTCATGTGGATGTTTTTTCGTCAAGAAAACTGCTGGGAATCTCGACGAGAAAAATAGAAAACCTGCTCTCTATTTTCTCATCTGGATTCTCGTCAGCCTGTTTCCTGACAAGAAAACTGTGTGTGTATGCGGCTACAAGCTTACCTGTCCTCCTGTAAGCACACGCATGCTCGATGAGACTTCAGCGCATGCGTGGTAGCTTACAAGGGTAGTGTAGGGTGAAGCAAGATGGTGGCGATGGCATTGAATATGACGAGCGCATGCTCGTTTTGTCGATGACGTCACCGCGTTCTTGCCATTCAAAAGAATGGCCGTTCTTTTGAATGTACCGTGTGCAAGAAAAGCTTGCCAGGAATTTAGTCGGGAAAAACAATGTTTTTTTCCCGACGAGATTTACGGCCGTGTGTATGAGGCTTCAGACCTAGCCCTGAGTGACTAAATGTACCTACTTTAACATCTAGCACACAGACTAGAGGATGCTACACATGTGATAGGGTGACTAAAAAGAACACAACATCACTTTATTATCTAAATTCTGTGAACATTCTCTTTGCCAAGTGAATAGTTACTACTCCTTTAGTAAATCAACCACACTTTATGTAAAAAAAATTCTAGCTTTTATATTGAGGGACTGCATTTCTTTTCAAAGAACTCTTCTGACTCATCTAATTAAATTTTGGCTGCTACAAGGTGTATGTCATGTGTGGTTATTTTGAACTTGGACAGAATTGAATTTAGAAAATTCCATATTTATTTGCTATGTCCATTTAATGTCCATTGCCATGTACTATCTAGTTTTTGGACAAAACTAACCGGGAGGAAACAAAATATCCCTGCAATTTGTCAAAGCCAAAATAATTATAACGCAATTAGGCTGGTCCAAAAAAAGGCTAACAAAATTAAAATTGTTGATAAAAAATGTTCTTAAAGGATTCCTAGACTGAGAAAATATGTAGGCTGCCAATTCTGGCCTGGCCTTGCATTGCTAGGGGCTTGGCTGTTTTACTAATGGAAAATACTCTGGACTTTACTTACCATATGCTTGTCCTAGGTGAGTGACTCAAATAGTAACAAAGCCTGAGGGAGCCAAGCAACTATAATTTTCAAGTGGAGGATACCAATGACAGCCACAATGTTTCTCTTAATGCATGGTTCCTTTAAATGCAAAAGAGGGGGGAAAATATAGGATGTGCTTCTTTTCTTTGCTCAGCTTAAACTGAAGCCCATCTTTGTCTCCTTGAGGAGCGACTAAAGGTGACCACTAAAGTGCTTTTCTAATTGGATCCAAGGCAGCAATTCCCAAGAGTGCACCATGAATACAACTGCAGGGCACCAGGTCATGGTTTGAAAAAAGGAGTTTTCTAAGAGACGAGAAAGATTACTTGATACATTTGACTGGTTCAGGCATTTAGACGCCCCGTTGTACCTTCCCTATATTCCACATGTTCTTGCATAGACACAAATACTTCAACTATGTTTTCATTAAAGAGGTTGTAAAAAAAAGCTAAAAAGCTTCCTTTACCTTAGTGCAGTCCTCACTTACCTCATCCTTCGATTTTGCTTTTAAATGTCCTTATTTCTTCTGAGAAATCCTCACTTCCTGTTATTCTGTCTGTAACTACACACCGTAATGCGAGGCTTTCTCCCTGGCATGGAGAAAGCCTCTTGAGAGGGGAGGGGACGAGCAGGCAAGTCAGGACACTCTCTACTATGCAGATAGAGAAAGGAGCTGTGTGTTAGTGGGCGTCCTGACACTCCTGCTCACCACCTACACCCTCAGGAGGCTTTCTCCACACCAGGGAGAAAGCCTTGCATGACTGCGTGTAGTTACAGACAGAAGAACAGGAAGTAAGGATTTCTCAGAAGAAATAAGGACATTTAAAAGCAAAATCGAAGGATGAGGTAAGTGAAGGAGGACTTCACTAAGGTAAAGGAAGCTATTTAGCTATTTAACAGACCTTTAACTTCTAGGATATGCCATCCCATCTGACTTTCAATGTTCTGTTGGAGGAACAGGAACAGTTTCAACCCTGTGATGTTATTCTTATTCTCATGTTCCTCCAGTAAGACCTTGACAGTCCCCTTTAACTTTGACCGAAGAGAGACAGATCTGTTTTCTCTGGGTTCTACGCCAGTGCCTCTTGGCTTCCAATCTGAGTATTTACACCTTTATTTAAAGCAATGGCCTATATTTGCCCTTCTAACAAATCCTCAGTCACTCCATAGGATCTTAGTCTGATGCTGTGGCCTTTCCAGAACTGACATTCTAATATCTGTGGGAGACTCTACTGCTCCCTTTAATGCAAAAGATTGTATTCTTAGTAATTGTGCTTGTGTCAGGAGGATCTAAAAATTGTCAGGGCTTCCTTGCAAACTTTTCATTGATTCTACATAAACATAAAACATTTCTCCACTTTCTTCTGCATGAGTTTCTTAACAAGAACAAAGACCTACCTTTCCTTTGCCTACCATCCTTCTTTATATCCACGAGAGGTGAATCTTTATAAATATTTAGTATCTAGTCAGAGACCAGAGAAACCAAAGTCACTTTAGTCTTCTGGAAGTTTGACTCCTTTATTGTGGTAATGGATGCAAAGGAATGTGGTTTCCAAGGACACCATCAGTCACTGGATTTGACAGCCTACTATGCATGTCTTTTTCTACAAGGATTGGGATCTACTTTTCCAGGTCACAATCCATTGTACAAATTTTGTTTGTAGCAATTGGGTCTTTTAAAAGTTCTTGTAGGCACAAGGCTGCATGGCTTCTGATTAGGGATGAGCTTTGTGTTCGACTCGAACGTACGTTTGAGTGACGCGCCACGGCCCATAATTCACTGTGGCATTGCGCGCTGATGATTGGCCAAGCATGCACTATGACCCGTATGCTTGGCCAATCACAGTGCGCAAAAAACAGAGAGACATAATTGGCCAAAGCCAGGGTGGCTTTGGCCAATTATGGCTCAGGGCTTTAGCCTGCTGGGCAGCCTCGTGTAGTGTGTTCCAGAGCTGGTTACAGATCAGACAGAGAGAGAGAGATTGTCTTTTTTCTAGCTAGATAGAGCAGGCAGGCTAGTCAGTTAAATTTACAGTGTGTAGAGAATATATATATACATTCCAGGAGTTGTACATATATTTATACACTGTATGGTTTAGTTAGATTATTTCTTCCTAATCTGTCAGGCAGTTGATTGTCCTAGCTGCAGTGTTCTCACGCCCCTGTGCTCAGTGCACCTAAACCAACTTGCTGTATACTGCAAGTTTGCGCATTACTTTGCAACTAAATCCACTTGGTGGTGCATAGTGCAAGTGTGCTCATTACTTTGCAACTGAACCCACTTGGTGGTGCATAGTGCAAGTGTGCTCATTACTTTGCAACTGAACCCACTTGGTGGTGCATAGTGCAAGTGTGCGCATTACTTTGCAACTGAACCCACTTGGTGGTGCATAGTGCAAGTGTGCTCATTACTTTGCAACTAAACCCACTTGGTGGTGCATAGTGCAAGTGTGCACATTACTTTGCAACTGAACCCACTTGGTGGTGCATAGTGCAAGTGTGCTCATTACTTTGCAACTAAACCCACTTGGTGGTGCATAGTGCAAGTGTGCACATTACTTTGTAACTGAACCCACTTGGTGGTGCATAGTGCAAGTGTGCTCATCACTTTGCAACTAAACACACTTGGTGGTGCATAGTGCAAGTGTGCTCATTACTTTGCAACTAAACCCACTCGTTGCATAGTGCAAGTGTGCTAATTACTGTGCACCTAAGCCTACTTGGTTTATAGTGCAAGTGTGCTCATTACTTTCTTTAGGAAATTGTGCAATATTCAGCAGCAAATTATGACATGATTCAGATTCTACACAACAAACCTACAGTCCTTGTCTTGTTTGCACCGCCTGTATACTGCTGTATACTGCTATTCAAAGTATATAGGGCCAAAGGGTCCTGGGGGAGTGGTGGCGGGGAAACCCATGCTATTTTTTTCAGTGATTTTCATCCATGTTGCAGGGACCAAACATTACTTTAAAGCCGCAAGCAGTATTAAATTACTTTTTTCTTATAGTAATCTCATTTTATGCAGGGACAGTTCTAAACATGTGCCACCTCACAGGCATACTATAGACACCCATCAGGTACGATATTTAAAGGAATTTTTCATTATTTTTTTTTCACTTTAAGCATCATTAAAATCGCTGCTCCAGAAGAAACTACCGTTTTTAAAACTTTTTTTTCCATTGATACATGTTCCCTGGGTTAACCACTTGGTTCCCTGCCTATCGTCAAATGACGGCGGCAAGGTGAATCTGAATATCCAAGCCGCCGTCAATTGACGGCATCGTGTTCTCCGGGCCACTGGGGGGCGCGCGCGCACCCGGCGCGTCCCCGAAATGCCGATGCGCGTGCCGATCGGCAGTTTTAGAGCAGGGATGTGGAGCTCTGTGTGTAAACACAGAGCTCCACGTCCTGTCAGGGAGAGGTGACAGATGCTGTGTCCCTTGTACATAGGGAGACAGCATCGGTCACCTCCCCCAGTCACCCCCCTCCCCCCACACAGTTAGAACACATCCAGGACTCACATTTAACCCCTTCCTCACCCCCTACTGTTAACCCCTTCACTGCCAGTCACATTTATACAGTAATTAGTGCGTTTTTATATCACTGATCGCTGTATTAATGTGAATGGTCCCAAAAATGTGTCAAAAGTGTCCGATGTGTCCGTTGCAATATCGCAGTCCTACCAAAATTCGCAAATTGCTGTATTACTAGTAAAAAAAAAAAAAAAAAAAAATTGTCAGAATTCTATCCCCTATTTTGTAGCCACTATAACCTTTGCGCAAACCAATTACTTTACGCTTATTGCGATTTTTATTTTTTTTACCAAAAAGATGTAGAATACATATCGGCCTAAACTGAGAAAAAAATATTTTTTTTCCAAAAAATTGATATGTATTATAGCAAAAAGTAAAAAATATTGTGTTTTTTTAAAAATTTTCGCACTTTTTTGTTTATAGCGCAAAAAATAAAAACCGCAGAGATGATCAAATACCACCAAAAGAAATCTCTATTTGGAAAAAAAGGACGCCAATTTTGTTTGGGAGCCACGTCGCACGACCGCGCAATTTTAATTTAAAGCAACGCAGTGCTGAAAGCTGAAATTTCGCCTGGGCAGGAAGGGGGTATATGTGCCCATTAAGCAAGTGGTTAAGACCCGGGTTCTCAAAGATGTTCTCCAACAGTAACTTGAATATTGGGCTTTAAAATGAACACTTTTGAATTCGAACGTTCGAGTCCCATAGACGTCAATGGGGTTCTAAATGTTCGAGCGAACGTTCGGTCCGTTCGAAGTTTCTGGTGCGAACCGAACGCGGGGGTGTTCGGCTCATCCCTACTTCTGATAATTGGTCACACTTTCTCCATATTCTACAAGCTTGACATGTATGTTTCAATTGAGAAGGAATGCAGGCAGCTGTGTAGGTTATTTTAGAACTAGGCTGCCTGTTTGGTTCAATTATTAATGCTTATTTTTGTCACTTTTACACCCTTTAGCTGGTTATAAACATCAGAGAAGGATTGCATTGCCATGTATAAACTGACTCATTCAGAATATCATCTAGCCCAGGTATTCCACTGCTCCTGCTTAGGAGGAAAGGAGAAGGAGAGCTATAAGCTGCAATGCAGCCCTGTAATGGGTGAAATAATCGTAATTGGGCAAAGTTTTCTAACCTGTATATAAAAAAATCTCTAACCCTTCTGATTATTTTGTTCCATGAGAACATGTGGCTGTTATGCACTGCCCCATATATCCTAGATCATAAACCAGTCAAGTTTAAAAAAAAAATGATGACACGAAGGGATTAATTTCACTACAAAATCTAGTGAAGCTGTTCATGGTAGCCAATCAGCTTCTAAATTCAGCTTGGTAATTTAAGCTTTGACAAAAAACCTGGAAGCTGATTGGCTTCTATGCAGAGCTGCACCAGATTTTGCATTCTCCAGCTTTAGTATATCAAGCCCATAATATCTGTTGGCCTCTTTAGGCCAGCTGTACACATTACAGTGCAGTCAGATGCAGGCACAGAGCAACCACCCTTCGGCTTGCCGGTAGCTCCATAATGCTGAATAATTTAGATATGCTATGGAGAGGGGTGGGTACTACCAGACATGGGTGTTAACTAATTGTGGGGGGTATGCTAAAAAAAACCAATGCGATCAACGATGACAACTGATCTCTTTTTTGGGGATCCCATGTGTAACACTCCACTAATAGCAAGGGCTACACATTTGCTGCCCTGTCTGTAATAATCCAAATGAATGATGTTCTGCACTTGTAGCCTGGGAGGGGAATTGTAGTTTTTGGGTAAAACGTAGTTTTAAAATTCATGCGTGTACTGCTGACCTTGAGGACCCCAGAATCAGCACTCAGAAGATGGGACTGCTTATCATTCCTTTTAAGCTAGTATTTGTCTAAAATCTTTAATGCATTTGTGTGCACTATTACTAATTTTAGCTTCTCTTGATTTGCAAATGTAGCGCTACCCCCGAAAAAGCCGCTGGTTAGATTTGGGACCTGCGTGTTACCTCTGTAGCATGTCTAGGAGTATGATGAAAAGTAGATGGTGTGAGCAATGATAGAATGTCCAAACAGCAAGGTGTCGTTTTCTGTGCTTTTATTCTTGTGCCCAACAGGGCAACAAGTAACTTCAGGTGAATAGAGGAAGGTGGTGATAGAAGAAGTTGCAGATTCAGGCCTTAACTATGTACAGAAGCAGTCCTGCTTCAATTATACCTTTGCGTTGTCGCCACTCCAGCCGAAGTGGGTGCAGCGTACCCGGACAGTCTCTCTCACAGAACTGGCAGCCGGAGTATATCACTCAGAACCCTGACAAGGAAGCAAGTCTCTGCCACAGACTTCGCTCAATAGAATAGGAGAGGTACCTCTGCCACAGGCCCTTGCTCTGGAACGTAACTTGGTGGAGCGATTCCTTCTCAGTAAAGTAGTTTGCCTGAATTGTCTTCAGGTAGGTCTTGATTTTGGGTGATCGACTGACAGGTTGCCATAGAACAAACTCCCAGTGGCTCGTCTGGGCCCTATTGGATCGCCTGCCTCCAGGCTCTCCTCAGACTGACTCCCCACCGAACAGCGCAACACGCTTGGGATCTTCACTTAGAAGTGAGGACCCAGTAAGTCACTGGGGCCTCTCTGCAGCTTTAGTTGCTCCGGGCCATGAGGGTCCAGAGTCAGGGACTCTTCGTAGCACGTGCGCCTCGGCCTGGTAGGCCATAACGCCGGGCCCGTGATGTGCGCACACCCTAAAGGTGGGTGCCGCACCCATATCCAACCTCGGACACCAAGATGGCGCCCTCAAGAAGTACCCTCCCCCAGCATGCCCCGCGAGGGAAAACCTCCTTTGATTGGCTGCTGGCAAGAAGGTGCTCTCGCTGGTCTCCACTGCTGCCACCTGTCGTTCCAAGGTGGTAAGGTACCTTTGGAACACAGGATGACACAACAACACAGCACAGCACTAAACCAACATAAATCATATGGATGAGAGCTGTGTAACTCTCTCATCCCCCCTAAATTTGAACAGCGTCTGTACTTGAAAGTACAGGGGTGCTACACAAAAACAATTCCATGCAAATTATAAATCATATAAAAATTAGAATGCAAATACATGCAAATATGCTTTCGCATGGAGCTACTTTACTTATTGAGTTTCAGTGGCTCTAGCCCACTGAATCTTGCCTTTTCGTGAGCCCTTTGGAGAACTATTTAGTGTAGTCCATTGTTATTAGCAAAAGGTACTGTACCAACATACCTCCCTACCTCCCCTTTCACCTAGGTGGATCAGAACGGAGGGCAATCAAGTGTAAACAGACAACCGGTCCAGTTACCCTCGGCCATTCATAGAGCAGAGCAGGCTCTGTCTGTGTCCACTCTGCAGAACCTAAGCAGACACGGACCAGTCTTCCACCCGCTCTGCTCAACAGGGGATCAGCAGACATCGGATTTCACCCTTTGTGAACAGGGTCTAAGAGTAAGTTAACACTAGAGGTTATTTAGCCTCACAGCATGGGGGGTTAGCTACTTCAAACAGCATGAATTTTAAGGCAATTTAAAAATGGCCTGATGGCAGACACAGATGACCCCACTTTTTTGCTGAGGCCGCGTACACACGATCGGATATGTCCACTGAAACTGGTCCGCCAAAGGAAGTCACGTGGTGTGACGAGACGCGTAGGGATCGAGGAGCCACAGAGTCCAGACGCCTGACGCAGAGTGTTCCACCTGACGTCTGTTTGTTTTATGCCCATTGGATCGTTTTAAATGTGAGTGTTATTTTTTATTAAATGTGTTTTTTACCTTGCGGGATTGCGCTATGGTCTGTTTCTTTTTCATCATGTATGCTACCTGAGAGGTCTATTGCTTTGAGTGATTATTTGGCCATCTTAGAAGAGGGTACCTGCTACTTGATCAAGAACGAACTCGCTGTTCGTGGGAGATAGGCCCATCATCCATCACCCTGTGGTGAGTGGATGCATGAGTGACACAAGCTGTCCACATAGAAGTTTTTGTATTGTCACTTACCCGCTTCTACCTGCTTTTTTTTTTCCTGCTGAGGAGTGCTTCTGCTGCTTGCCCTGCTGAGGGATCACTGTTCTCCACCGGGAGGTGCTGTTGTAGGCTATCCGTGCAATAGCCTTGAGGTGAGGAGCTGGGGACCACCCGAGGTGTTTTCTGTTGTCACCCTTTCCTGGCACCACTATTTCACTCTGGACTTTCCTGGACATTTTGTTTTTTTCACCAGAGACTTTATTTATTCATTTATTTATTCATTCATTATTTTGTGTATCCAGAGGCATTCCCCCATGGATTTTTCTCTGGTCTTATAGTCTGTTTGGATTTAGTATTGTGTTTTATTCAAAGTTCTTTTGGTTTCACATTGCACCGGCTAGTTTTTTTCCCTTTGTTGCCACAATACTTATTGGTAATCACCCTTAATGTGTACAACCATTCACATTGTTCATTGTATAATGTTGGTTATTATGTTGTCCTAAATTCACCTTCATTCACCATCCACCCCACCAGTCACCTGCCACATTCCCACACATATTCACCCATTCCCCCCTCCCCCTTTCACTATTTCAGCGCAGACACCACCCCCTCCCTTTTTATATGCCAATTTCTCTCTGCCCAGGACAGAGTGTTAGGGGTCTGCTGCAGTATCCCCAGTCCACCTCCCAGCTCCACTTCACCCCAACCCATCCCCCTTGGTAGCGCAGGAGCCTTTCCATATAACTGTACCAACATACCTCCCTACCTCCCCTTCCACCTAGGTGGATCAGAACGGAGGGCAATCAAGTGTAAACAGGCAACCGGTCCAGTTACCCTCGGCCATTCATAGAGCAGAGCAGGCTCTGTCTGTGTCCACTCTGAAGAACCTAAGCAGACACGAACCAGTCTTCCACCCGCTCTGCTCAGCAGACATCGGATTTCACCCTTTGTGAACAGGGTCTAAGAGTAAGTTAACACTAGAGGTTATTTAGCCTCACAGCATGGGGGGTTAGCTACTTCAAACAGCATGAATTTTAAGGCAATTTAAAAATGGCCTGATGGCAGACACAGATGACCCCACTTTTTTGCTGAGGCCGCGTACACACGATCGGATATGTCCACTGAAACTGGTCCGCCGACCAGTTTCAGCGGACATATCCGATCGTGTGTATGACCTAGTGGACAGGTTTTTCCAGCGGCCCAGAGGCGATTTAGTTTGCATGTGTCGCGCTATATAGGTTTTTCATTAATTCGTTCATTTTAATTCATTCACAAATTTCAGCGCATGCGTGGAAGTATTTTACTTCCTGGAGTGGTGACGTGGCGGCATCAACGTCACCGCCACGTCACCGCGTCCTCAGTACGAGGGGATTTTCGTCCGATGGTGTGTACACACTATCGGACCAAAATCTGAGGAAACATGTCCGCTGGAAACGGTCCGTCGGACATGTTTCAGCGGACATGTCTCCCCGTGTGTACACGGCCTCAGAGTTTGGAAAACAATTTTTTTTCCTTTGCACGATTGGGTATTCAAAGTGAACATAGGTGAAGTAACATTCACTTGGCAAAGAGAAGATTCACTTTACTATGGGGAACAGCGTCTGAAGTTCTAAAGCATCTCTGACAGAGAACCTATGATTTTAGTAACCCAGACGCATTTGTAAGTGGGTGCAGCATGTGTGTTGGTAATAACTCCTACAGTCAGGTGCAATGTAAAACTTGTACTGAAGTAATGCTACAACAGCTCAATAAAAAAACCTGGTTAGAAAGCCACCAAGCTGGGTACACTCAGGCCTCGTACACACAACCGAGAAACTCAACAGAATCTATCAAGAAACTTGGTGGGAGAGCTTTTTTGCCGAGGAAAACAGTCGTGTGTGTGCTTTTCGTCGAGAAAACTCTTGAGGAACTCGACGAGGAAAAAAAAGAGCAAGTTCTCTTTTTCCTCGACGGGAGTCTCAATTTCCGCGTCGTGTTCCTCGTCGGGCTGGTTTTCGACGAGAAAGACGTTGGTGTGTATGCTTAGAAACCCACGCATCTTCGGTAAAAGTAGCGTTTGTAATAGAGATAGCACATTTGTCACACTATAACAGACTGAAAAGTGCAAATGTCTCTTACCAAACTTTTACTTAACAGGCAGTAACATGAGATTAGCAAAAGCAGCCCCAAGGGTTGTGCCAGTGGAATCAAACTTCCCCTTCCGTTGTATGTGTTGAAGGCACCGCGTTTGAGAACAAGGAGATTTTGTTTTGACTGTGTGTACGCAAAGACAGCTTGTTAAGTTTCTCGACAAGCCTAACAAGGAACTCGTCGAGGAAAACGCCTTTTCCGACGAGTTCCTTGGTCGTGTGTACAAGGCCTCACAGGTTCCAAAAACATAAAAGAGCAGATTCCAGCTGGACTGACAGCATCTGTTGAGAGAGGGCAGAATGCGGCCTGGCTGTCTCGTGCTATACTCGGGAAGGTGTCCAGAAGAGGTGTGACCCTATGCTTACCCTCTCACCCAGCTCTAGTACTGTCCCTTACTGGCAGGGTACCTGTCCCTACTCTACCAACTCGCCAAAAGCGTGCCAACTCTGGGAATCAGGACCGTAAAACGTCTCAGCCTGACCCAAGATAGTCGCCAGAGTCACATGGGGCAGCAGCATCCAATCAATTTGCTTCCCCAGAGAGCCAGGAAATCATAGTTGAACCTTGTTCCTTCTAATTTCCTCTCCAATTGCAGTGCCACTGCTTGTATCGCCACCTGCAGTGGAAAAAGTACACTGTACCTGCCGACACATTGTTTTGCCATTTGATGCTAGGTTGAATACTAAAATAAAAAAGTACCTATTAAAGTCACGCTGTTTAAATTAAAGCAGGCCATAGGCATAACTGATTATTTTGTAGTTCAACAGGTCATGAAATTGCAAATAATGTTTGATTGCCTCTTTAAAGCTGATATTTTCACTGCCCTCCATCCCTTTTGCCCATCACCACGCTGTTGACATTTTTAAAGAAAATATTTCAGTTTTAATTTAATACTGCATTTTAGATAATGTGATGTCATCAATGGGTCTCTGTACTTCTCTATGTAATGCGGGCACAAAATGGCTGGTAGGAGGAACCAGAAGAGTGCTGTATGTAGCTTATTAAAAGCATCACAGCAGCCTGCCTCTATACTCTTCCCAAGAGCCCTTGGTCTTGATGCAAGGAGGGGGATGTCTTTCGGGAGGAGATATGCAAATACTAAAATGCTTTCATGGGTGAGTGTCAGTCTTGGGTAGTGGGAGATCCTAGGCAGAGCACAGTTGCATGCTGGTAAAGCCCACATGTGGCGCTGAGCCTCCATGGTTTTAAAAAAAATAAAAATGAAATCCATTGAATGAAAGGGGCGTAGCAGGGACAGTACATTGGAAAGGAAAGACCTGGAAGAGGTGGGCTCTATCTGACTTGCTGCATCTTCTAATGAACACTGTCAGAAGCTCACATTATATAGTGAAATCAGAGTAAGCAATGTTTAATATAGGGAATTGGTCTGTACGATTGTGCAAGCCTGAAAGGAAGGCTGGGGTTTAGCTTTTAGTGTGTAGATGGTATCTTCCATTGTCATTGTTTGACAGGTAAATAGATATACTGAACCTCTTCTGAGCAATAGGAAATTATTACCGCAATTATCAGTACTGTTTAGTACAATTTCATTAAAATTTTCCATGCATGTGCGTTGGCATCATTAACATTTTGACATTCCATGAAAGACCAGAGATATCCCATTTTGTTGGACAGTGACCTCCACGCAAAATAAAAATTTCCCAGGAGAGCCCTGTCAAATTTTCAGCCAACAGTAAGCAGCAGAGCATGTCTAGTATGATTTTCAGCACACATCCTCATTAATGAATAGGTCTAAATGGCAAGTATCTAGCTAGCATCATCTTGTACCTATGGGTGCCATAGAGCAGATGTTGGATAGCAGGCACCATAAGCTACAATATTACATCTCTGCTTTGACAGCTTGCCACTCTATAGAGCACTTCTGGAGCTGTTGAAGTTTCTGCAAGTACTCCTGCTATCCAGCATCTCCCATAAGTTGGCCATAGATCGATCGAAATTCAGCCAGTTCAGCAGGGACCAACTGAATTTCGATCAATGTATAGCCATCCCTGTTCGACAGAAGTTGGTCGTTAGAAAAGTTGGAAAACTTTTGTCGATCAGCAACTGCAGTTACTGATCAGTGTATTCTGACAGCAGGACCCAGAGTAAGAATGCATAGGCTTGGCAGGGAAGAATTCCTCCATCTTCTTCATTGATGTGAATGAAGGAATCTTTTTTTTGTTCAGCCTCTGGCTATATTAAAAAAAAAAATCTTCTATTGCCAGATTTAGTATACAGTATATTCTTGAAGACAATACAGGCTTATGCTTAGGTAGTTTTAGAACATTAGGAAAGTGTTTTTAATATATATATATATATATATATATATATATATATATATATATATATATATATATATATATATATAGTGTACATACAGTTGTGTGAAAAAGAATTTGCCCCCTTTCTGATTTTTTATTTCTTTTTGCATACTTGCATATATTTATCTTCTTATAGTGCGCACCGGCGTATAGCGCGCACCCCCAACCTAGAAGGGAAATTTCAGGAAAAAAAAGAAAATACTTACAGTTTGAAAGCCCCTCTTCGGTGTCTTGCCCGGCGTCCATCGGCGGCCTTGTCCGGCGTCCGTCTGCGGCCTTGGTGGTGTCCTCCCTGCTTCTCCCGCGCTGTTTTTGAGCCGATCCCCGCTTCCCGCGCTGTGTTTGAATGCCGCCGCCGATATATACCGAGCACAGTACACTCGGGCACGCTCGGCTCCTCTCACATAAAGGTTAGGAGGCGGCACAGGGCGTGAGCCTGGCCGAGTGTACCCGAGTGTACTGCGCTCGGTATTTTAAGGGGAAAAAAGTGCGCGGTATACACCGCTAAATACGGTAAATGACTCAGATCATCAAACACATTTTATAATTACACAAAGATAACACACAAATACACAATACACAAAGTAAATACAAAATGCAGTTTTTAAATTATGGTTTCATATATTAAGGCAAAAAAACTGTCCAAACCTGCCTGGTTTTATGTGAAAAAGTAATTGCCCCCTAAACCTAATTACTGGTTGTGCCATCCTTGGCGGCAACAACTGCCATCAAGCATTTGCGATAACTGCCAGAGTCTTTCACATTGCTGTGAAGCAATTTTGGCACACTCTTCTTTGTAAAATTGTTTTAATTTAGCCACATTGGAGGGTTTTCCAGCATGAACGGCCTGTGTAAGGTCATGATATAGCATCTCAATTGGATTTAAGTCCAGGCTTTGACTAGGCCACTACAAAACCTAAATTTTGCTTTGTTTGAATCATTTGGAGGGGGACTTGCTGTTGTGTTTGAGATCATTAGCCTTCTGCATAACCCAAGTGCACTTGAGGTCACAAACTGATTGCCGGACATTCTCCTTTAGGATTTTCTGGTAGAGCTCAGAATTCATGGTTCCATCAATTATGGTAAGTCGTTCCAGGTCCTGAAGCTGCAAAGCAGCCCCAGACCATCACACTACCACCACCACTACATCTGACTGTTGGTATGATGTTCTTGTTTTGAAATGCTGTATTAGTTTTATGCCAGATGTAACCGGATGCACACCTTCCAAAAAGTTAAAGTTTAATTTTTGTCTCATCAGTCAACAGAATATTTGCCTAAAAGTCCTGGGCATAATCAAGATGTTTTTTGGTAAATGTGAGATGAGCCTTTGTGTTCTTTTCGGTCAGCAGTGTCTTTGGCCTTGGAACTCTCCCAGGGATGCCATTTTTGCCCAGTCTCTTTGTTATTGTTGAATCATGAACACTGATCTTACCTGAGGCAAGTGAGGCCTGCAATTCTTTAGATGTTGTTCTGGGTTCTTTTATGACCTCCTAGATGAGTCTTTGTCATGCTTTTGTAAGCCGGCCACTCCTGGGAAGATTCACCACTGTTCCAAGTTATCTCCATTTATGGATAATGGCTCTCCCCGTGGTTCACTGGAGTTCCAAAGCCTTATGCCCTGTACACACGAGCGGATTTTCTGTCAGAAACGACGAGCCGAGAAAATTAAGTTCAATGCTTCTGAGCATGCGTACAATTGTTTCCGAGCATGCCTCGGAATTTTGTGCGCCGGAATTGCTACAGACAATCAGAATTTCCGATCGGAATTTTTTCTGTTAGAAAATTGAGTACCTGCTCTCAAACTTTGGCTGGTGGAAATTCCAACAGCAAAAATCCGATGGATCATACACACAGTCGGACGAAAAGCTCACATTGGACTTTTGCTGGCGGAAATTCTGACTGTGGTTACGCGGCAATATAAATGACTTTGAAACCCTTCCTAGACCGATGCATGTACATTACTTTGTTTCTAATCTGTTTTTGATTTCTTTTTAGATTGTGGCATGATGTGTGGATTTTTGTGATCTGTTAGCGTGTTTCACTTTGTCAGACAGCTTCTATTTATGCAAATTCTTGATTCAACAGGTCTGGCAGTAATTAGGCTGGGTGTGGCAAGTGAAATTTAACTTGGCTTTCCCCAAAATTGTGGTTAATCACAGTTCATTCATGATTCGGCATGGGAGGGGGCAATTACTTTTTCACATAAGATCAGGCACGTTTTTTCCCTTAATGAATGAAATAATAATTTAAAAACTGCATCTTGGATTTACTCAGGTTATCTTTGTGTAATATTAAAAGTTGTTTGGTGATCTGAATGTGTGAGAAATATGCAAAGAAAATCAAAAAAATCAGGAAGGGGGCAAATACTTTTTCACACAACTGTATGTATATACTGTATATATAGATATACAGACAGTTTTCTGGTTTACTTAACATGTGCTATATTAGAGAGTCATAATAGATACGTGGAAAATAAAAAAACACAATCAAAAATTGTACCAATGGCACAATTGAGATTTTTGGATATTGCTGTAAGAAGAAAAACAAATCAATGTGGTTGATTGTATCCATTTCCTCCAATGTCTTCTGAACAGTTTGAAGCCAGTCATGATTATTTTAGAGTTCATTATGAACATTTGCAGAAGATTCGAGAGAAGTCGAAGAATCTTCATGGAGAGGAAAGAAAAAACATCTTCAAGACTGATGGGAAACAGAGGCAAATGTATTACTTATAAGCACTGTTGACTAGGGATGAGCTCCGAGTTCGGGTCGAACTCATGTTCGACTTGAACATTGCCTGTCCGCCTGTTCGGCGAACAACAAACAAATTCGGGTGTACGTGGCAAATTCGAAAAGCTGCGGAAAACCCTGTTAGGCCGCATACACACGACCAAATAAATCCGATCAAATCGGTCACTCAGACCGACCGATTGGATCGGATTTGTCTGCTGGGATAGATTGGTTTGATCATGTACACACGATTAAACCAAAATCCCCGCCGGCAGACAGCACGGTGACGTGGCGGTGACGTTGAAGCCGCCACGTCACCATCACCAGGAAGTAAACACTTCCGCGCATGCGTCGAATCCATTAGACGCATGTGCGGACAGATATGTCTGCTGGTTAGCGTACTAACCAGCAGACATGTCGGACAGACGGGTTCCCAGCAGATAGATTTTAAAGCATGCTTTAAAATCTGTCTGCTGGAAAAATCTGTCTGTCCGCCCGTACACACGATCGAATTTGTCTGCTGAAACGGTCCGTCGGACCATTTCCAGCAGATAAATTTGATCGTGTGTATGCGGCCTTAAAGTCTATGGGAGAAATCTAAAGTGCTAATTTTAAAGGCTAATATGCAAGTTATTGTCCTAAAAAGTGTTTGGGGACCTGGGTCCTGCACCAAAGGACATGCGTGTATCAATGCAAAAAAAAAGTTTTAAAAATTGCTGTTTTTTTGGGAGCAGTGAATTTAATAATGCTTAAAGTGAAACAATAAAGGGGAAATATTCCTTTAAATTTCGTACCTGGGGGCAGGGCAGGATTAACATAGGGGCTGTTGGAGCTGCAGCTCCAGGACCCTTTCTCAAGATAGGCCCATTTGCCCAAAAAAAAAAAAAGTTTTCTTTTTCTTTTTCTTTAGAAGATCGACTTCGGGGGTTATAGCTCGATGACCAGAGGTCACAGAAACCCCACATTTGGGGGGTAGGCAGTTAAAGACCTACCCCACAACCGGTCAAAATATGGGATGGCTATCATTTATGGTTCCGGAGATACGGGCCTGCTTGCACAGCCTGTCAGAAGCTACATACAGAGCGGCCATTATAAATACAAGCTGACACATTCTGCAGACTGAGAAAAAAAAATCATCATTAGCTTTTTGCTAGAAAATTACTCTATGTTGGTCTTTGTAACTTTTTATGTTGCACAGTGTAGTGCTGCACAATTCTGGCTAAAATGACAACTGCAATTTTTTTGCTTAGATGATAGATCACGATTCTCTCACGATTCGTGCGGCATAACATCATCTTTCACATTAAAATGAAATGAAATGGGCTAACTTTACTGTTTTGTTTTTATTGGGGTTTTTATTATTCATTGAAGTGGGCAAATGCAGTGTGACATAAAATATTGCAGCAATTGCCTCTTTTTGTCTCTGCTAAAATATATATATAATGTTTGGCGGTTCCAAGTAATTTTCTAGCAAAAAAAAATTGCTTTTTAACTTAAACAAGTGTTGGACTTTACGTGGTTACATTTCTTGCATTTACACACAGAAGTTTGATCTAAGAAGGAAGTTGGTTACAATGTTTCATGTTGTTTACAAACTTGGCTGACTGCCCGGATATTTTCATTACACACAGAAGTTTATCCCTTTGATCTAAGAAGAAAGCGTTAGTTACAATGTTTCCTGATGAGAACAGATATTTTTGGCAGCTGAAAGTCTCTTCATTTGTTATATGAAAGAATCAGCAAACTCTGCATTGGAGATGTCAGAGGGGTTGAATCAAGATCATGTTTTTTTAACGATTAATTGTGCAGCTCTAGCACGATACTGTATTTGCGCAGCAATTTTTCAAACATGTTTTTTTTTGGAAATAAACTGTTTCATTCATTAAAAAAAAAAACACTAAAGTTAGCACGATTTTTTTTGGGTATCCTAAGCGATGCTTTAAAACATTTTTAGGTTACATGTTTAGACCTACAGAGGAGGTCTAGTGCTAGAATGATTGCTCTCGCTCTAACGATTGCGACGTATGTAACCTGTGTGTATCTGGCTCTGATACTAGCCAGTGCCTATCCAGCCACTGACTGGTATGTCTCCCCAGCCTGTCCCCACACACCCTCTCACCTGCTGACCTGTGGATGGGGGAATCACTTCTGCAGTGTTATTGTGTTCTGCCAGTGAGTACAATGATCAGTGTTGCTATCTATAGCTGGCAGCACTGATTGTTTTGGGAATAACAGGCTGGTTGTACTCAAGTCGATTATTGGATTGACTTGTGTAAAACCAGCTAGCCCATACATAGATCGACTATGGCTGGTCTCTGCATAATTGGTGTAATTTCAATTCATGTATGTACCTCTTAACCACTACGCAGTCCCTAAACATCCTTCCACTCCTGTACATAGTGCTGACTGTCATACCCTCCACACGCCTCTCCTGCACATAGTGACCACTATCATACCCTCCACACTCCTCTCCTATACAGAGCACCCACTGTCATACCCCCCACACTCCTCTCCTGTACATAGTGCCTGCTGTCATACACTTCTCTCCTGTACATAGTGCCCAGTGTCGCACCCTCCACACTCCTCTCCTATACATAGTGCCCACTATCATACCGTCCCCATTCCTCTCCTGTACATATTGCCCACTGTCATACCCTCCACACTTCTCTCCTGTACATACTGCCCCATCTTACCCTCCACACTTCTCTCTGGTACATACTACCCTCTGTCATACCACCACATTCCTCCTGTCCATACTGCCCACTGTCATACCCTTCACACTCCTCTCCTGTACACACTGGCCACTGTCATACTCTTCACACTCCTCTCCTGTACATAGTACCTGCTGTCATACACTTCTCTCCTGTACATACCGCCCACTGTCATACCCTCCACATTTCTCTCCTGTACATACTGCTCACTGTAATCCCCTCCACACTCCTCTCCTGTACATACTGCCCACTGTCATACCCTACACACTCCTCTCCTGTACATAGTGCCCACTGTTAGACCCTCCACATTCCTCTCCTGTACATAGTGCCCACTGTCGCACTCTCCACACTCCTCTCCTGTACATACTGCTCACTGTCATACCCTCCACACTCCTCTCCTATACATAGTCTCCACTGTCATACCCTCCACACTCCTCTCCTGTACATACTGTTCACTGTCATACCCTCCACACTCCTCTCCTATACATAGTGCCCACTATCATACCGTCCACACTCCACTCCTGTACATACTGCCCACTGTCATACCCTCCACACTCCTCTCCTGTACATACTGCCCACTGTCGTACCCTCCACGCTTCTCTCCTGTACACACTGCCCACATACAGCCCACTGTCATACCCTCCACACTCCTCTCCTGTACATTGTGCCTTTTGCCGTACCCTTTGCAGTCTTCTCCTGTACATAGTGCCCAATGTTAGACCCTCCACATTCCTCTCACTCACCTGAACATACTTCCCACTTATGTACCATCCGTACTCCTCCCCTATGTCGCTTACCCGCAAAAACAGTTCTTTAAAATGATACTGAATACCCTCAATGTTACCAGCTCTAGAATGGACACACTTTTGTTAGTTCAACTAAAGGAAATCTCAGTTCTCATATTTGTTCTGTTCCATTATTAGAACTTATTTAATTTTGTGATTACTACTGTGATGTACAGAGGAACATAGGGGATCTCAGCTACTCTGAATAGCACTTGTGAAAAAAAGTGTCCCTGAAAATATTTTTTAAATGTTGGCAACTATGCACTTAGGCATTGCCCAAGGGCCACTGGGTCAGTAAGGGGCCCCATGAGAGGTTTCTGGGATCCTGTGATATTAAAGCAGTAGTAAACTTTCCTGACATTACTACTTTTTAGAGGCCCTGAGGTAGGTTATGCCACAATGTACAAGTATGCACAGCATATTAGCACTTTAGGATACACTTAAATTTTCAGACTGGGCCCTCCATTGCTGCGCTGTGATTCCCACGCATTTATTTATTATTATTAAATCCTCAGCACCAGGCCAATTCATAAAAAATTCAAAAAAAATTGGTCCCCCCTAATTCGATTACCAGGCCCTTCAGGTCTGGTATGGATTTTAAGAGGAGGCTTATCAGAATCTGGAAGACCCCTTTAACAAAGGGGACCCCCAGAGCCTGCCCCCCTATGTGAATTGGTAATGGGTACATTTTACCCCTACCATTTCATGAAGGAAATGTAAATAGTTGTAAAAAAAACACACACACCATGAAAAAAAGTCCTTTATTAAAAAAAAAACTAAATCCAGCGGTGGTAATCCACTCTCGGTCCCGGCTCCCCGCTACAACGTTGTCGGTATCCAGCAACGCGTGATCTCCTCTCCAGTCCAGCGATGAGAAGATCGTGCAGGATCCAGAGTGCAGCATCGCCGGCCGCCTGTCTCCACAGCGAATGACGCTGCTGGAGCTAGTGACATCTCTTATATAGGTGAGGCGGGGCCACCCGACACGTGACCCCGTCCCCCTCTGATGCACCCTCTACTACGTCACTGGGGAAGCCCATGCTTCCCCCTTGCGTCAGTGGGGGCGGGGTCACGTGACGGGTGGCCCGCCTCACCTATATAAGAAATGTCACTAGCTCCAGCAGCATCATTCGCCGGGCTGTCTCCGGTGGAGACAGGTGGCCGGCAATGCTGCGCTCTGAATCCCGGATGATCTTCCCATCGCTGAATCAGAGAGGAGATCACCCGTTGCTGGATACCGACAACGTTGGAACAGGGAGCCGGGAAGGAGAGTGGATTAACACCGCTGGATTTTTATTTTAATTTTTCCACTTTTTTTTCAACGGTGTGTGTGTGTTTTTTTACAGCTATTTACACTTTCTTTGTGAAATGGTAGGGGTACAATGTACCCCATTACCAATTCACATGGGGGGGGCAGGATCTGGGGGTCCCCTTTGTTAAAGGGGTCTTCCAGATTCTGATAAGCCCCCTGCCCGCAGACCCCCACAACCACCAGGCAAGGGTTGTGGGGATGAGGTCCTTGTCCCCATCAACATAGGAACATCCTCCCTATGTTGAGGGCATGTGGTCTGGTATGGTTCAGGAGGGGGAAGGGCGCTCTCTGGTCCCCCCTCTTTTCTGCGGCCGGCCAGGTTGCGTGCTCGGATAACGGGTCTGGTGTGGATTATTGGGAGAACTCCACGCCATTTTTTTTAAATTTGGGGTGGAGTTCCCCCTATAATCCACACCAGACCTAAAGGGCCTGCTAATTGAATTTGGGGGGACCCCACGCTTTTTTTTTATGAACGAATTCTCTGT
Organism: Rana kukunoris; assembly: GCA_029574335.1. NCBI lineage: Eukaryota > Metazoa > Chordata > Amphibia > Anura > Ranidae > Rana > Rana kukunoris. The sequence continues at coordinate 472,843,386 of CM056050.1, forward strand.
GAATTGCCGGGAGCCGACAATTCATTATAGCCGAGAGTCAGTTTTAAATTACTTGTTTTCCTTCAGAAATTACACATTGTGCATAGACAGTTCTAAGTACGGGAAACATGCGCTATTTCACATGCATACTTTACACCCCCCCAGGTACGGAATTGAAAGGAATATTTCACTTTTATTGTTTCACTTTAAGCATTTAAGTATTAAATTCACTGCTCCCGAAAAAAACGTTAGTGTTAGTTTTTTTGCATTGATACATGTCCCCTGGGGCAGGACCCAGGTCCCCGAACACTTTTTAGGACAATAACTTGCATATTAGCCTTTAAAATTAGCACTTTAGATTTCAAACGCTCGAATCTCATAGACTTTAACGGGGTTTTAAAGTTCACACAAACGTTTGGTGTGTTCGCAGGTTCTGGTGCGAAACGAACAGGGGGGTGTTCGGCTTATCCCTAGTGTTGACTACTTTTGATTAAGTGTTCTGTTGGGGTAAGAGTCCGTGTGAATTTTCCACTTTGGTGACGGACCCCTTCCAGCACTTCTTTGTGTAGACCTACACTCATTTGCACATGTGTGCTTTCAATTGTATTTTTAACAGACAGGCCATTTTTTGCTTTTTAGCACTGTGTTACTTTAACTCAAAATTGCGCAGTATTGCTGCACAGTACCCAAATAAAATTTACATATTTTTTTCACACAAATTGAGTTTTCTTTTGGTGATATTTGATCACCCCTGGGTTTTTTTTTTTTTTTTTTTTGTGCTATAAACGAAAAAAGACAGAGGAATTAAAAAAAATATATATTTTTTAATTTCTGCTATAAAACATAAACAATAAAAAAAAATCAAATTTCTTTATAAATTTAGACCAATATGTATTCTGCTACATATTTTTGTATACTAGTAATGGTGGCGAGCAGCGACTTACAGCTGGACTGCGATAGTATGGTGGACAATGTGACACTAACTGACACTTTTGACACTGGGAACCAGTGACACTAATACAGTGATCAGTGCTAAAAATATACACTGTCACTGTACTAATGACATTTGCTGGGAAGGGGTTAACATCTAGGGTGCTCAAAGCGTTAAATGTGTGCCTAACCAGTTTGTGTGTAAGTATTGTGAGCTGCTTTCACTAAGGGTCGTTCCAGTTTTTATTCCCTAATTTGCAGGGTAACAAAAAACAGCACATCCCCACTGACAGGACAGAGCTCTGTATCGTTTACATTGACAGAGCTCTGCCCTGTCTTCCTACTCACCGATCAGCTGGTGCCAGCGGTCAATCATTGGCTTGTCCAAGCTGATCGGCTTGGACTGAGCTAATCACAGCACCGCCGGCGCGTGCGCCGCCTACCCAGAAGCGTTGGTTCACATACTAGATACGTGATGCGGTGCAAGAGAGCCGCTCTGCCACCATACTCCTATGTGAGGCAGTCGGCAAGCAGTTAAAAATCTAATCAAGTGTGTATTCTTAATTTAAAAGGTCTCAGCCGTCTCCAAATTTTCAAATTCATTTTTTTTTCTTTGCTGCTGCTGTGATTCATATTCATGTTAGAGGGTGGCTAAAAATCTAATTTCTTCAATGTATTCTGCTACGTATATGGTAAAAACAATCCCAATAACTGTACAATATATTGATTGGTTGCGTGAAAGTTATAGCACCTATAAACTATGGTCTATATACTGGAATTTTTTTAATTTATTTTACACCAGTAATGGTAGTGATTAGCAGCTTATATTTGGACTGCGATATTATGGTGGGCAATGTGACACTAACTGACAATTTTGACATTTTGTGGGAACCACTGACACTAACATGGGTGTCTGCATGGGGGGACAAGTGCTACCCCCTGGAAGCTGCCAGAAGGGGGGCGCCAAAGCTGTGGCAGTCACTTACTGTTAGATTCAGCAGCAGCGGTGCCTCCCCGACTCCCTAGACTCTCTTATTGCACTGTCCGCTGGCCTCTCTGCTGCCTGCTGCACTGGTTGCTAGATTTGGCTGGTATCTAGCAACCAGTGACGTCATGAGGCCGAGGCGAGGCCCAAGCATTCAAAGCCAAGGAGGAACTTCTTCCTTCTTTGTGCCTGGTCAAGTTTGGCTCCACCCACCTCTTCTATCTTCTCCAGGCAGTGCGGCTCAGAGCCTGAGGGAAAGAAGGGAGCACGCCAGAGTGTGAGCTGTCCACCTGCGCCAGCACCTGCCTGAGGCAGCTCGTGTCCATGTTCTGGTGCTCATCTAACAGCACTACTTGTATAATAGCGGTCAAGATGTTAAATTCATTATTTCATGATAGATATGCTAGAGATATTATTGCTAACCTTCTAAAAATTATCTTTACCTGGCTGTAATGCTGACTCGTGGGTCTGAATGCTTTCTTAACCAGAACCAAGTTTAAAGATTAAGTTCACCTCCACAGAAAAATCTGTAAAGGTGAACTTACACAGGACCCCCTCCTCACCCCCCCCCCAATCCAGCTGACCTGCAGCGAGGTGATCTCCCATTCTGAGCCCTGCTATAGTCGCCTCACGGCTCCGGGCTTAGAAATCCCAGGAGTTTAATCTCCTAAACGTACCTCATCAGGTGGCAGAAGGGACGTTTAGGAGCATTCTAATTGGTCAGCGCTGTCACATGGGTGGCACTGATCAATCAGAACCCGCATAACTAGTCTTCCCAGCGGGAAAGAAGACGTGTGAATGCTGAGGGGATTTCTAAGCCATGGGAGCTGTGAGGTGGCTATTGCAGGGCTCAGAATGGGAGATGGCCATGCTGCAGGTCAGCAGGATGGGGGGGGGGGGGGATTTACCCACTTCCTGACTAGTCCATTTTTTGCTATACGGCACCACATTGATTTAACCGGTTAAAACCCGGACCAATATGCAGGTTAAGGACCTTGCCCTTTTTGGGATTCAGCACTGCGTCGCTTTAATTGACAATTGGGCGGTCGTGCAGCGTGACTCGCAAACAAATATGGCGTCCTTTTTTCCCACAAATAGAGCTTTCTAAAAAAATGCAATATTAGACCGATACGTATTCTTCTACCTATTTTTGGTTAAAAAAAATGCAATAAGTGTTTATCGATTGGTTTGCGCAAAATTTATAGCGTTTACAAAATAGGGGATCGTTTTATGGCATTTTTATTAATATTTTTTTTTTTACTAATAATGGCGTTGATCAGCGCTGTAGGGGGCGCTGTAGGGGTTAAGTGTGACCTCATGTGTGTTTCTAACTGTAGGGGGGCGAGGCTGGACGTGTGATGTCAGTGATCGTCGTTCCCTATATCAGGGAACAGACAATCACTGACATTACCACAGAGAAGAATGGGGAAGGTTTGTTTACACTCATCTCTCCCTGTTCTTCAGCTCCTGTGACCCGATCGCAGGACACCCGCGGCAATCGGGAACGTGAGTCCTGCGGGCGCAGTCACAGAGCTTCGGACCGGGTCACGAGCGCGCTGCCAGCAGGGTGCTCGTGATCCTACGTGCCGACGTAGTCGTGCGGCGGTCCTTAAGTTGTTAACTGAAAATTGTGCGATCATGCAATGTTTTACCCAAACTAAATTGATGTCCTTTTTTTCCCCACAAATAGAACTTTCTCTTGGTGGTATTTGATCACATCTGCGTTTTTTATCTTTTGAGCGACAATTTTGAAAAAAAAAACAATATTTTTTACTTTTTGCTATAATAAATATCCCCAAAAAAGTAAAAACAACTAATTTCTTCCTTAGTTTAGGCCAATATGTATTCTTCTACATATTTTTTATGAAAAAAATACCAATTAGCGTATATTGATTGATTTGCGCAAAAGTTATCGTGTCTACAAAATAGGGGATAGATTTATGGCATTTTTACTAGTAATGGCAGCAATCTGTGATTTTTATCAGGACTGCGACATTGCGGCGGATACTTTTGAAAATTTTTAGGGACAGTGACATTTTTACAGCGATCAGTGTTGTAAAAATGCACTGATTACTGTACAAATGACACTGGCAGGGAAGGGGTTAACACCAGGGGCAATCAAAAGGTCAAATGTTCCTTGGGAAGGTTCTTTCTAGCTGTGGGGGCAGTGGACTGACAGGGAGTAGGGAGAGATCGCTGTTCATGATCACTAGGAACAGAAAATCTCACTTTACTCCTCTGACAGAATGGGAACCTGTTTGTTTACACTGGCAGATCTCCGTTCTGCCTCTCTGTGGAGCGATTGGCTCCCCCGCGCATGCCCACAGATCGCATGTACGCTGTATGTTGATTCGCACAGGAGAGCCAACCTGCCACACTACAACTGAAGCAGCTGGTCTGGATGTAGCTAAAGAAAGTTAAAAATTCTTATCTGCATACCGGTAGTTGAAGCATCTCAACTGATTCCATTTAAGTCTACGTTAACGCGCCAGCACGCGTTTGCAATGTGTTTGCAGCACGTTAAGGCTTTTTCACAAAAGCCAAATCAAGTAAATAAATAATAGACGTCCGAGGTGTATTTTTAATGCACATTTAACACCAGTCAAACAAGCATAGGGCATTTGGTGGGCGTTTTTAATGCTTCTTTAATGCACATTTACGCTATATGAGCGCTTGTTCAGCGTCAGTGTTTTGAGCAAGCGTGAACAAGGCCTCAGGGTCCTAAGAGGCCTTACACACACATTTCTCCAACCACCAACCCTCATCCAAGGCAGGAGCATAGAAATAAAGCCAGAA